>CM060174.1:64024068-64624068 GCA_030549775.1 Tamarix chinensis
AATCCTAAGAGATAAGTCTTGAAAATTGACAAGAGCTATTGTATGTTTTTTACATACCTATATTCTTCTCTCTTTGATTCTTCGTCGTTTCCTTAGGACTTAGATTCTTCCATACAAGATTAATGTCCTAAATAAAAAAGAAGGAAACATTTTTCTAGTAAATATAATCAATTAATACACCTCTCCCATAAATAATGTTATCATTTGAATCTAACCATTATAAACATTACCTAGAATTGAGGATAACTAAATGAATATGTTATCTAATGGATTCCCTTACAAGTAATAAAAGGTTATGATAAAAATATTCATTTAAATGTAACTTCAAGAATGCATATTCTTTATGGACAATGATAATAAACACTTGACTAATGCCCAACCTCAATGGAACCCATTAAATCATTGATCCCTCCATAATAAAAGATATAACTTGGGTAATAATAACCCCTTTTTGGTATGCTTTAGATCACATAGATAGTTACCATATAATAAGCATGAGTTTCATTCTGTATATATCTTAAGAGCATATCATTGAATAAGAAAATAACAAGAACCTTAGATACTTTAGGAATGGATTAATTAAGGCCACTAGAAGTGTATGCTACAATTGATCTTTTATTCACAAGCTTCATTATTTCATTCATTTGATATTGCCTTATAATTAATTTTTCATGGTTCATAGATAATGTATCCACTTGATCCCTTAAAGACCTAACCTATTCATTCAAAGTGTGAGAACTAGGAGGTTGTATAATAACTCATGTCAAGTTAAGGTCCATCGACATTTGTAGAAATCAACCACCATGCTCTTAGGTCCCTAATACTTGAGTTAGGACATCATTTATCCCACTTTCTTAAGCTTCTCATGTCTTTAAAATCTCATCCTATTAAAGAAATGATTATGGTTACTAGTTATTTAGGGGTATACAAGAAATTTTATTTGAATATCAAAATGTAAATATTGTTGAAACCTTATAATTTTATCAAAGATTTGTTAGGTTAACACATTGGTAGTCTTTTTCCTCATTTTTGTTGATCATAAACATAATCAAGACATCCATTCATTTAGAAGGTACATATGGAGTAAATATGTATCAAACACAATAACATATAATAAGAAAAGAACAAATATATGTCTAGTACATATACATCATTAGTAAGATCATTAATAGTGGACAAGGAAGGTAGGTCCATATTCCTTCTCCCTAAGACATATACTACAAACCTAAGGAAGTCCTTGATGTTATCTATAAGTTCTCTAGATAACCACCAGAGTACATCATGTATAATCTATGATAGCTTATACTAAAAAAAAAATAAGTATAATGATTTGAGAAGAAAAAACGACAATACAATAACAATGATGATAATCATAAGTTCCTTGTGATAAGTTGACTTCTATACTAATAAAATAATAGTTGTTAGAAATCACATTATATAATATATTCTACAAAAATCATAAAATCATGGAATATAGTTGTAATATCCTCAAATTTACTATTGAAATTGTTCTAATTTTTATTGAAAATACTATAAGAAACTAGGGTGTTTCCACCATACCAAATACAAATCTAGTTTACCATCCATTCTTGTATCGAGCATAAGTAAAAAAATTATGATAATAAACTAAAATAACAAGAGGATAACACGAGTTTCATAAAATAAAAATAAGAGTTTGGAGATAAAATCTGAGTATAATAGTAATAAAAATACATCAAAAGATATTCTATGGATCTAAGTGAAATGCCCCAAAATTTTCTAATTTTAAAGAGTATATTTAAATAAGATTTTATTGGAAAATTTAATTTAATAAATTATTTTTACTAAAATAAAAGAAAATATATTAGGGTAAATTAATAAGGAATTTTATAAATATGTTGATTAGAGGAAATCTGGGTATTTTAACTAATTAAAGACTTTAAATTGGGAATTTATTTAAATAAATTATTTTATTTAAATTAAGAAAAAGAAAATAGTTAAAATTAATGTTAATTTTTATAAATAATTTAATTTGAGAAAATTAGAGTGCTTTGATAGTTAAAATGGAATTTATGAAAAATCCTTTAAAAATCCTATTTTAGCCTAAAAAGGGATTTAAATATTATTTTATTTAAATATTATTATTTTTAAATATCCTAAATATTTAGATTAATTTAATTGGCCCTAACCTAATTATTTTTCTTTTCCTTTTTCCCTTCTTCCTTTTTCTTTCTTTTTCCTTACCTTTCCGAGCTAGGCCTGGCCGCATCCCATCTTCCCCTTCCTGCGGCCTGCTCCCATTTCGTTCCTTTTTTTCCTTCAGCGGGGCTTAATTGAACACCGCTCTTCATTTGTTATTCCACAATAACGCCGCGTCTCATTTATTCTGCCACCCTTGCACCGACCCAGTCTCCTCTTCCTTTTCTTTCTTTCTTTTTTGGCCGAACTGTCCGGTCCAACCTCCCCCATCTTCTTCTTCCTCTTCTCCCCCGACGCCATAACTACAACCTCCCCCCTAAAATGGCGCTGCCGGCCACACGTGTCGTGACCAGCCTTTCTCCCGCCCATTCTCTTCCCCTCGACACACACTCTAATTTGAAATGCCTCACTTCCCTTTTTCTCCCCCACGTTGCTCCCAATTTCCCTCACGATGGTCGGGAAAATTTTAAAATTTATGCCGCTCGATCAACCTCATAACTGTCGCATTTCTCACCGCCTTTGACCTTATGGTAACCTCCAACACTCGAGCCTACCCTCCACCACTATAAATACCCCTCATTTGGCCTGGTTTCCATATTTCTTTCCCCGAAACCCTAAGCACCAGTCTGTGCGCCACTGCCCCTTTAGACACTTTTTCCTCCGGTGTTAGCTAACCTCGACACCGCCTCTGCCTCCCAAATTATTCCCTGCAACTCCCTCTAGCTAACTAAACCATCCACACCCTTCGATTCTCCTTGCACGGTCCTTCATAACCGTGCAAAGTTTGCTGCTCATCTCGCCGGAAATTTCACCTTGAAACCTTAAACCACCGTCCACCACCACATCTGCTGCTGTTGCCACCCTCTAAACCACTAAAAATCTCTTGCTAATTCTCCTCCACCGACCCATAAACTTATTTTATTTTTCTTCTTTCCCTTCCCTCTTTTTCTTCATTTTCACCCATCTTAGATCACTTTTCCGGCCACCTCCGGGAACCACCACCGGTGCCACCCATCCCCTCCAACTCAAGGTGAAACCCTAGACCTTTTCAACACTTTCTTTCGATTTATTGATAATTATTCTACTATTATCCTAATTTTTAATTTTAATTCAATAATAATAATAATAATAATAATAATAATTATTATTATTATTATTATTATTATTATTATTGTTATCAACTGTATCCTAATTGCTAAATTTTGTTGATAGGTTTGGGAGTATTCTTGAGTTAGATAAATTATTATTCTCGAATTGTGGTTATTTAATGGAATTATTACATGTTTACTATTATTATTAATAATATTATTATTGATAGTGCAATTATTTATTTAATATTGTAATTATTTCAGGAGGGGTAGAAACCTAAAATTTTAATTAAGTCTCGCACCTTTGCTTTTTATTACTATTATTAACATTTTTAACATTATTACTAATTATATTATTATTATTATTATCTTTATTAAATTTTATTATAAGTATATATATAATATTAATGTCATTATTACATTTTTGAATAATATTATTATTAAATGGGGTGGTTTCGAAAACCACCTTATAATTTTAAGATTTATGGTATTATTATTATTAATATTCTACTAATAAGAGTATTATTAATAATGTTTTACTTTTATTGTTGTTGTTGTTGTTATTATTATTATTATTATTATTATTATTACTACTACTACTACTACTACTACTACTACTATTACTAATACTATTTTGGTGAAGGGTAGAAACCCTTATATCACCACCCTTTTCAAATGAAAATAGTAATTTATTTATATTTTTAAGTAATATTTTTGTATAATTAATTATTATGTAATATTGTTTTAATTAAAAATAAAATCTTAGAATAAGTTAGAGAATAGTAAAATTTTATAAGGAAGCCTAATTCTAGTATATTTTTATATAATAGGTGAACCTAGTCAAATCCCTCAAGTGAAATAGGAACGTGCACCAAGACCGGTGACAAATTAGGTAAGGATTTACTAAGGCCATTTGTGTGTTCATATGCATTATGTGTTTCATATGCCATGTATTCTATGTTTATTATTATTAGTTATTCCGTATGTGGTATGATTATAAAGTTGAAGTATGTTGGTATGAATAAATCATGGCATGAAGATTATGTGTATGTTTATGTCATTATTATTGTATGATGTGGCCTTAAGACATGCATATTAGGGTTGTAAAATAATGATGGGGAGTGTAACAATGTGATGTTAGGGTTTTGCATGGAATGGCATGGTGTTAGGGTTTGCATGGAATGGCATGACGTTAGGGTTTTGCATGAAATGAGATGGTGGTAGGGTTTGCATGAAATGACACGATGCTAGGGTTTTGCATGAAATGGCATGATGTTAGGGTTTCATGGAAGCATTTCTACGTGGAGTTAGGGTTGCTTATGAATTAGGGTTTGTATGGAAGTGTGGTATATTTGGAGCTAGGGTTTGCATATGAATTGGGGTTGCATGGAAGTGTGGTCTACGCGAAGCTAGGGTTTGCATGTGGATTGGGGTTTTGCATGGAAGTATGTCTACGTGGATTTAGGGTTTGCATGGGAGCTAGGGTTTGCATGGAAGTGTGGTACGTGGAATTAGGGTTTGCATGAGAGCTAGGGTTGCATGGAAGTGTGGTTTACGATGAGTTAGGGTTTGCATAAGAGTTAGTGTTGCATGGATTTAGTCATGCATGTCTGGGCAAATGTTTGTGAATGACAAATATTTTGGAATAAAATACTTAAGACACTAATCTCTTAAAGTGGAAGATTATTGAGCCGGGTCCAGACTAATCCACCGATCAGGAATAGTGGTTAGGGTTTTACCCTATGTGTAACCGATCCACCGGTTATAATAGTGGTTAGGACATGAGGTCCTATATATGATCGGCCCACCGACAATAATAGTGGGGTGACTCGAGCTCAATAAATATAAACCAGAATTGTTAAAGCTCTTAAAAGGCAGTAATTATTTAGACTGGAACACCATGCGAGCAGGAACCAGACCGATCCATAGGTC
The DNA here is from genome assembly GCA_030549775.1 of Tamarix chinensis. NCBI lineage: Eukaryota > Viridiplantae > Streptophyta > Magnoliopsida > Caryophyllales > Tamaricaceae > Tamarix > Tamarix chinensis. The sequence continues at coordinate 64,029,267 of CM060174.1, forward strand.
AGGAATAGTGGTTAGGGTTTTACCCTATATATGACCGATCCATCGGCAATAATAGTGGTTAGGTCGGGTCCGAAATTCTTTTGGCGTAAAAAGAACGCGCCTCACGCGCCGACAAATTCCATCTCCTATGATGGGAAAGAACCAGCGGAAACGTTCTAAGGCCACCGACACTTCTGCCGGAAAGGAATTACCGATTGTTGAATCCATTAAAGATCAGATCAGTCATGTTTGGAAACTCAATTTGAATACGCCAGAGGATTCCTCTCGGAGTCTGTTGAACAGGGTGAAAAGGAATATTGAATTGAGTGTTACCGATATTGATTCATTGATGGGAGTTCATACGCCCTTGCAGATTGATGATCTTGTTTCGATTGGGTTAAAATGTGACAATGATGTAGAGAAGGGAGAAAATCCAGTTGTTAACCCTACCGATAGCTGGAAGGATATTTTGCTTAAAAATCAAAAGGAGGAGGGTGTTATGAGTCTGAAGTATGCTCCCCCGGTGATTGTGAATGGGGAAGCCAGAGCACAATTAGTTTTAGAGGAAATTGAAGCTGAGGAAAAAAGATGGGCGTATACTATAGTGGGTATGGTTGCTGGCTTTCAACCAACCCATCCTCAAATGGTGAAATATGTAAAAGAAAATTGGACGAAAGTGTCTAATCCTCCTCAAGTGTTCTTTCATGATCAAGGGTATTTTTTTTATTTCGGTTTGATAATGAATCTGACTTCCTATCCATCTTAAGAATGCCCTACTGGAGTTTTGGAGTACGACCCTTACTCATTAAAAGATGGAACCCAAATGAACCATTTGACAATGCTGAATGGAGGAAAATGCCTCTCTGGATTACATTTCCTGGTCTCCCTGTGACCCAGTGGTCTACTGATTCACTAAGCCGTATAGGCAGCTGTATTGGAATTCCATTATGTGCAGATATGGTTACATCCACTAGAGCACGTGTGTCTTATCCTCGACTGCTAGTGGAGGTGGATGTTAGCCTTCCTGTTATTGATCATATACAGATTTCTCTACCGAATAGCATAGTAAGAAACCAGAAGGTTGATTATGACTGGAGACCAAGGTACTGTCCTAAATGTGATCGGGTGGGACATGATGAGAATGTTCACCTACAAAAACCTCAACTAGGGAGAGGACAACCCATCCAACGAGTATGGCAAGTTAAAAAGACTGATCTATAGCAGATTAACAAACTAGTACCAGATCAGGAGAGGGGTTATGATATTCCTCTAAATGTAACTCCTAGTATGCAGAGTAGGACATTGGAATCTGCTGCAAGGTTAGAGCTACTTCCTTTTATTAAGGAGCAGGAGCTGTTAAATGTGCTGGACCCTGTGAATACAAATGAACAATTAGAAGTTACTGCAAAGGGGAAAGGCAAAGGGGTGTATATTGAGCCTGAAGGGGTTATTGCACAAAGTGGTAGTGTACCACCCCTTGAACTCAAATGAAGCTTGCTATGTGGAATGTCAGGGGTATTAATAAACTCATGAAGCAAAGATTAGTTAGTAGATATATACAGTATAATAACCTTGATATTATCTGCCTTTTAGAGACTCGTGTGAAAAAAGAAAAAATGCAAGGTGTTTTGTAGAGAATTGGAAATCAGTATTACTTAGCCCATAATTATTCTGCACATCATAATGGTAGAATATGGATTCTTTGGAGAGACCCAATGCTGAAACTCCAAGTTCTGGGTATTTTTGAACAAGTTATTCATGTTTCTATTGCTTTAGTTGATGGCAAATAGTTTTATGCTTCTATTGTGTATGCTCAGAATGATAATGTTGCCAGGAGAGCATTGTGGTCACAACTTGTGGATTTTCATGCCTCACATAAGGGTAGCTTAGTAATTGGTGATTTCAATGTTGTTCTCTCAGCTAGGGAGAAGAAAGGTGGTAATTTACACTTAGCTGATATGGAAGAATTTGCAGACTGCCTATGTACCTGTGGATTGGGGGAGCTACGATCCACTCGCCCTCTTTTTACATGGTCAAATCAGCAATCAGGGTTGGCTAGAGTCAGCTGTAGACTGGATAGGGCTCTTGGTGATCAGGAATGAATTGCCATATTTAATCATGTTTGGGTTGAAGTGGTTGAAGACTGTCTCTCTGATCATTATAGGCTACAACTTGTGTCGCAGAATAATGATAGAAGTGGGGTGAAACCTTTTAAGTTTTTTAACTTTTGGACCACTTCTCCTGACTTCTTACAATGTGTTGCTAATGTTTGGCAGCAACCTGTTCAGGGATCCAAACAATTTTGTTTGGTTATCAAGCTCAAACGATTAAAATAGGCTCTAAAAAAAATTTAATTTAGAGCACTTTGGTAATTTGAACAAAAAAATGGATCAAGCTAAATCTGAGTGGTTGAAGTGTAAGCACAATCTTCAGGCCAATCCTGGAGATACCGAATTGGAGATACAAGAGGGAATTCTAAGGAAGAGATGGTGGCAGCAAGAAAAAATGGAAGAACATTTTCTTCAGCAAAAAGCCAAAATCCAGTACATAAAATTGGGGGATGGTAACAATGGCTTTTTCCATGCAAAAATTAATGAGAGGAGAAGATACAATGCTATATATGCTCTGTATGATGAAAATGGAAGAAAGCTCACTTCCCAGATAGATATCAGCACAGAAATCCAAAACTTTTATGCTCAGCTACTTGGTTCTTCTTCACATATGCTAGAGGTGGTTCATCCTGAAATTGTGAATAAAGGCCCTACACTCCACAGTGCTCACCGAGCACATCTGATTAGACCAGTCTCTGAAGGTGAGATAAAGGAGGCTGTTTTTAGTATGGGAAACACAAAGGCTCCTAGACCTGATGGCTTTAATGCCCATTTCTATAAGTCAACTTGGCTTATTGTGGGGCAAGATGTTATGGATGCTGTTAGACAATTTTGGGAGACAGGTTTTCTTTTAAAAACTTTGAACAACATTTCCTTGCATTTAATTCCAAAAAATTCTGATGCTCGAACTGTGGTAGATTATAGACCCATCTTATGTTGTAATGTTGCTTATAAAATTATCTCCAAGATACTTACTACTAGAATGCGGAAGATCTTGCCAGATATAGTTCACAGCTCATAGAATGCTTTTGTGGAAGGGAGATGGTTAGGTGAAAGTGTTCTGCTGGCTCAAGAGTTGCTGAGAAAGTATGGAAGGAAGGATATTAGCCCCCGTATGATGCTCAAGGTTGATCTAAGGAAGGCTTATGATACCGTGGAATGGAGTTTCATTAAACATCTTATGGAAGGTATGGGTTTTCCTAGTCACTTTATACACCTGATCATGCAATGTATTTCAACAACACAATTCTCCATTTGTTTGAATGGTACCTTATGCAGACCATTTAAGGGTGGTAGGGGATTAAGACAAGGTGACCCCTTGTCCCCATATCTATTTTTTTAACCATGGAATATCTCCTTCGGTTATTGAAAACTTTGTGGGATGAAAACAAGTTCAGAGGACACCTAGAATGCAAGACCACAAAGATCATTAATATCAGTTTTGTAGATGATTTACTCATCTTTTGTAAAGGCCATGTTATATCAGCTGAGTTGATTCAGGAAAAGCTGAAGATCTTTCACTTCACCTCTGACCTCCAAGCAAACCCTGAAAAGAGCAGTGCATTTTTTGGAGGGGTAAATGAAGTTGATAAAAGACTGATTTTACAAAAGTTAAATTTTAAAGAGGGCACTTTTCCATGCAGATATCTTGGTGTTCCTCTCAATCCTGCTTCCCTCTCTATCAGCCAATATCAACCTCTCATTGATAAAATTGTGCATAAGCTGAAATCCTAGACTGTGAAATATCTCAGCTTTGCTGGGAAGTTGCAGTTACTTCAGTCTGTTATTTTTGGTATTGAAATTTTTTGGATACAAGTGTTTGTGCTGCCAAAGGCTGTCATTCATCAACTAGATAGTCTGTGTAGATGTTTTCTATGGAACAATATGGATCCACAAAAAAGAAGAGCACATGTTTCTTGGTTGAAAGTTTGCATGCCTAAACAAGAAGGAGGGCTGGGCTTGAGGCAATTGGTCCACTGGAACTCAGCTTGTCTTGCAAAATTCTTGTGGAAGCTTATTGAAGTTAAAGAAAGTCTATGGGTTAAATGGATTCATGAGATGTACCTCAAAGGGAGGGATGTTTGGCAGCTGGAAGAGAAACCAGAGTTTTCGTGGAATATAAAACAACTGCTAAGAGTAAGAAATCAGATAAGAACTTGTTATGCCAACTGCTGTTGTTCTGGAAAACTAAGTTCTAAACTCGTGTATCAGCATATCAGAACCTCAAGCCTGCCAGTTGAATGGAGTGTGTTTGCGTGGAAGCATAGAGGGTTGGAGAAACATAAATTCATTATCCAGCTTATTTGTCATTCTACTTTGCCTGTTAAATCCAAACTATATCAATGGGGGATAACCATTGATAAATTGTGTGAAGTTTGTAGAGAGGAAGAAGAGGATATGGATCACCTCTTTACTAAATGTCCAAGTGCTCGAGTCCTTTGGATTTCTATACTGAAGTGGCTAAAAATACAGGGGGATTTCAACACCTGACAGAGTTGTTTTCAATGGTTGATGAAGAAGACTAAGGGCAAAGGCAAAAAAGTGGTGTGGAGAGCTACTTTCAATGCACTGCTCTATCATATCTGGATTAATAGGAATTTGGTTGTTTTCTAGATGCTGCAAAAGAATCCGAAGACCATTATTAGACAACTTATTACTGAGATTTTTGTTTGCTTTGGCGACACTCCGAATGTGCATATAAAAAATTATCTAGAGAGACTTGATAGATGGATAGTATAGTTTGATAAGGGGAATGCCCCTGTGAGGTTGTATATTTTTTTGACAATATGTATTTCATTTCTCTATTTAGTAATAAAATTTTTAATTACCAAAAAAAAATAATAGTGGTTAGGTCATGATGCTCTATGTGTGACCGGCCCACCGGTTATAATAGTGGGATATTCATATACTCGTATGGATTTGATAAAGAGTATGATGTGAAAATATCATGATAAAAGATCAATGAAGTAATTAATCTAAACTGTATTAGATCTTGGCACTTTTACTTGATCGTTCATTTGACTTTACGTATTATGTCGGTGTTTATGCCCTGTTATTAGTCTACATGGATTATATGCTTATTTGTCGACCTTAGTACTCATTTACCTTACTTAGTACGTAGCGTAATGATCACCCGTTTCATGGGTGCTACTCATTTCCACGAGAAAAAGGCCCTTTTTGACTCTGTGCAGGTGGGCAAGACATCAGTCGGGGCAATGGGTTGAGCTTGTTTTTGGATCAAGGTTTGAGAGTTGTGGCCATATTTTTATGCTATGTATTTCCTTTATTAGTTCCTTTGTATCATATTTATCCATTTGGATCTATTACCTTGTATTGAGTATTTCAAATGATTATTTTATTGGTTGTAAGTTTATTTCTCTTTCGAAATGAATTATAATTCTTCACGCGTACTCTGATTTCCTTGTTATGATCTTTTAATTCATTTTGTGAACGTTTCATTTGAGTTTAATAGTAATCGCTTTTTAGCATTAGCACTTAGTACTGAAACGGTCGGAAAGAACCGATTTGGTACTAAGTGTGGCACTTAGTACATCCCCAAAATTCACGAGTTTTAATTTAAAGTCTTTCTACTTAAAAAAAATAGTGAATTTTGGGGTGTTACACTAAGAGCCTATAAGGTATTCGAACAAAAGATGGATGCCAGATAACCTAGACTTTGTACCCAATACCCAAAATAATATAGATTACTCCTCCATAGGAAGTGCATCAAATTTATCAAACTAGTCACCAAGAACTTCCACATTAATAATTAAATCATTTACTCATGGGAATAAGAAAAACCCATAAAAAATGGTTAATACTTGTGTATTAAGTAAGGTAACAATGCACAATAGAAGAATAAAGCATGCATAACACAAAAGGTATACATGAGGAAGATACATAAAACATGATATGTGATCACTTGAGATAGAAAGCGTATTAAAATTCCATAATTAGGTGATCTCACTATTCCACTCAATCACATTGAGACCAAGAAATTGTCAATACTAATTATTCTCCTATTTCCCCCAAGGAGAGAAGAAAGATAATTAACGTCACTAATACTCTCATATAGAGGGTAAACATACTTAGGTCACTAGTAAATCATTACTCCTTTAGTACGTTTACCCTCTATAGATCAATGGATTGGAAAAGTATAAAGTAAGTTAAGGTCTCCTAAATTTGTTAGGAGCAAGACATTTTCGTTGAATCAATCACAACCATTAGAATAACTTAGCCCCAACTCATGTAATATTATACCTTAAGATTTAATATACTATTTTTTTCATTAATAAAAAGTTAGAACATAACAATAAATTCCTAGAGTTACTTATCATCACAACAATTTCACTTATTTTATACTTATCTTATTACATGGGATACTAGTTCTCATTCCTCCATGAAATACCAAATAGTATTGAACTCGTTCTAACAATTGTGTTTATTTAAAACACTTAGAAATGCATCATGATGAATCAATTAAACATGTTATAATCTCATTAATTACTGATGAGGCAAGTAAACAAACCAAGTAAGTCAACAAGAATTATAGGAGACATTACCCGAGTAAACAAACCAAAATGTCCTCATAAAACCCTAATTCACAACCCTCTCAAAATTCCATCCATAAAATTCACCAACTCACCAAAATTAACAAAATACTCCAATATCTTAGGCTTAAATACATTTCCAAAAATAGGATAAAACTCTAATATTATGCACAAAAAATACTAATTATACCTTTATGGTTGCTAATACTATTTTAAGCATTTTTCAAGTAAAATTAACAATTGTGATACCTATAACTAATCTAATTTTAAACATATACCAAACTTATCATCTTTAACTCCAATAACCCTTATATAATTTCAAATTTCTAAATTTAACCTAAAATGACTAAAATACTCCTTATGTCCCATAAACTCCTCAAAATGTCTTATTAACATAAATTGTGCCATACTCCACCAATTCTATTATATTATATATCAAATTTATGTAAAAACCTCATTGAATATATTGGTATATTTATTTTTCACATAAACCACAAATTTAACTCAAGTGCTCATTTATTATCGAACCTCAACTTATTTCTTCAACACAAATACTTAATCAAATTTGAACACACTTGATCAATACTCCTTAGAAATAAAAAAAATTACATCATCATACTTGCAATTTTATGATGAAGCATATCATGGAATAACAAATGGAAAATCACACGAATAATAAAACTTGTAATATCATGAGCTTGCCATGTAATATATGATTATAGGTTAATATAAAACATAACCATGATTCTAGCACAAAAACATACTAATATGACTATTCATTAACAAAAATAACACATATCAACAAAAATCCATAATCTTGAGTTTTTCATCCTTACCACAAGCCACTCTTGTCTCTAATCAATACTACTTCTGATTACCTTTGTATCACCTTGAATTTCTACAACTCTAATTCCCAGTGTTTAGTTTCTCGATTCCTTCATTAAACCCCAACTTTTGTTTGAACACATTACTCATACCCTAAAAACCCTCATTTTTACTTATGTACCTTCAAACACTTGTTTTTTTTTAATCCAACTGATCAAGCCTTACCTTTGATTGACCATCCAACAAAGTTTTAAACTAGTTCTTCAAGGGTATCCAATAGTCAACTAGAGCTTGGTAATTATCACTAATTTTGTTTTTCTTAATTTATTTTGACTTCAAATCAATTTTTATGCCCCAAATTATTATATATTAGGGTTTCTGTATTAATTCCGCACCTTTTCATAATTTTTCATGATTTTTGGGAGTTATTTAATTATTTTCTACTTTATTAGACATCCTATTACCTAAACTATTTTAATTCTTGTTAACTTTCTTGGTCGTAATAGCATTTCATTTGTAAAATTAATTTTATTTCATTTTTCCATTTTGGTTAATGAAATATCATCTTGGAAATGTTTTAAATTAATTATAGTGACTAAAAGTTTTATAACAATCTTTCTTTTGATGCATTTTAATATTATTTTGTCATTTTATCTTTATTTTATTAAGAGTTTTGATTTATTTTATATAATAGAATTTAATTAGGTTAGTCTTATTTTTTTTCTCCAAAAATCTATTTATAGATTTCTATGAGTATTTTCATTAAAACCTATCTTAATTGAAAATTCTTTTAACTAGCTTATAGTTAAATATTTTGTAAAAAAAAGACCCTACACTAATAGCCCCTAGCCTTCCCCTTTTCTTTATCTCTTTTCTCTTTTCCTTTGTTTTATCCGTGTGCTCGTCATCCCTACTCATGCTCCCTTCTTCATCAAACCACGCCACCACACCATTATCATGCCATACTACCCCATTCCCTCCATTCTCAACCTCCTCCTCATCGACACTAGCAACCAACCGCCATCAATGAAGCTCTAACTACCATGTCGAGCCACAGTAGTGCTGGCATAATAATAGAGCTACAAAAAGTAGCAAGTGGTGCACCACTGTCCAACCATCTCCAACATCACTTAGACACTGTTAAGTGGTTCTCTACTTTCGATAAAGTTTCACTGATCCTTAACCGCTTTGATTCACCACCTTCAATTTGGTATAGATTGTTCCAAACTCCAACTTCTATTTTGATAAATTTTGAATGAATTAGCTTATGCGAAGCTAAATTAATTATTGAATTGAATATGTACGTGTTCTTAGATCGTTTTGATTGAGCTATGTTGAGTTTTTGGTTTTGATGATATCAAATAAGGATGAGTTTCTTTATATTCCTATGGCAAATTATTTTGTAAGCCTAAAGCTATTCTAGGAAAAGTTAGAAGGTAGTAACAGAAATAACTAATGAAGGAACTAGAGTAATGCATGAAGCACCTGAAGTTTAGTGGAGTATCTAGATTGGGCATCATCATATAAAGGTAATATGTTTCTCATAGAGTTATATAAGCAGCTTAGGACAAGTGATTTTCTTAAAACCTTGATTTTTACTACAAGTAAGTTATGAATTGAAAGTGTTTTTAAACAAAAATCAATCAAGTTTCTTGACGAGTTCCTTATATGGTAAATTAATTTAAATCCAAAAAATTAGAAGATAATATTACATTCTATTTAATGATGCTTTATCAAGTTTATGTTTGGTAATATCTTGAGGATATATCTGATCATGTTTTTTTTTCTATGGCATGTAATTTAAACAAAAAGATTTCATTAAAAATTAGATATATTCTCGGTCATTAGAAAATTTTTGAGAAAGAGTTTGTACAAAATTTTGTATTAGCTAATTTTACTAAATCTATATATGGAAAAAGTGCACTAATATTTTTTTTTCTATTTTATCTCTAGATTAATTAAGATATTCCAAAACTCTTTCTATTAGCTAATTTTACTAAATCTATTTATGGAAAAAGTGCACTAATATTTTTTTATCTATTTTATCTCTAGATTAATTAAGATATTCCACTGATCAAATTTGTGTTTATTTAAGAGTTTACCTCTAAATGTGTTAACCAAATATTTTGAGGAAAAATAGTTGTGGGACCAGAGGTTGTTGAGATTTTCTTGCTCTTGCTAAAAATCTTGGTTTTGTTTTTCTATTTAACTAAATACGTGAACAATAATGGACGATGATATATGAGAGAGAAAAAAATTACGAATATTTATTTTTTAGAGTTGAAAAGATTTAGAGTATTACGTAATATTTCTATGGTTTAAGGAAGTGGTTCTTAATTATAATAATAAGTTGTTGAGTTTCCTATTAAATCTCACCTACTATTATGTTTATCAAGTTTTAATTCCTACTGATCCTTATATAGAGATAACTTAACAAGTTTAAGAGGTTAAACTTAATCACTGATAAGTGTGACTTTTAAATCTTATTCCTAAGGTTTATAAGAGTTTTTACCTTTAATTTCAGTCAGAATTCTCCTTTTTTGTTCTTGTTACTGCCTTTGTGTTGTGAAAATTTGCAGGGTCTCAAGCAACAAAAAAATTATGAAGGATGAAAAAAAAGCTTAAAGGGATAAGAAAGGAGAAAAAAGGAGCAAAGAGGAGAAAAAGTTAAAGTGGAAAGAGATTTAGAGCTAAAATGTAAATTCTGGAATAAAATGAAAGCAAGAATGCATATTTAAAGTATATGGGCCTGAAAGAAGTGAAATTTATATCAGGAAAAGGTCTGAATTTGGAGAATCTTTCAACATCAAAGTTGTATATCTTTTTAATATCTTTCCAACTCATCTAAAACCAGACTAATCGGAGTTATGATGAAAAAGTTATGGTCAAAATATGCATCATTATCAAAGCTGACACGAGAAGCCCATCTTTACCAGTACCCTAGCTGTCCACGATGCGGTAATATAAAAACTCTCATTCTAATATCTCGAGGATGACTCCACTCCCTCTCTTTTCTCTCTTCTCTATCCTCTTCCCTAATTCATCAAGATCTCTCTTGTAAATTAGAGATGGAGGTTCAAGAAGTTAAATTTTTGCAAGAATTTGTGAACATCAAGGGTATTATCTAATGATCTTTTCTCTATCTATGGAATCTCTTGTTGTTTTTACTATTCTTGCTATGAATTTGATGGGATAGATCTTATGTTAAGGTGAAGGGGAATTTTCCCCGATCCTAATGTGTTGAATTATTGCATCCTTTTTTTATTCAATTCATAATGTATGTGTTGTGTTATTGATTGATTGACGAATTTTTGAACCACGTCCAGGTTCTAATTTTTGGTGTGGGAAATACCGGTGAGATCGAGAGATAATCCAGTATTAGACCCAATAGCACAACGGGAGATTAAATTGTAGGTCGAGAGACGATCGATTTGACCTCTACAATAATAAAGGAGGAAACTTTATAGACTTTAATGCATTACATTCTATTAGACTCTAAGCTATAGATAGTTAGGGCCATAGATATATAATAGGGTGGTTGTGGCTTGAGAAAGCACAACACTTTCTATCCTTGTTGGCATGATTGATTATGATTGTTGAATTATTTTGTGATGCGATCTTCGATTACATGTGAGGATCAGGGGCGATGAACCGGAATCTTAGCTCTTCTATTTATTTGAGTCACTTGAGTGCTATTTTCTTTTCTTTTTAGCTTATTTAGTTATTTTAGCTTACAATTTATTATTTGATATCATCTCGTAGTCTAGACATAGTTAAGTTCTATCATTGTCCTAGTGGTCATTCACCAATCCTTGTGGGATCGACCTTGATTGCTACTCTGACCCCGTGCACTTGCGGGTAGGAACATGTCAATCACTTCATCTTAGAGTCAAGGAAGGATTGGTATCCAGAGTAGGGTGAATGTTTGGCAGCCTAGAGTAAGGTTGTGTGTGCTTGAAGAGTTTCAAATAGTTCATACTTGATATGTCTAAGTTACTATAAGAACGAAAAAGGTATATTTAGGATTATGGATGTATGCTACTAAAGATTGGAGTATCTTTTGAGTATAGGAACCACGTAATATTCTATGTCATTTATATTCTCTCTTATTTTTTCATAAAGCATTCCTATAAGGTACTAAGGAACTATATAAGGAATTGTACAAATAACTAATTCCAAATAAGAATATTTTCCCATGCAAATTAATCAACTCACTTTACATCTTGGTTCAAATTGAGTTTTTTTTTAAATATCTTTTCAAGAAGTTTTGATTTGTATCTTCTTAAATTTTGAAAATTTAAAATTTCCAAATACTCAATTCAACCCCTTCTCGAGTATTTTCTATGTGATAATTTTTACAAGCTATTTTCTATAAATTGTACAATATATTTTGAAATGTATTTAAATTCTTATTGGTAGTGTCGATTTGAGAAATTTACGAGAAATGAATAAGAATTGATTTTTTAGGTCAAAACTCTTATGGATTTAAATTAGATTTATCCATGATTTATCTTATTAAAATAATTATATAAATTATATTAGACTATATTAATTTTATTTCCAAGCCATTTATTTAAATATTTTTAGCAATATTTGAGAGTTTTTGTATTCATATATTAAAAATCCTAATTATGTTAAATAGTTCTTTCTTTTATTGCTTTTGATCAACACATTATATAATATGTTGTAAAATAGGTCTAATTGCATTTCTAAAAATTAAATTTAAATAAATTAATAAGATTTAACCAAATTATATTGTTAGGCCTAAAACCTTAACTTTTAAAATGAAATTATGAAGTAGGTCATTAGTGTAGATGGTTCTTCTAAAATTGATTTTTATAGAATTGTTGGAAATAACTTTAATTACATTTTAATACCTTCAATTTGGGTTAATTATTCTAAATTGTCTGAATTTGAGTTTCGAGCTTTAAAACCCTAATTTTTGGGAATTGTGTCTGAAATTTAATAATGTTTGATTATTTTACTTGGTTATTACTAGTTTTTATTTAAAATGGATCTAATTATGTTTCTAACTTATTATGTCCGGTAAATTTCTCATAAATTGATTGATTTGATGTTTCATGTTGTAAACCCTAATTATTTAAGCTATTTTAATAAAATATTCATGTTTTCTATTATTTTTTGCTTCGATTAGTTTTTCTAACTTAGTCCTATAATTTTTAAACATTGTATAGGAAGGAGTTCTAGTGGATTACGAAGCTAAAGTGCATTTCCATTCTTCTTTAGTTGAGCTTTGGATCATATGTAACTACTATTAACCACTTAGAAGATAGTTTTTTATATTATTTTATTATTATGGTCTTTTGAGTAAATATGCATATGTTATAAAATTTTGCAAGACCCATGTGTTAAGAGTTGATTTATGAGTAGGGATAATAGTGAAGACATATATGTTATGTTATCAAGTTTACTTCAGTATGTTCCTTGGGGCTTGAATGTTACTTGTATGTTATAGTTTATGTGTAAAATGTCTTAAATTGAGTATGATAATGCCACCATGGGATGGTTGAAAGCTTGGTTGGATTTATGTATGTTCAACCTATTACCTTTGGCATAAGATGATTATTGTATGCCTATATGTTTGTTAATTTGATTCTAAAGTCTATTACATGTGCTTATGGCATTGAACATGTTTGTATGTAATTTCAACAACATGAATGCATAATAGAATGGTTGCATTTAATAAAGAGTGCATGTGGGATTTTAATAGGTGAATTGATAGTCTTTTGTGCATAATTGAGTATTAATTATGTAAATTAGTACAAAATTATTAACTTAAATAGTAGGATTATAGGAATGCATATACTTTGAAACTAGTTAATAATTCATCTAATAAATGAATTAAATGAGATATAGATGAGTTTTGCTAACTACCAGTAGTAGACAAGTTGATGGTTGTATACAATCTACCTCATATAGCGTCAAAATGGTCTCTGTGGTAAGGTCGTGCAACAAATTCCTTCCTTCTGATTTTGTATGGCACTATCCATCTCAATATGGTATCATATTTCATTTTTGATATTGGTCTCTGTACCTTGAGCAATGTCTATCTTTTTACTTTATAGGTGACTCACGAGCCCTATAAAGGATATGCACAATTAAAAAATGAGGGTATCAAGTGGTTTTTGTAGATGTATTGATTCTCCGTGCTTTTGACAATTATTTTTTATGGTGATATCCATCTTTATGTAATAGCATATACATGGGTATCCTATAACCTTTGTGTCTGTGGGTGACCTCAAGCATTTGTGCTTGGGATTTTTGTGAACAAACTAATGTAGTATTGAGTGTGTGTTTATATATATATATTAGTGGAATGGATTATATACATGAATTATTATATCATGTGAAATATAATGAATGTATGGAACAATGAATTGTGATATCATATATGAGAAAATGAGTAAGAATGTGAACTAGATCATGTCATGTATTATCTTTTGGTGGAATTTGCTAAGAAGTTATTATTTAAACTTATCTGAAAGGTTTATGTGGAAGTAAGTGAATAGTGTGAATAATAATGAACCAAAAAATAGTCATATGCAAGTGAATGTACCATGATTTACCAATATAGTTGGTTCTTTTGTTATTGTGTGAATCCTTCTATCATCCATGTCCTATCATGTTATTGTGTGAATCCTTCTATCATCCATGATTCACTAGGTATATCATGCCATGAGACTCCATGTGAGCGTGTAATTTAATTTCAACTATAATTCATGAGCTTCATAATCTTCCATGACATTCTTCCATGACGATATATTTCCACTACAATATGTTATTATATGAATTCACACTTAGTTAAGATTGTATGTTTTTCTATGGGTTATGAATTGATCTTAGGTCATGTTCTCATACTAATCTGGTTATTTTGTATATTTTATTCTTATGTGAGCACATTGTCAAGGTTCATGACTTGCTCAAGCAATTTACGAATGACCCATGAAAATATGGGTGCTCCTTTATTACATGATGGTTTCTAATGTCAATATTATGTCACAGGTACGCATTCGTGTCCCTTCTACACATATCTATGAGCTATTATTTTAAGATGTTGCACATATTCAATATGGTTCTCAAAATAAATTGTGCTAGATGTTGGCCTTGCTAGAGGGACTCGAGCTAAAACCTCTGAGTATGTGACAAAGTGGTATCAGAGTAGCTCATTACCCATGCTAGTCAGCAAACATTTTGTCATATTGTTGGATGTACCTTGTGGGAGTGCAGTTAGCCCATTACTTTCAGGCACACTAGGGATGATCAAATTTGAAGGAGTTAAGCCAAGGGTTTGTGTGTGTTACTTGGGTCCGTTGACAACAAGTATTGGGGGACGTAATTTGGAGTGGGTTCTAGGTCATTGAATTGAGTTATTGAGGGTTGCATGTTGAGATGATCTCAAGTGCACATGGATACGTTACTACTAGGTGGTTAGATACATCGCAACAAGTTGTGTTGGATACGAGGTGTTGGTTGGAATTTGAGCCTTCTAGGGTAACGTGTGGTGTTTCTTAACATTAGGTGAGCGTTGAATGACTATCAAGAGGATGATGCCTAAGACACAAAGAAGTGATGTTGGGACCCTTTTTTGGTGCAAACGAGGAAATTTGTGATTTTGGGTGGGTGAAATTGTCACAATCTGTGACTTGCTTAAGCATCTTGTAAATGATCCATGGGATTATGGGTGATCCCTTGTTACTTGATAGTTACTAATGTAGATATTATGTCGTAGGTATGACTCAATGTTCCTTCTATACATCTCTATGTACTATTATTTTGGGATGTTATGGATATTCGGCATGGTTCTTAATAGGATTGTGTGCTAAAACCTCTAAGCAATTGCAATATGCCATTCATTTTTTATCAGTTATGTGATGTATGCAAATCTACATGGCATGATATTAGTATATGTTGAGTGTTATTTACTCAGTATGCCATTATAGTGATATTAGACTTGTATAGGTGTTTATGTGCAAGTACTCTGATTTTGGACTGAGAGATAGGCTAAGTGGAGGCTTTAGATTTCTATAATTTGATTTTATATTTTTGTTATGATTTCTAGAGTTTTTATTGCAATTTTATTTGGTGTTGTAAAAGGATATTTATATTTTTGTTGTTTGATTAAAATTTTAAAACACAAGTTTCTGCGGACTATAGCAACAATTACTTTATAGAGTTTTTTTGCTGACTTTATTAATGAGGTTTTGGTTTAGTTTCTATTTCGGGTTTTGGTTAGATATGTTTTTAGCCTTACACTTATCATGAGATAGATATGTGACGGAAAACTACCTTATGTTTAGTGTGGCAATAATTCTTCCCATTTTTGTGTTTACTTCTACATTATTTATTCTTTTAAACAAATTTTTTTAGGAGTGAAAATAGGGGTGTTATATTTTCTCTCTCCTTTCTTCTTATTCTTGAAGTGTTTTTCTTGCTTAATATTTCCCTTTGTGTCAAGCCCCTCACTTTTAATGGTGCCTTCATTATTTTACTTTTTACCTCTAAAATTTTAAGTTTTAACTCTTTGGTGCTTGTTTTTAGGCAAATAAATCTAAGGTTATAGATTGGTGAAGGTTTTTTAAACTTGTTCAAGCCTCCATTTTGAGCCTTAAGACTTATTCTCCTCCCTCGCATTTTTATTTCTATTCAATCCTTGTGCTTTTCTCTTATATAATTCTTATTATTTTTGTTTTAGGCAATCAAAGTGTGGAAGAAGGTGATTAGGAGTAATTATTGCTTAGAGGTTGGAGTAGTTTTTTGTAGGATACATATCTCTAGATTAGGACCTTTTAATGTTATGTGTTATTTTTATGAATTTTAATGTTAGCATGCTTCATTGTTAAGAAATCATATTTAGGTTTATTTTATTTGTATTCATGTATTACTTGGTAAACTCATGATTCTATGAGTTTTATGATTTTATGTGAAATTTCTATATTTTATGCCTTAATAGAATTTACCATAAAATCCCAAGCATGATATTGTATTATTATTATTATGATTAGTCCATAAATGAGTATATGCAATTTTGTTTTTATATTGTAGTTGGTGTAGCATGTAATGTTGAAACATTTGGTATGGGGGCTTATGGAGGTTTCGACTTTAAGACCATTTGAGGTTTTGTGGGTTGTTTTAATTTAAGTGAATTTCATGTTTCATATGCTAATATTATTGGGGGTGGTTGGATGTAATTTTGGTAAAATCTGAAAGCTTGTAGATTTGGTGGGATATATGTGATTTTTGGCCTTTAGGATAATTTAGGCTTTTATGAGGTTTTGTGAGAAATGAGTATGTCATTGTATTTCTTAATGTCTTTACACCAAATTTGATATAATATGTTAGGGTTTGGATGAGTATCATCTAAGTGATAATAATAATAATAATAATAATAATAATAATAATAATAATAATAATAATAATAATAATAATAATAATAATAATAATAATAATAAGTTTTGATGTGCTTAGGTGAATTAGGGTTGTTATGATATTTTTGGGTGAAATCTAGAAATTTGAGGTTTGCATAAGCATTTTTTGGTGGTAAAATTGTTAAGTGTAATATGTGAAATATTAGAGACAAATAGAAGAAGCCTAGGTAAAATATTATAAGAAAAATAACTTAATTTAGGAATAGTAACCAAAGAGTGATATTGGTATTTTATGTGTGAAATGTTAGATTTAGTATATGATTTTTGTATATGGTATTATTAATGATATATTGGGTTAGTATATTAAATTTGGTGAAGTGAAAAGTCTTATATATATATATAGTATATACGTGAATTAGGGTTTCGTGAGGGTATTATGGCATTTTCCTTTGTGTAATATCTCATATTGTCCTTGTTACGTTTCCTTATTCACTATCATTCTTCTTGTGGTTATAACATGTCTAAGTTGATTAACCATGATGAATTTATAGGTGTTTTTAATACTAAAAATGGTTGGTATGAATTTAGAAATAATTGGTATTACATGTAATTAATAAAAAGCAACATCCCATGTAATAGGCAATGGTAATAAGTAAAATTGTTATGGTGATAAATAAATCAAGTGATGCATTATTATGTGTTATATATTGGTTAATGATCCAATAAAGAATTACTATGTGAAGTGAAATATCACATGACCGAGATGATTTCTAATGTTGAAATTGTTTGATTTTATATTCCCTGGTTTAACGGAACTAGAGGACCCTAAATGACTCTATTTGGCCAATCGGCCAACTTATAAGGGTACTCGTATTTAAGAATTTGAGTTAAACTAGTTTTCCAAGCATGTTTTACCCCGGATGTGAAAGCATTGGTGATTGAAGGAAAAAGATAGTGTAAATGTTAAATATCAGTGAGGTTGATTATATTTTTTCCATTAGCGAGAGAAATAGGAGAGCAGTGGTTGTATTACAAATGGTTCCTTGATCTTAATTTAACTAATATATGGAATTATGCGGTCACCTAAGTAATAACGTTAATCATATTTTCATGGAATTATCTTATATAAAGAGCATTTCTACATTCATAGAATATATCTTGTCATATGAATCTTGTTTGATATGCATGTCTTATCATGATGCTATGTATTGCTACCTTACACAATTTATAGTGTATTAGTCATCATTTTTTTTATGGGTGATACACATTCCCAAAAAACCATATCGCCTTGTTTATAGGTATATTAATTTATTGCTTTCGCTATGCTTACTTATGGTAAGTGTTTATGGGTTAGTTTAAGTATATTGTTATCCAGATATCTATCTTATTAAAATTTTAATCTTCTAGTTTCTATCATATATGCTCTCTCCTCTCTTATTTGTAGTCTTATATCATTGTGGGATCATATACTTCACACACTTATTGATCTCTAGGTACAAGTTATTTTTAGCCTTATATATTGCATAGATGTAATAGAGGGAATTTCTTTGCTATGTTGGTTGCAATGGAACTATGGCACCCCTATTTTTTATTACAAAAAAACTGTATTTTAAAACATTGCAGAAGTGGAAATACAAGTCCAACCTTGAAAAATAGGGCACTACCATCGTATCTAATACAAGATAAGCGCGTCACCACCTTACATTATACACAAAACTAAGTATCCAACCAATCAAACATAACGAAAAACTAGAGTGCACAAAAGAACATTTAGAGTTAAGAAAAATCAAGGTTTACAACCTAGGGATACATAGACCCAAAATCCATAAAAAAAATTATTAGAAGAAAATGCTAACTAGAAAAAAATCATTTTCAAATGGAAAACACCTTGGTCACTCAAGGACCACAAAGGAAAGTCTTTAAGAATGCCTATGCTAAAAAACCCAAATATGCTAAGAGAAGGATGGACCACTCACTAACCATCCTTAGAAAACCTATAATGAACCTCCTACTCATGTGATTGAGTAGGGATTGCAACAAAAACTCCATCATTATGCACATATACTGAGCAAACCAATCTACCACTATCTTGTAAGTCACAGTACAAGAAAGACTCACATAACGTGCTCATAATAATACCTACCAAAATGTACATGTGATTCTCCTACTATGTCATTTATATATAATCACACGGGTCATACAAGACATATTTTGATCCTTTAAAACATGCTTAATCATAATCTTCCTAGCATACAAAGGTATATAGGTTATAACATACATACAACCATTTTAAGGAACATAGATTACTTAGCCTATCCACACATCAATGTTTATAGTATATCTTGGAGGCTAATGTGAAATTACCATTACATATATTAATATCCAACCATGGATTTTACGTTCGTTTGATCATGATTATAGTAATGATAGATCATGTGACAATTTATGGAAACATGCCATAAATACATAAATGTACCTCAACGGGGAATTCAAGGGAAATTTATGATTAGTATAGAATTTAAGGAAGGTAAATGTGAGTCAAAAAACATATACATACTTAAGTAAGGTGTGAGCTCTTCAAGTACTCATAGGGTAAAGCAAGTATTATATCAGCAAACTAATCATATCAAGATCAAACATAGAATAAGATAAGGCCAAGTAATACCTCTTTTGGTTTCATTCTAATTATTATTTTGCATTAGGTGAATATATAACTCCTTTAAAAAATTGTTGAGTGATAGGTGATCATATAACTATTTACCCTAAGTTATTGAGCAATAGGTGAGCATAGAATTATTTTAGCCTAAGCTATAGAGCAATAGGTGACCATAAAACTATTTTACCCTAATTTCTTGATAAATAGTTAGGATTGTTCCCCATGGTCTCTCTATACCATGGAAGTCAAATGAAATATATGGACATAAAGTCGGCTCATGACAGAGTAACCTCGTGGACATAAGTCCTACCTTATGCCAAAGTAACTTAGTGGACATAAGCCTTGGCTCATGCCAAAGTAACTTGGTGGACGTAAGCCTTGGCTCATGCCAAATGACTATTCAATAGTGACCATACCCTTTAGTATCGATACCCTTAGTACATCATCAGTTTCTAAAGTAGTAAAGGCCCTGATATTGATGAGGATCACATGATGAATTAGGATCCTGCTCGAAGGTACCCGAAGGTAAAATTCCTAGGGGGTATACTAACCCCTATAGCTAATCGATGATCAAATAATTCAAGCCTATCATGATGCTTGTTGCACTTTAAGTGATTAATATATTATTATATTGGGACTTCATATTACATAAAGGCCCATAAATATATCACATCAAATAATAATCCATTTCAATTTAATGTACCCATATAAGGTTCTCATATCGTTAGGTGTTTCCCGTGTAGGGTATCTTTAAGTGATCACCTCATTACATGATCAATTATGCCAAGAGGTGGAATTATATAATGTTAAAATCATCCTTAATGTCCAAGGAAACATTTGATTTCCATTTATTCCCTTTTGTTCACAATTCAAAGCTAGATCAAAGGCTAGGGTTAAGGTCTAAGCCATATTTCATTTCTTAACCACATTATTATCATTCATTAAAGGATGTTCCAATTTAATCCCTAAGGCCAAAGATGAAGGTCCAATTAGACTGCAAGTAGATTCCAACCCTAACTAATAATTATTTATCCATTCATTTCAATAGCTAAGTGAAAGTCACTATTTATGGATAAGGTTAACTTAAGGCTACCATTTACATTAATTTTATTTTCTTCTATTCTTGCTAAGTCATTTATCTTTTGAGGTTTCACATTTTTAAGGAAATGACATAAGTCATTAGAGATATATTATACATAATTTTGATAAATACTAACCATAGGAAGATTTCATTTTTATCCATATAATCATCTACTCAAGTTATGTTCAAGAGAAATGCCCAAATGCTAAATTAAGGTCAACTAAGATAAACTTTCTCTTTACTAACTTTAATCCATTATTTAACATTCATTAATCCAGGTAAATTTATAGCTACTATTATCTTAGTTAAAGCATGGGAAAACTCAAACATCACATTCAAGAAGAAATATGAAAGAAAGCAAAATTGGTTGAGACCAATCGATAGGTTTCCAAAACTAACAGATGGGTCTTGCTAACTAGTTGATAGGTTGACCCAACAAGCCGATGATTCCAGGAACCAATTGATGGGTTTGGTTAAACCAACCAATAGGTTTAACCCAAACCAAGACCACTAAAGTCACAAGCCAACCGGTCAATTGGTCATGGAGACTAGTCGATCGGTTGAGGGAAAAAATCCCCAACAAAACACACTTACGCACAATAAAATTCCATAATATTTGTTCTATCAATCCAAACATAAATCTTAGGTTATTGAAGGTTCTTAACAATCAATATTCAACATGTGAGATACCAAATCATGCTGGGAATCTCAATAAAATCATGCTTTCACTTTATGAACTTAATAAGAATTAGAATAACCATACATCATATTATCTTCTTGCTAAGCCATCATGCAACAATCTATCCATCATATCATATATACTATTGTCACTTAATACACCCATAATATCAAAGGTAATTATGAATCTAAAATCATATTTATGAGGCTTATGCTTATAATATTATAAGCTAAGCTTCCTACCAATTCTTTCATTCATTACATACTAACTAGTGTAGGTACATTGTCATCTTTAATACTCAAGATATCATATATTTATAACACATGCACTATACTCACCCATACTATTTTCCAAAAAAAATAGGGAAGATAATGGTTTACCTCAAAAGATTTTAGAAACACACTAAAGAAAGCAAAAGTCTTTCAAAAATCCAAACCCCTTTCCAACACGTCCCAAGGAGAAAAATAGAGAACACTAGAGATGAAAGCTAAACTTTCACTCATTTCCCAAATCTAACCCTAACTTACTTAAGATCAAAACAAGAAGAATATAGAGAAAGGATTAGAAGAGGAAAGGCAAATTAGAAACAAAGTTCAAGGAGAGGAACTTTGGCAGAGCAAATATGAAGAAAATTGGATAGTTTAGAGGGTAGAGAAGAAGGGAGAAAATGAAGCCTTTGGGATTGAATTACTAATGGTTTTCACTGAAAGAAGAAGGGTAAGGAAGTTTATAAATTGATACCACAAAGCATATCCTTAATCCAAGCTTCAAAGTGTATATTTCAAAGGTTTAAAGCCAGTATTTCTACCTTTGAGCTCAATTGGTGGAATTATAGTGTTTTAGGTAATGTGCCTCAAACATTTAGAACGTAAGAAAGGAATAATGACAACAAGGGCAAGGAATCAAAGTTCAACAATCTATAGAGTTTGTATGAGCAAATAGTCCTCTCCACTAATAAATCTTATAGAAGAGAGAGAAAACAAGGAATAAGAAGATAAATTAGCTAAAGTCATGAAGTGACTCTTCATGGATTACTTCTTCATGAATCCCTTGAAAATCAATAAAATAGGCTATGCATGCTTAAAAGATTCATAAAACCTTAAACAAATCACTCAAAATACAATTACCATGTTGGAAAAGTTTGGGAAAATATTCATGGTGAAAATTGAGTCAGAGTTGAACTAGTTGAATAGTAACCCAAACCAGTTGATCAGTTCATTGGATTTCAAAACTCAAATTTAATGAAAAAACCAGTCAATCAATACCTCCAACCAATTGACTGATTTTTTTATGAAACTAATTATCTTCTAAAATCCAAACCAAGCTTAACCAATCTTAAACACACTTCCAAAATAAGATAAAAGCACTCATATCACCATCAAATTCATATATTAGTACACATTAAAGACCTTAAAAAGTGGGCTATTACAGTAACACTCAATATGTCTTTATTAATACTTTGTCAAAAAAAGTATTTAGTAGTAAAATTTGAGTTGTTACAATATTCTTCTACACTTTGATCACTTACAATAAGAATAACATAGAATTATCTAAAATAATTAGTGCAACAAGTAGAATAGAAGAATAAAATAAAGGAGATGAAGTATACCATTAAACTCAAATATGGATAGCGTAACAAGAGGAAGAATAATTCACAAACCACAAATTTAGTCCATTTTTTAACAACTAACACCAATAAACTAAAATTTAGAAGTGAGAAATGAAAGAAAAATGAGAAAGGAGGAAAGGATTTGGACACATGATGGAGGAATTCAAGAACAACAACACTTAAGAACAGAAAGAAAAAGAACAAGGTATGAGAGAGAAGGAAGAAAGTAGAAGTTCAGAATTTAGCTAAAAATAAATGAACAACTAAAGGGGTATATATCTTGTGATGGTTGTTGATAAAGGGCAAGAAAGAGAGGGAAAATATTGATGGGAAAATATTTCATTCCTTACCCTTTACTAGCATCATCTCTCTCCCCTACTCCATATATTAGATATTAATATTTAATTTCTATCTTATTCTAAGTTCTAACCTTCTCTTCTATCTCAAATTATGTCTTCTCTTGATGCCACTTCCTTATTCCTAATGTGATTTTAGATGTAGATTTCTTTATTTTGTGCTTATGTGCATTATTTGTGTGTTCATTTTCAAAATATTTCTTTCATCTTGAATGTAAAGGAGTTAGTGAAATATTTGTTTGATTTTGACAGATAATGGTTTAATTGAATTGGACCTAAAAATTAATGCCATAATGCACAAATCAATTGTTGATTATTTGTTCTTGTTATCAAATCTACGTTTGTGGGTGTTCGTTCTTCTTAGTTCATTTATTTTTGGTCTCACATCTGAAAAACCTAGTAAGTTCAAGATAAGTCTACAAGATTTAGATTTTTCCATCCTTTTCTCCTTTCACCATATATCTCTTACAATTTATATAGTTCAAACCTTGTGCTATTTAAAAAGCCTAATTTCATCAATAGTAATAATCCTTTATTGTAATTGTTAATGGCATATTCTACTCTCCATCTATTTATTCTCATTTATGCCATTATTAGAATAGGAACTCCTAGTAACTTTACTATCAATGATGGTAATGAGAATATCCATCTTAGAGTCTAGACTATGCTCACGATCTTAGGGAAGCTTTGTTGAAATGGATTAACAAAGAAGGCCCAACTATTTATTCACAAGTATATAATTGATTGAATGATTTCATGTTGTTATAATTTTTCAATATCCACACTATGTAATGGAATCTTATGTCAATCAAATTAAGTTGTTAGTGATTTAAGATGTGAAGATCTAGATTTCATTTAGTTTCCTAATTTTTGTTTCCATTTGGTTGGACTCAAAAATCTTTTTTACCAAGGATTGTATAGTATATGGTTCTATTCTTTTTGTTTTTTATCTCCAAACTATTGTGATGAAATGTTCTAACAGAGGCTATGGTTGTGAATGTTCAGTGATGGTTATTGATATAAACTATTACTAAAATTTACTTTTAATAATAGTTTTTAGTAAAAAAATGTTATCAAAACATACTTTCAGTAATGGTTTTGGAATTATTAGTGAAAATTTAATAATACATGACTCAAAAATGGTTTAAAATAGTTATCATAGCCTTTAAATAACCGTTATTAAATCTTGGTTCCATAATAGTGGTTGTTTGCCGGCGAGAGAAGTGATGGGACTTATTAACATGGGCAAGGGAGTTTAAGAGAGCTAATGTGAGATGATTGAGTTGATTATGGATGAAATCTTAGTTAATTGGGTAAGGACAAAGTAGGATCTAATCATGGGGTGTGAGGCAATTAGATTTTGTAAGTCAATCACCCCAAGAAAGTAACCAATGATTAAAAACAATTTAGGAAAGGTAGAATATACAATAAATGACTAAAAATTAGAAAAATAATCAAAAAGTTCTCAAAAATTAAGAAAAGTTAGGAGGTGCAGAGTAAAACTATGAATCTAAATACAAAAAAAATATTAGGCATAAGAATTAATTTGGAGTAAAAATAATTAAGGTAAATAATTTATGTAAAATCAGACAACATCTAGTCAATTGAAAAGCTTATCCGATTGAGTATTGGACCCCCTAAGTGATAGCTCATTCTATATACATGTTGGTTGATGGACGGGCATAGCTTAATGTACCACTAGTCAGTGGAAACAAAGGCTAGGGATTTTCAAGCATTTTAAGTCAAAATAAAGGATTTAGTGCAACAATATGAAATTTTATAACCTTAATTTTAAACAGTTAGCCTTTTATCTGAAAAATTTAACCCTTAAAAAGTAAAAATAAAATAAAATAAAAATTATTAACCCTTAACCCACAAACCTAAATAAATTTATCCAAGTTATTTTCTCTCTCCTTTTTATTTAAACCTAGATAAATTTTATCCAAATTATTTTTCTAATTGGATACCTTAAATCTTGATAAAAACAACCCTAAATTTAAACTAATTCTAATTCTACCACTAAATTTCCCTCCTTTACCCTTATTCTTCTTCTTTTATTTTCCCTTTTTCTTTATTTTTTCCTTTTTTCCTCCTTTTTTTTACTTTCCCTATGCTCTGCCTAACCAACCCACCTTTTTTTCTTCTTCTCTCCCTAGTCGGCCTAGCCATCCCACTTTTTTTTTCTTCCTCAACCTAACTTGCCCAACTTGTCGCCCCTTCTTTCTTTTCTTCTCCCCCATCTGTGCCTAAACAACCCCCAACACACCCCTTCTGTGCCGTCCTTGCTCCTCTCTCCATACACCTAAACAACACCCTATATCACCCCAAGTGACCCATGTATTTCAACTTCCTTCTTTCCACATTAGGTCAAAGCAACCCTATATCACTCTCTAATGCATGCCCCTCTTCCCTTCTAATCTAGGCTCCTGCACCGACCCTCTGCCACCAACCATACACGCCACCACCAACACCCATGATCTCAACCACTCTTCTATATCATTACCTCTTCTCTACATCAAACCAATTTCCCCAAACCTCACCTCTCCAGCCAACATATACATACATGCACAAACACCCACTCCTTTCTCTTATTTGTGCTACCCCAAACCCTACTCCTTCCTTTTCTTCCTTCCCCTTCTCCTTCTCCATTCCACAACTAACTCCCTACAAATGCTTCCTCGGCCTTCCCACAACAACAACCATGACTTGGTGCCATCTCCTCCTAAGCCGCAACCATCACCAACCCCAACTCCCTTCTTCGTACCACCCTTGACCCAATTTCCCTCACCTTTGTTTTATTTCAACACACCATCTCCACAACCTCCCTATATTTCCATCCCACACAACCCACACACCACCAAAACCTAGCCACCTACCATCCATCAACCTTACCTTCTCCTTACTGCCACCAACCTCCCCTAATATCTACCTCCTCACCGTCGCTCCTCAATAGATCAAGGAAACCAACAACCACCATCTCACCTTCCTTTGCCTCCCTCCATTGCATCATCAACACACCATCAACCATTGTCGAACTCTCCTGTAACACCCCCATTTTTACTGCTAAATTTTTTTATTTTGCAGAAGCATTAATTACAACATAATTGGTATTACCACCACGCTAATTATAAATCTAGCATCTGCTATCATTCTTATACTAAGTGCTAAGGCTAAAACATTTCTTTACTTAAATAACATGATGACAAAAGTCATAATACAGAGAATAATAGATGAGTATGGTACTAGTTAAAAGCAACATCAACATTCTACCAAAACTCGAGAGAGAAATTACAGGGGGACATAAAAGTCCAAAACAATCGAAGACTAGATAACAAAAGAGACACCAGATATTCCTACGCTCTTAAAACTGACAGACAACTTGGAACTGTTCTTGGGAATTGACCTGTAAAGTCCACTACCCATTGAATAGGAAAGGGCCTATGAAAATGAACCCTTCAGTACTACGGTACTGAGCAACCTTTTATACCAAACTAATATGATAAAACAACATGGAACACATGCAAGACATACAATTAACATTGTATAAGACATATACATACACCTACGAGGATTGAGATACAGTAGTTATTTAGATAATCAAATTCCATCTTAGTCATAGACTACTCATATTCACTCTTCTTAAATAGATGAACTTATCAAATGAACAATCTAGAGATACTATCTAAAGTATGATTAGAAGAAAACCCTAATACGATAACTATAAGGCATCATGACAATACATGGTATAAACATTAAGATATACATGAGATGACCCAAACATAATAATCATAACAGATAAGCAATAGTCACTAAACTACCTACTATTTATGCATGCTTATTTAGGATATAATAACACTTATCAACTAAGCATCCCAAGATGCTCTATGAAGCAATAATCAAAACCCACTCTACACCACAATTATAACCTTTATAGGATAATTCATGTCTCAACATTAACTCCAACCAATTACATAACATCACAGGTGTGTTCATAGGTAAAATATACTCAGATCCCTAACATTACAGGTATACTTGCAAGTACAATATTATAAAATACATGACCTCACAGGTATACTTATAGGTACAGTATAATAACTAAATACAGAACATCACATGTATACTTATAGGTATAGTATGATAAAATCTATTATATCACAGGTATACTTACAAGTACAATATAACAACGTACATAACGTCACAGGTATATTCACAAGTATAGTATAATAAAATCCATAACATCATAGGTATACTTATAGATACAACATAATAACAAAATACATAACGTCATAGGTATCCTTATAGGTACAATATAATAAAATCCATAACCTCACAGGTATGCTTACAGGTACAATATGATAAAATCCATAACCTCACTGGTATATTTACAAGTACAATATAACAACATGCATAACATCACAAGTATACTTACAGGTACCATATAATAAAATCTATAACCTCACATGTATTCTCATAGATATAATACCAACACAAGTAGGCACAAAGGCTGCTACCCAAACCACAGGTAGGCATAAAGGCTACTACCAAACCACAGGTAGGCACAACGACTACTACCCAAAACCATAAGTAGGCACAACGGCTACTACCAAACCAATCCAATATCCAATAATAATCATTCCAATCAAGTCATGTCATTTTTATTTTTATTTACTCGAGGGAGATACACTAATAACCCAAAGACATAACAGCACACCGGTCATACTGGCTCACAAGGCATCACGGTACCCTCCAACCATCTAACCTAGAGGCATAATAACACTCTGGTCATACTGATGCACAAGAAAAAAATACCCTCCTCACCTTGGAGACCTAATCCTTAAGTATAGATACCTTGAAATGCCCCGAAAAATTCTAATCTAAAATATTATATTTAAATGAGCTTTTATCATAAATATTAATTAAATTAATTATTTTAATTAAAATAAAAAGGAAATTAATTAGGGAAAATCAAGGATAAATTTATAAGTATGTTAATTAAGAGAAATTGGGTATTTTAGCTAATTAAGGATTTGTATTTTAGAAATTGACTAAATAAATTATTTTATTTAAAATAATGAGGAGAAAATAGTTTAAAATTAATATTAATTTTATAAATAATTTAATGGAAGAAAATTAGGGTGTTTTGCTAATTAAAATGGAATTTATGAAAAATCTTTTAAAAATCCTAATTTAGCCTAAAAAGGGATTTAAATTTAATTTTATTTAAATATTATTATTTTTAAATATCCTAAATATTTAGATTAATTTAATTGGGCCTAACCTATTTTATTTATCCTTTCCTTTTTCCCTTTTTCTTTTTTCTTTCTTCCTTTTTCCTTTTCTTTTTCTTTCTTTTTCTTCTTTTTCTTTTTCCTATTCTTCACGCCGAACTGGGCCAGCTCGCGGCCCAGTTCCCCTTTTTCTTTTCTTCTTCTTCTTCTTCGGCGCGGCCCAGCCCGCGCGGCGCCCTTCGTCGCCCTTCCAACGCTGCGTTTTGGCTCCGTTTCCTCCGAAGCTCGTCGTTTCATTTAAAACCTTACCTCGTCGCGCCCGACCGGCCCGATTCTTCATTTTTCTTTTCTTTCCCGGCTGACCCGACCGCCCCCTCTCTTCTTCCTTCTTCCTCCTTCCTCCTCCGTCGACGCTGCTGCATCTTTCGACCTCATTAATGGCTTCTCCGGCTACGGTGAATAATAACGGCCGTTTCTTGTCTCATTGTCTTCCTCTTAACTCCAGAAATAAATTCATATAATTATTTGACGTTAACTCTCGGCCGTTTCTCCTCCCTAACCTCTCGAAATTTCGAGCAAACCAAACGATGGCCCGACAGTTTTCTGCCACCGGCCACCCAAATTATTGCATTTAAAACTTCCATGTCGATCTCCAGCTCCTCTTTATCCATTCCAACATCTATAAATAGCCTAATGGTAGGACTTTTGGATTTCTTTTCTTCCCCGAAACCCTCGGCCCGAGCTGCCGCCACCCCAACTTCAGACGCCTCTTCCGCCACCTTCGGCCAACATCAGAGCCACCGCTTCATGCCAAATGCTTCCCTGCAACGTCCTATAACTAACTAAACCATTATAAACTCTCGATTCTTCCTGCACGAGCCTCCATAGCCGTGCCAAGTTGGATGCTCGTTCTCGCCGGAATTTTGACCCCGAAGCCTTAAACCGCCTTCCACCGCCGTGAGCCGCCACCTTTGGCTGCACCACCACCATCATTTTGTTCCTCTCCTCCTGGGAAACAATAAACACCTCTTATATCACCTCAATTCTCCCTATCTTTTTCCCAACATCCATCTTTCCCTCTTTTCTTCTGTTTTTCCGGCCACCGTCGCCGCCGCCGTGAACCACCGCCGGTGCCACCTATCCCCACCAGCTTAATGTTGAACCCTAGACCCTCTCAACCATTTTCCATATTATTATAAGCCTTGATTTAATTTATTTCAATTATTTGCATATAAATACCATTATTATTATTCTTAATATTTATATTCTTAATATGTTTTATTATTTGATGAGATATTTTATGCTGAATTGTACTTGCAGGGTGGAGAATGATAATAAAATAATTTTTATTGATAGTTTCGAATTTTAAGTTATTAATTGAATTATTATAGGATTATTATCATTCTTCTTCTTATTATTAATATTATAATCATTGGAATATTTATTATTATTATTTTATTAATTATTCTAGAAAATCTTAGGCCCTAATTTTGTATTAACATTCGCACTTATTTATCTTAGTATTATTATTGTTCTTATAACTATTGATAATAATATTGTTATTATCTTTATTATTTTAATGTTATTATATATGTTATTAATTTTATTATTAATATTAAATAAATGGTAAGTCATTAGTTATTTGAAAACTTATATGATATTTTTATTGTTATTATTATTTATATTCTCATTGATAGTAGCTTTATTAATTTTGATATGATTATATTAGTATCATTGTTATTATTAGGGTAAAGTCTTTAACCCTATATTATCAAGGTTTATAATATCTCTATTATTTTTATGTCTTTAGCAAATTTAGAATTTTGTTAAGGTTATTTTATTCATATGTTATTATTTGGTCTAAGCCCTAAGGAGGCGTAGGAACGTGCTCCAAGACCGGTGTCGTTTCAGGTAAGGGGTGCTAAGGCCTTTTATGTGCTAATGTGCATTGTGTGCCTCGTATTCTATGCATTCTATGTTTATGATTATTAATTATGACGTATATGATATAACATGGAGTTGAAGTATGCTTTCGTATGGAATGTGTATTATTTGTGTATGACCCTATAAGACATGCATGTGAGGATGTTGATATGATTTTATGTGGGAGAAAGGATGAAAAAGGAGGATGGGGAAGGAAGTTGGCTAAGGGAAGTGAGTTGACCTAATTTTATGAATTTATAAGGAATAATCTATTGCATGGTTTTATTTGGAAGAATGTAATTTATGATTTTAATTGGGAGAATCTAATTTATGATTTGTCTGGTAAAATCCAATTTATGGTTTTATATGGGGAAGTTTAATTTATGGTTTGGTATGATTTTATGTGAGAGAAATTAATATATGGTTTGTATGGAAGAATTTAATTTATGATGTGATTGGGAGAATATAATTTATGATTTGTTTGGGAGAATCTAATTTATGGTTTTGCTTGGGAGATTCTAATTTATGATTTTATGGGGAAGAATCTAACTTATGGTCTTGTATGGTAGAATCTAATTTGTGGTTATGAAAGGGGAGAATCTAATCAATTGTATTATGTGGAAAAATCTTTGGGTTTTATATGATTTGAATCTTTGTGTTGGTATGGATTGAATTTAGGGTTTTGTGTGAATGAATCTTTGGGTTGTATATGGTTTGAACTTAGGGTTTGGTAAGGATGGATACTTAGTTTGGTATGAATGAATCTTTGGGTTTTATATGGTTTGAATCTGAGGTTTGGTATGAATGAATCTTTGAGTTATGTGGATTGATTTTAGGGTTTTGTATGATGAGACTCTGGGTTTGTATAATGGTTAATGGTTGTATGGTGGTATTAGGGTTTGCATGGAAGTTAATAATTGCATGGGATGTGTAAAGTTTTTATGAGAGTGAAGTTTATGTATGGAACGCTGCTTTGGGATTTAAGGAAGGTAATGTAAGTGTTGTTTGGGTGTTTAAGCACTTGGGATGAAAAATATCATGTGGAGCAAATTAAGGGTACGAAGGAGACTAAATTAGGGTTTTGGGATAAAACCCTAGAGTGAGATGTGAAGTAGAATTGGAGGATAATTGTGAAGGGAGCAATCTATGCATGTCTAGGGTTTGGTGGTAGCACGTGTGTAATTGGTGAATAAAGTATGATGATGAATATGGAATTTATGATTTATGATTCGTGCTTGTGCATGGTGAAAGCTTTTGAATAAGATACTTAAGACACTAATCATATGAAGTGGAAGATTATTGAGCCGAGTCCAAACCGATCCACCGGTCAGGAATAGTGGTTAGGACGCGTAGTCCTATGTGTGACCGATCCACCGGTTATAATAGTGGTTAGGACATGAGGTCCTGTATGTGACCGGCCCACCGGTAATAATAGTGGGGTGACTCGAGCTCAATAAACACAAACCAGTATCATTAAAGCTCTTAAAAGATACTAATTACTTACAGTGGAACACCATGCGAGGAGGAACCAAACCGATCCACCGGTTAGGAATAGTGGTTAGGGTTGCTACCCTATGTGTGACCGATCCACCGGTAATAATAGTGGTTAGGGCGTGATGCTCTATTGTGACCGGCCCACCGGTTATAATAGTGGGGTGTTCCTCTGCTCGCATGGATTTGATAAAAGGCATGGTGTGAATTGGATTATGATAAGAGATTAATTAAACAATTAATCTGGATTATGATTGGGCATTTGTACTTTTACCTGAATTGTTCATATACCTTTATATTGTTATATTGGATTATGCCTATTATTATTCTGCATGGATTATGTGCTTACGTGTTGGCCTTAGTGCTCGGTTACCTTACTCAGTACGTAGCGTACTGATCACCCTTTTTATGGGTGCTGCTCATTCCCACGAGTAGTATGCCCTTCTGATTTGTGCAGGTGGGCGATATATCAGTTGGGGCTGAGTGTTGAGCATGTTTGGCTCGAGATTCAAGAGAGTTGTGGCCATATTATAGTCTTTATATGACTCTAATTCTTTTTGTTAATCTTTTATCGGTTGTAAGTTTAATTCTCTTTTGGAAATGAATTACATTTCTTGATGCGTACTCTGATTTTGTTTTACAACCGTTTAATGCTTATTTGGAAATTGAATTGTATTGATTATTTCTTTTCTTAGCCTTAGCACTTGGTACTGGAACGGTCGGAGAGAACCGGTCTGGTACTAAGTGTGGCGGTAACATTTCCAGAATTCACAGGTTTTCAGTGCTTCTAATTTAATTGCTTCCGCTTTTAAGAAAAAAAAATTTAGTGAATTTTGGGGTGTTACATACCTCCTATAGGACCCGTAGGTCACCTATAGAATAGACTAGGGCCTTACTAGGGCACAACCAGCATACTAGAAAACCAAACAAATTGAGGACTCCTACCTCATCTCTAGGGTAGCTAACCCTAGAGAGAAACTATTCCCAAACTTGAGGTCTTCCACTTTACGTATTAGTATTTTTATAAGGTGACCACAGATAACACATATTGCATAATTATTCTCATTTCCATACTTATCCATTTTTCCTTTATTTTCAATTATCCAAGTCAACCCTTTGGTCAACGGTATAAAACAAAGTCAAACTCTATACTAAGGCCAACCTACCAAAAGTCTAAGGCCATCCTATGTCCAATTATTCACATGTGGGTGCACTAAGCTGAAAATGACCAAACTACCCCTAAGGCCAATAATTATCAAATTATCATTCATTTAAATACTAAATCCATTTTATTTATTAATTTATCATGAAAAGGCTAAAAAAAATAATCTAATTATTTATTATACAATTTAAATTATTAGTCATGTCAAAAGACATTTTGCCCTTATATAGGTTTATGCATATAAAACCCTATCATACACTCTTAAAACGTACAAAAACACATGATTGCATAATCAACAACAGATAATACATATTAGACATAATTTTTAGGATAAATATCATAATACAAAAAATAACTAAATTTCCCCTAAGACACACATCCATAATAATTATTCCACAATTATATCTAAGCATGCTTAAGCAATAATTTTATACATAATTTTCATACCAAATATTTTTTCGTCATTAGAATCATTTTTAATCATAATTTCATACCAAAAATATTTTACATTAGATAACATATTCATTTTATCAGTTTTCATAATAATAATAATAATAATAATAATAATAACACATAATTATATTGAAATAAACCATGCTTAACATATTTCATACACCAAAAACCCTAATGTGCTATCACGCAATATCTATTATTTTAGTAGAGTAAAACAGTTATCTAAATTCTAGCAAAAAACATAAAATTAGCGGTATCTACTAAAAATTAATAGGTCATACTAATTAAATTTTCATTTAATATTGGTACCAAATACTCATACGGTAAAATAATTCACTCACACTGTACATGTAGTGTGAGCTTGCATGAGGGAAACAAGGGGACTACTGGTTGGGTGAGAGGGTTGGTCGTGCTAGGCAGGGGGAAGGAGAGGGTGTTAGTGGGCGGAGCTGGTGGCTGGCCGATGGTGGAGGGCAGCTGGTTGTGGTTGTAGAAAGTGGTAGGGTTGCTATAGGGGGAAAGGGTGTAGGGCTGGTTGATGGTGACTAGGGCTGTAAACGAGCTGAGCCAAATACCCCTAGGCTTGGGTTAGGCTCGTTTAGCCTAAAATGATATTTGGGCTCAGCTTGTTTAACTAAACGAACGAGCCAAACTAAGCCAAGTCGAGCTCACGAACCAAAGCCAACAAATGAACCGAGCCAAGCCCGAGCCTCACCTTTAGGCTCGTTTAACTAAATGAACTAGCCAAAAAGAGCTTTTAACGAGCTAAGCCAAGCCAAATACTTAACGGGCTCAACTCATTTATAACCCTAGTGGTGACAAGGTGGTTTGAATTGGATGGCTCGGTGGAATGGTGGCATGGTGGGCTACTCTGTGATGGTGGTTCGAATGGTAGGGGGTGGAGGCTGCTAGAGTTGTAGAGAAAGGTGGGGAAAGAGAGGAAAAGAGATGGGGTTGTGGTTGATTGGTTTGGTGGTGGCGCTGGGTTGTGTGGTTGCAAAGTTGGTGAGGCTATAGTCGAGGGTTGCTACGGTGGTTCAAAGGTTGGGGTGTTGCAGGACGATCGAACAAAATAGGGGGAAGGGCTGGCTACGCTGGACGAGAAGGAGATGCTGAGGAGAGGAGGTTTTCGTGGTGTCGGGGGCTAGTGGTGGTGTTGCGTGATGATGCTTCAGCTGTAGTGGGTTGGCTGCATCAGACGATGAAGGATCAGGAGCTGTGGCTAGACGGGGAAGGCAAGGAATGACAAGATGCTAGGAGGAGGAGAATGGGAACTATGGAAGTTGGGGGCTGTGCGCTGAGGGTGGCTACATGGGGGGCTGGTCAGGGAGTGGTGGTGCAGAGGCTGGGGAATCAACCAAAAACAAGGAGAGGGAAGGGGAGTAGGGGGATTGCGTGAGGTCGGGGGGCAAGGGAATGGTGGTGGCACTGGTGCAAGCTACTTGTATGTATGAATATCATGTAGGGGCTTGTTTGGTGAGGGAGAGATGAAAGGAATAGAGGGGGTTGTTTGGGGTAGAGTGAGGGAGTGTCATGTATATGTATTAGGCAGGGCTTTTTTGGTCGATGGGGAAGGGTGCGCCGAAAACTATTTGGGCATACGAGAGTGTGGCATGCATATGTGTGTATAAATGTAGAGATGAGGTGATGGTTGAGTAAAGTAAGAAAATGAGGGAAATAAGGAGAGTATTTAGGGGGAAGGGACTGCAATTGGCAGAGGGAGAGAGAGAGAGAAGAAAAAATATTATATATATATATATATATATATATATATATATTTTATTTTAAATTTAGTTAGGGTAAATTAGGATATCAAATAGAAAAAATAATTCGGGGAAAAATAATTCAATAAAACGAAAAAGATAAAATAATCAGAACTAAATATTAGGAATTTATTTCGGGTTATAGCTGGCGACTATTATTAAAATAATTAGCATAAGATTTATAGGTAAAAACTAGGATTAAAATAAATAGTCGATTTCTATCAACTTTTTAACCTAATTATTTTTATATCTAACTCATCGTAATAATATGAATAATAATAACAAATTTAATATTAAACCTTATAAAATAATAATTATAACTAATCATATGATTATTATTTATAACGTTTCTAAAAATGGGGTATTACATCTCCCTTTCCTCTGCCACCTTCCCCTTTCTTCCCATAACCCTATTTTCGTATCGTCCAACACCACCACATCACCCTCCATCCCTTTTTTTCTTTTTCCTACAACCCAAGCATGCCATTGCACCCTTCCATTCTAGCCTACGCCTCTGTCACCCAAACCACCACCAAAGGTAGCTAACACTACCTCCCTTGTTGCCTTTAGGCACCTATGAGTACCCCTAGACTCTCCACTGGCCTAACACATCCTTCCCGAGCCTTCCTATGATTACCCAAACACTCACGCTACTTATGTAGCATGATATTTTTCTTTTATAATTTTTACCCATTTTTCATTAAGGGCTATTTAGTAATTTTCCTATTTAATGAATATTTTAAATAATTTTTTTATTAATTGAAATTTAATTTTATTAATGTGGTATGATTTTTAGGTATAAAATTTTAATTAGTGGAGCCTAATAATTTTTAGTAGGTTACAGATAAAATTATATTTTGCTAAAAATCGGTTAATCCCTATAATCTATTAAAATATTTAGATATGTTATGATAGACCATTAGGGTTTTGAAGAGTAGACCATGTTAATCATATTTGTTATGTTGTAATCCCTATAATATCCTAAAATTTTTAGATATCATATAATAACACATTTAGGTTTTGATATATAAACTATGTATTAAGTTCATTCATTATGTTGTGATTATTTGTCTAATAATTATAGTATGGGATTTGGTCAAATAATGCATGTTAACTTATGAAAATTATTATGTATACGAAATATATGTTAACTAGTTTAAGCAATAGGAATAAATTATACATGTCATGTATGTTCAATATGATAGGTTAGGCATGCCTAGATGTATTTTTTAACATAAATATTATTACCATACTCCTTAGGAAAATTTTGGTCATTGAAGCATATTTTAATATTTAACCTAATAAGAATTCTTAATATGTCTTAATTATTGTTTAATATGGGAATGTGTGATTTAATGCTTCATAAACACATGTTTCAACATCATGATTATTATTATTATTATTATTATTATTATTATTATTATTATTATTATTATTATTATTATTATGATATCCTAGGATTATTTTGGTCATTTTGATTGTATCATTATAATTATTCTTGTAATCATGCCTAATATGTATTATTTATTTTTGACCATGTCAAAATGTGGCTTGATGTTCTAGAAACACATGTTAGGGCTTTAAGTGTAAAATCATGTGTAAGGGTAAAATGTTTATTTGGCATATCTAGTAATTTATTTGCATGTTCAATATTTTAATTATTCTATGTTAGCATTTCCTTAACTAGTTAATAAATAAAATGGAATTCGTATTTAAAATGGAGGATAATGTGGATATTTTAGCCATAAAGGAATTTTTGTCATTTTGGCCTAGAGTGTCCAAGTGTAAATAATGGAGCCTAAGATGACCTTAGTATATTTTTAAAAATCGACATTGGTATTAACATTGATTATGGTTGTCTTGGATTTTATAAATGAGTTAAAATGGTTAAGTATGAAAATTGGATTTATGTGATTCACATGTGATTTCATGGTCACCTTAATTAAAATACAAATATTTAAAATGTAAGACCTCAAGATCAGAAATGGTAGCTCTTTAGGGGTTGCTACCATAAAGACTTAGTTTAGCTCACGGTTGATTATGGATTTGTGTTGATATATCACAGTGCTCTAGCTAGGCCTTATATCTTACTTTATTTAACTATATGGACTTATAGAGGTATGCATACTTGTGGATTATGTATCCTTGTCAATAGGATACTATGCTACCTTCGTGTGT
The DNA here is from genome assembly GCA_030549775.1 of Tamarix chinensis. NCBI lineage: Eukaryota > Viridiplantae > Streptophyta > Magnoliopsida > Caryophyllales > Tamaricaceae > Tamarix > Tamarix chinensis. Next base: position 64,066,697 of record CM060174.1, read on the forward strand.
TCATGAGATCAGGGTACCTTAGTGTCCTTAGGTTGATAGTCATGAGGATAGTGTGTTGCATTGGTGTGCCGATATAATCTGAGTACCTTAGCGTCTCCAGTATCTCCCTTAGAGTAAATAAAAATGAAGATGAATATTATTGGATTGAAATAATTATTGAATTGGTTGTAATAGACTTTATGCCTACTTGTGCTTTGGTAGTATCCTTTGTGCCTATTTGTGGTTCAATAGCATCCTTTGTGCTTTCTAGTGGTTTAGTAGTAGCCTTTGTACCTACCTGTGTTAAGTATTGTGCCTTTGAGCCCTACTTGTGATGTTATAGATTCTATTGGTATTGTGTCTTTGAACTCCACGTATGGTATTATAGATATTACTAGTTTGATATTAAGATATGAGATATATTGTAAAGATTATAGTTGTTGTGTTGAGATTGATTCTAATCATTATTTCAAATAGCATCTTTTGTATGCTTCGTTACTAATTTTTATTATGTTATAATGAATGAGTATGAGTAGTTTGTAGCTTTGTTGTTATTGTGTCTTTTATATGATTATTGTATTTCTATTGTTATATAAATATTTCAATTTTTATACCATGTGATGTTATGATACCTTTCATGTATGCCATGTGGAAGTTTCATATTAGTTCTATATAATAGGTTTCTCAATACTATTATGGTGAAGGGTTCCTTTCAATGAACCCTTCCTTATTCAATGGATAGTGGCCTTTGTGGGTAGCTTACAAGATAACCAATAATAATTGGTTTTATTTGGAATGATGTTAATTTACTTTAATTTTCTTTACTCTGATTTTTATGATTGTATTATTAAATTAAATGGAATAAAATTTTAATCTTAGCACTTGGTATTAGAATGGTAGAAGAAATCAGACTTATACCAAATGTGGCGGTAACACCCTATATTTTTCTATTTTAACTTCGATAATTAATTATTCAAATAAAAATTTTCAGTTAGTAAATTTAGGGTGTTACATTTAGTGGTTAAGATAAGGTGATTAAAGAGTGAACAGTGGTTAGTGAAGGATTCAGGAATTAATCACCTAGAAATTTAGGTTAAAGGAATTTGGGGTACTACGGTAGTAGTATCTAGCAAGCATGTTACTTCTAATGGTATATAAAACACATTACATAACAAAATTGAGCAAGAATATTTACATTCTGAACTTCAAAATCATGGAAAATTTGATTAGTTTTTCAAGATTAGAAATAATGAAGTAAAAAAAAGAAAGAATGCATACATGTAGTGAAATGAATGATGTCTACTGCAAAATCAAGAAAAAAGGGAAAACGATGGTCGGTGGCCATAACAGTGGATTAATGTAACACCTAAATTTTCATATCAATTTTTTTTGTTTAAAAAACAATTTTACAGAAGTAGAATGCTAAAACATGGGTCTTATTGAAAAGTTTGTTTGAAGGCAATGCAAAGACGTTAAATATCAAACCGAGGGATGTCATTACCGCATTGAATATAAGAGAGGTATGACAACTTATGTCCTCTCCAAGGCAAAATAGAACCAAATAAGAAAATGATCCAAGAATCTTGACATAAGACTATATTATAATTGACATACAAATGTTAAACAATATTCAAAAAAAATATAGGAATTAAAGTCAAGAGTTTAAATAACCAAAAGCTATAAAAAAAACCTAACATAGTGGGAAAAAGAATCTAGCTATCCCGGTTAATCTAACTCTCAATTAGAAAAGTAAATGCTTCCCAAGCAATGGTCAGCTACTATCCCACATCATCATCATCAACGTACTCAAGAAAAAATAATAGCTCGAAAATCATCTTCTACTCACCAAAACAAAGGTTAGATCATTGAAGTGTCCACATGAGGTAGTATTAGTGCAACAAGTACTCGTAAACCAAACCTACACTAATATAGGGAAAGGATAATGTTGTACATAGAGAATCATGCTTAATCAAACAACATATGGCAACATGCTTCACATGTACAAAAATAATCATGCTAGTGCATATTACACATAGGTATACTCATCTCTTAAACTTAACACATAAGACAAGCATAATCAACATCATCTCTACTACTAATACTACTACTACTACTACTACTACTACTACTACTAGTAGACTACTACTACTACTACTACTACTACTACTGTTATTATCTCCTAATTAGTTGTCATTATCTCGAAGGAGGATAACGTAGGAGTGAAAATCCCACCACCACTATGCACTGGTGCTAAAGTGCTTATATTGGGATATTTGACATCCACTACACGTGGAAGCCCATAAAAGGGGGATTGCATATAATTTTGGGTTTGCTACACCCACTATAGTTGTAAATAGTGCAAAGAGGCTTGTGTGAAGATATTTAACATCTACCACACTTGGACTACTAGGTCAAAGGGCATATAGTAACCACGATAAACTAACCCTAAGTATGCATATTAAACAAATGTACCTAGGATTCCTCAATAAAATACAAATTCCTTATGTCCAAATATTTATGGCCAAATATAAATATGAAGGTGAGTCTAAGGTGAAATACAATCCCTAAGGTCAAAGACCAAGGTTAAACTTGTAGTTAACTCATAAGGTCAAATTTCAAAAAAAATATATATATGAAACTTATCCCAAAGACTAGGCGATTGGTCCTACAAATCAGTTGATTGGTTCGAGAATAACAACAACAAACAAATCACGTAAAATAGACAAACCGTTTAACTAGAACTAGTTAATTAGCAAATTAATAGATTGGTCAAACTCTTATTCTATTGACTTAACCAATCCACTAGTGTAGGGCCAGCTAACATATGCAAAATAGATCAATCAGTTGACTAATTTAGGGTAACCACTCGATTGGTAAACTAGTGAACTAGTTCCTTCCCAACTTTTTACCTAGCATAAGGTCAAACCAACTCAATATATTCTTGTTAAATCAATCAATTTGTTGGCCAAAACAAGTTGATTGGTTTCTTTGGTAAAATGAATATACTCATGCGATTAATTTTAATAAATTACTAAATCATCCATGTTTTTATAACATGATTTTCAGAATAAATACTCAAACAAATCATGTTGATTACACCCAACACATTCTTGGAAAATCAATTTAGCCAACATGCTTCATAATTACCAAAATTCACCACAAAGGGGGAAAATGGCCAAACATGCTTGCATACTCCAATATATCATGCTTATCACCTAATCATATATTCATAACCTCGTGCTTGAATATATAATAGCTCATAGTCACATCAATCATGCTTCATATAAAAATTTAATGAGAACGTGCATAGATAAGTGGATCAACACATTATCAAACTATTTCTCCAACTATATGTCAATGTAAATTTCATCTATCTTTGAGCAAATAAATCTTCTAGCAAGAGGACCTAGCTTGATGGTAACACTACCAAGATTCCTTTATTTACTATGTAAAATCAAGAGAGCTAAATTAGTAAAACTTTAAAAACAATTGCAAAGCATACCAAAAATAGAATAAGAGAAAAAAGATAAAATCTTCAACCTCAACCTAAAATCCAAGAATGATGAGAAGAAGAAATTCAAGAATTTTCAACCCTTTCCTTGCCTTAACCCTTATTTATTTATATAAAATAAAGCATAGTTAAAATAAGGATTAAAAAAAAGAAGGGGTTATTGATTGTAAGGAGGAAACAATGAAAACTCAAGGTTTCCAACACTTAGAACCTTCTAAGGGAAGAAAAGAGAGAAAAGTAAAGATATCTAAGCGCGATGAAAGGGAATGAATTGGCCGAAAGATTTGGGAATCCTTGTTGATTAACAAAAAGTGAGAGAGAGAGAAAGGAAAGAGGGAGGGAGGTGGAGTGTGAGACATGAGTGTAAGGGGTTGGTGTGATGGGAGTGAGGGAGACATGGAAGGAAATATGGCCAAACAAATTAGGGCCATATGAGGGCACCACCATCAAGTCTAGACACGAAGGTTTGAGGTAGAGGAGAGAGTGGACGAGAAGGGGAAGAGGATAAGTAAGAAAAATACCTCAAAAATTCCTATAGGAGATTTTTGTTTAAATAAAATCAAATAATGATCGGATTAAGGTGAAAATAGGCCCAAGGCATCTAAATATACTTCTTAACATAAAAAGATCATAATACCGAGGTTTCAGAAATATTTGGATAAGAATTGAATCAAAATCAAAAAGCGCTTAAAAGTTCTAGCAAAACTAGTTGACTATATTCAAAATACCAATCAATTAGTTTTTACGAACCAATTAGTTGGTTCTTCTAGGGTAATAACTTACGTCTTAAGATTAACTAGTCAACTAGTTTAGGCCATGACCAGTCAACTGATTAACCTAAAATTCATGTTTTCACCTACTTTTCAAGATTTTTCCAAAGCCTAAGTCACTTTAATTAATATCAGCATAATTTTAAAAATATTTTGAAACATTTTAGGGTAGAGTATTATAATAAGCACCACTCTTAGTACAAGTTTGATTACCTCACCATTCTTATACTTAAGCTAAGGCTACAACTAATCTCAAATGAGATGCAAAAATAAAAAATAAAAAATAGGCATGTGAAGTGATTTATAACAAGGGGATTGGTATGGATATCAAATTCCCAAATAAAACACCATAATGTGGAGCTCAAGAAAGGGACATAAGGTTTTAAAAATTATTGACTAAAAACATCTACCTACGGTAACACTAGATAACTAGATAACTCTCCTTATAACCACACACATTACTTTTGAAATGACATAACATCATAAAAGCCTTTTTCATCATTGAGTACCCGTAATGGGTCATTAATAAAGCATAAGATAAGTATGCTGATGTATCAAGTAAATAAGGTCTCCCCTATAAAGGCATCATGCAACACATATAACATATAGTATAAAAATATTAAAATATGTGATATATATTATAATGTGATATCATGGATCACATATATCAATAATTAACACAAGGTTCCTCACTTCATCTTCACACAATCACTTTCAGTAACACACTTATTATGTAACTATGATGTATAAAATCAAAGGCATACATCATGTAACAATTAATTCACACTTGATCATTAAATAAAACATCACACAATTCTCAACAAATATGAACTATATAAAAACACTATCTAACCCAAATATAGATGTTAAAACAACTCAAATAAACATTCACGGAGGATTATATACAACACCCAAATGACCCAAAAATAGGTCTTAGCACAACTTAACCACTTTGGTCACCTAATCATTGAATATCGATACCATCTAAGAATTTTTTACATCTAAATATAGGAGATGTATGGTTTTAACTAATGCTCAAAGGAAAAATAGATAATATCCCAAACATGTAAGGTGTACAATGCATAATTATAACACCTCCATTTTTAACTATTGAAATTTTTTATTTTAAAACATTACGAATGTGGAAAAATACCAAATATACCTAGGAAAAATGGGTGCTACTGGTGCACTTAATATAGGATGAACATTAGTTGTCCATCCTATATTTAATACAAGAATAAGAAATGAAAAAAATAAAAAAAGGGTAGAGTGCATAAGAAACATGATCTATAGATACTAAAGAAAATGTTTACAAAACAAGACCTCGATAGGCCCCCAAAATATTTAAGTATATGACAGAAAGATTATACTAAAGTACATAACTACAATAGGTAGAAAACAAAGGTCGGGCATAACCCCAAACCTTGTTCCATTAAGGACAAAAAAAATCTCTAGATGTCCACGCTCTTAATACCCCAAGCTCAAAACGAGGTAGACCTACTACCAGGCATCATAAAAAACCTATACATGGTCTTCTGCTTGTGGGATTACGAAGATGATTGAACAAACGAGCAAATCAAAATACTATGTACTGAGTAAGACAAGTTACTTCCTTAATGAAATTCACAAGCATACAAGGCCACATATAATAATAAAGGTCATACTAAACACTGTAGCTTACACATTGCACTTAAGTGTAACTATATTACCATAATCATATAATGCACCAAGATTTCATTCTATGCTATGACTTAGACAATTCATGGCTGATCATGCATATTAATGAAACATAGATAACATGGATAGGAATGTATGATTCCATAATAAGTTATTCCCTTAGGTCCATTTCCAAGTTTACACGATCTATTAGATCAATTATTTACAATCCATTATTCCCCCTTCCCTTTATTTTTCCTTTTTCTTTATCCATATCCATATCCATGTCCATATTCTTATTCTTATTCTTATCAAGCGATAAATTATTTACCACCCTATAGTCTCAAATACCATAGAAGCATATCCAAACCAGAGTACATAAAGTTCAGCTGAAGCCAAGTATCCACTAATGGATAAAAAATTCGGTTGAAGTAAAAAACTACCTAGGTGACCAAATCCTTTAGTATTGATACCCCCTAGTACATCATTGGTGTCTAGAATAGGTAAGGCATCAAGATCTAGTAGGATATAACCTGAAGGAACCAATAAACGCTTAAAGGTAGATTAACCCACGGTAGCTAATTGAGGTTGTCTAACCTAGACCCATGCACAGCTAGATCATATTTCACTTTAAGAGATAAGTGTATTTTTTTCTAAGCTTATGCTATCACATAAGGCCCATGTAACATTCAAGTAACATATCCATGTAACATTCCATTTTAACCATTCTTATCCTCCAACCATGTGGTGGGATTTCCATTAGTGTTTGACTAATATTAACTTAATCTATGATGATAATCCATTTATGCCAAGAATCCATATTACATTATCCTTATGAAATTGTAACATATTCATTCCAATTTTTACAATAAGACCTTCCAAAGCACTTAGTGAGAATGCCAAGAATTATGAACCATCTAATCTCCAAATATATTTGTTAAATTATGCCAAGATGTGTGTTCTCATCATTAAAAGATTGTATTATAGTATTGGACATAGTCTCAAAGCATATAAAGTCAAAGAGAACAATAGTAGCACATTTTGGCTGAATTGGTTGATCCATTTGGCTCTTCTAAACCCTAAAGTTCCGTACAACCAGATGATTAGTATGGTCAAACCTATGATTATTCTACAAATAGTCAATTGGTTATGATAAACCAACCAATGGGTTTGAGCAGAGACCAACCAAAGTCACCGTAGGCATTCTAGTAGATTGGTTTAGGCCAACCAATCGATTAGTTTGTCTCCAAACAACACATATTAGAAATTTTAACATCATTCAAACATTAAAATCTTACCACATATAAGCCATAACATTTTCATAGCATATGACCAATACCTAACATGGTTCTAAATAGAATCATGATTTATTTACAGGCAATCAACCTTATTTCTCATAAATTTAGCCCCCACTTTTTTAGAAATCTTAATTAATTCAACATGCATCACTAACATGTCAAATTCTCATGAAGACACATGAAGACTAACATTTATAGAATACACTAACTCACATGATTATTAATGCCACATTTCAAAGGTAAGAATGACTTACTTGAAGCTTAGCTAAATTTTCCACCATATGAGAAAACATTAAGTTGAAAGATTTTAACTTCCAAAACCTTCAAAACCAACATGTTGAAAGTCATAAACCATTACAAAACTTTTACAAATCGAGAGATCAAATTAAGGAAGAAAACAAACTTACTACCTCCAAGAGAAAACTAGGGAAGAACCAACTAAAAGCAAACTCTTCTTCCTAAATCTAACTCTTTCTTGCTTAAGAATAAAACAAGTGGGAGATAGAATAAGGATCAGGAGAGTGAATTGGATTAGAATGATACCCTAAAGTGGGAGATAATTAGAAAAAGTTCTTGAGAAACTCAAGTATTTTAGAGGATAAAAGAGAAGTAAGAAAAAGAGATGATTAGGATTATTTATAACCAACGAATTGGTTAAAGAATTAGCGAGGTTCATAATAGATCAAAAACCCTAATTTTACCATTTGAATTTGAGCTAAACAAGTAAAATTTTCAAGAATAGATTGACTTCTATTTTAGAGCTCAAATGGTGATTTTTTTTCCAGAGAAAACAAATCAAGCTCATCCAAAATATATCGAATACAAGAAGAGGAATGATGGATTAGTATAGGATGCAAATCTCCCAGTCGTGTAATGATAATTTAAAAATGAAAGCATACTTCCAAAAGTGTACAAATGAGAGAGGACAAAGAAGGCAAGAGTGAGGTCATCCTCCCCATATTTGTCAAAATCAAGCCATTGAATATGTTTGAGATAGAAATTAAAGCAAGATAAATGATAAAAAAATATTAAGGATCACTCAAGTAAAAATGAGAGTTAGACTATCAAAGTTCCATATTCTTATAAGAAAGTTTCCTAGAAAATTGAGCTTCAAAAAGCACGCCTCATGACAAAATAGTTAATTGGTTTCCCCAAACCAATCAATCAGTTATGTCTAATAAAAAAACCTTAGCTGAAATGATGGAGCAATCGATTGGTTCATAGAACTAGTCGATTAGTTTGTCAGAAAAACTTATTTTATTCAATTATTTCCAAACTTTTCCAATTCCTTATTATATCAAACCCAAACTATAGTTTCAAATCAAGATAGTAATCATCCAACTTTCATTAAACACAATAATTTTTCATTTCATAAATTTCACAAAAATACAGGGTATTACAATAATCCCTATGTAGGAGGCCATCACAACACTATATATTGTGGGCTACCGAACCACTAGCTAACCTCAATATAATTAATAGTGAAAGTTTAATAATAGTGGAGTGCAACCACCAACAAACCTATATATAGTTCTCAACACAACTCAACCCTTATCTTCCACTTCAATTATAAATATTTCATTCAAGGTCGACCCACATAAGCATACAATAGAGGTCCACTTGAATTATGCATTAATATCAAGAGGAGAAATAATGATAAAACTGTAAGTTAAAAATGTTATGAAATGCTTATAAAGAAATACCCAATTATTAAATTCAACTGGAACCAACCTATTGCTACTTGTAACCAATTGACTGGTATAACACTACTAAACTAAGCATATCCAAACTAATCTAGAACCTACTTAGCTGGTTTGGTTCTACCAAGCAATTTCTCTAGAGAACAAGCAGATTGTTTTGACCAAACCAGTCAATGTGCTTAAGTTGAGACCCAAAAAATTTGGGAAACATAACTAACCTATTGGTTACAGGAATCACTCAATCAAGTTTAGGTAAAACATAACCTAACCACTTTAATGATTTCAAGCATGCTTATAACTCAAGATTCAACATAGTTAACTTATCACCACTATATCAAACTCTTCAAAAACTAACCAAATACATGTTAACAAAAATATCATGCTAAAAAACATGACCATTTGATGTAATTCAAGCCTCATTCATTATTCCAACTAAAAGGTCCAAAAACTCTAAAATGCACCTAATTACATATCCATTCTCAATTCTTCCATGTATGCTTATATACAATTCATTGCTCGACTGCATAAACATAACATAATGTAAAATTATATGTCTATAAGGTTTAAACAAAGTTACAAAAAGCTAAAGTGCAAAGCAATAGAAGAGAAAAGATCCAATGTTTGCACTTCCTTTTCCCACAACCACATATCAATTACCTTAATCAAAAAAGCACATAAAAATTGACTAAATTCATTTGAGTACAAATATATATACATAGATAGATAGATAGATAGATAGATAGATAGATAGATAGATAGATAGATAGATAGATAGATAGATAGAGAGAGAGAGAGAGAGAGAGATAGAAACACACACACATATAGAGATAGAGAAAAAGAGATATAGACACACACACACACACATAGAGAGAGAGAGAGAAGAATGATAAATAACGAAAAGTATGGCAAACCACTTCACTTGAGTGGATGAGCTTAAGAGAAGTTGAATCTAATAATTTTCCCTTGGTTTCTAAACTTTATTTAGCACCCTAAATTTTTACAATTGAAAATTTTCATTTTATTTGTGGATACTAAATATAAATATACGAGTGTTACTAATAGGTTAGATATAATTTTGCTTCCCTCACCATTCATGTATGAAGTGTAAGCCTAAAATAATTAACTTTAGTTAAAAGAAATAAAAAAAAAACTAAAACATAAATTTGGAAAGATACACGCGCACGCGAGCACACACACACACATATATAATAACATGTTCCAAAAAGAAGCTAACAAATGCTAAATAGAAAAAAAGGTATACGAATAGGTAAAGAATACTCATATCTAGATATAAAAATTAACAACACCATGGTATACTAGATACCCTTTTATGAACCTACCCAACTTAGAATTGTGTAAATGTAACACCCATATGTTTTTCATTACTGAAAAATACATTTTAAAACATTACAAAAGCAGAATAATACTAAACATACCTAGGAAAAATGAGGTGCTACTGTCCTACTTAACACAGGATTGACATCAGCTAATTGTACTATGTTATATACAAGGTTGAGAAACCAAACCAAACCAAATAATACAAAAGTATAGTGATCAATAAAAACAATATATAGATACTTACAAAAAATATTTATAGAATAGGAGCTTGATAATCCCGAAAATATTCAAATACATGGAAGAAAGTTAAACTAAAATGTAGAACTACAATAGTAGAAAACAAAGGTAAGGTATAGCCCTAAATCTTGGTCCATTAGGGACCGAACAACATTATTTGGAAGTCCACACTCTCAAGCCCAAGCCCAAGCCCAAAACAAAGTAGGTCCATTACTAACTATCCCTAAAAATCTACACATGGTCCTTTACTCATGGAAATGAGCAGGTGACCAAACAAACGGACACTTTAGTACTCTTCGTACTAAGTAAGCCAAGTTACCTCCTCAACGAGAGTCACGAGCATAAAAATTCCTAGCATAAGGTGGAGATCATACTAAACATATATCATGATTATGCCATTTAGCTAGCTATGGATGCTCTATCATAGCCATATGATGCATTAGAACTTCATGCAATACACGATTCATATAATTTTAGGACTCATTATGCTTATTAACATAACATAAAAGTCATGGATAGAAACATACAAATAAGTCAGCAGGTTATTAAAACAACTTATTAGGGCTTCTATCATCCATTCACATAATTTTCCAGTGGGTATATTTTCTAGCTTACATAATCATTAAGGCCATTTATTTATAAGCCATTATTTCTCTTTCCTTTTTCTTTCCCTATTCTTTATCCTTATTTTTATTTTTATCAAGTGATGGATTGTATACCACCTTATGGTCTCATATACCATAGAAGCTTATTCAGACTAGAGGATATAAAGTCTGGCTAGAGCCAAGTAACCACCAATGAACATAAAGTCTGATCATAGCAACGTAACCACCAATGGATATAAAGTCCGTCCAAAGCCAAAAACCACTAAGTTGACTAGACCCGTTAGTATTAATACCTTCTAATACATCATTAGTATCTAGAGTAAGTAAGACACCAATATTTACTAGGATCATGTCTGAAGGTAAAGCTCGAAGACACCAATAAATACTTGAAGGCAAAATAACTCTTGGTAGCTAATCAAGGATCCTGTAACTTGAACCTATACACAACTCGATCATCTTCTACTTTAAGGGATTATTTTTTTATTTTCCAAGGTTATGTGATTATATAAGGCCCATACAACTTCTAAGAAATACATTCACATACTCATTCCATCTTAACCAATTTTACCCTCCAACCATGTGGTGGGATTTCTATTAATGGTTAACTAATATTAATCAATCCATCATGATAATCTATTTTAGGCTAATAATCAATATTACATTAACCTTTTGAAGTTATAACATACTTAATTTGGGTTTTTCCAATAAAGCCTTCCCAAGCACTTATTGAGATTATGATCTATTTATTCCATCCATTAAGTTAGTCAATCCATGCCAAAAAGTATATTTCCATCCTTAAATGATCATATAGTAGCATTAGGCATAGTCTCAAAACATATCAACTCTAAAAGATCAAAATCTCATACTTTGGTCGAACTAGTCAATCGGTTTAAGCTAATTCATTGATCAGTTTGACTAACCATTCAATTGGTTTAGTTCACTTAAACCCAAAGTTTTCTTAAACCAGTCAATCGGTTTAACTCAGCCAAACCTAGGGTTCCCTCAAACTAGTCAATTGGTTTGGCCAAATCAGTGGACTATTTTGAGTCTAGTTAATTGATTTTTCCAAAGCTAAACTAGTTGATGGGTTTAAGTAGAGAGTTACCAAGGTCACCACAAACTGACCTATTGATTGTTTTAGGCTAACTAGTCGACTGTTCTAAGGACCAATTGATTGGTTTAGCATAACCGTCCAATCAATCTGCTCTCAAACATCACATATTAGGCATATTTCATATGAATCACACTCTAAATCTTATCACATCTAAACCATAACATGCCATAGCAAAATACCAATCTTTAACAAGCTCATAAACTGAATCATGCTTCACTTTCAAGCAACTTGACCCTATTTTTTTCTAAAATCGTGCATTTTTCTAGGATTCACAATTAATCCAGCATGCATCAAGTATATTGTAACACCCCAAAATTCACTATTTTTTTAAAGTAGAAGAAATTAAAACACTTAATTTAAAACCCGTGAATTCTAGGGATGTTACCGCCACACTTAGTACCACACCAATTCACTCCTACTGTTCCGGTACCAAGTGCTAAAGCTAAGAAAACACCATTAATAATACCATACAAATTCAAATTTATAAAAACGAGAATCAGAGTACGCGTAAGTCTTACATAATTCGAAATACCAGCTATTATTTTTTTCTAGATAATAACTAAACAACATTATTAAATTTTTTTCGACAATTCAAACATAATAAAAGATAAAATGAATCATAAATTTAAAAAGGACAACGACCACATCACTCTAAAGGATCTAGCCCAGCTATTACTCTGCCCCTCCTGATGTCTCGTAGACATCGATAGCATCAAAGTAGGTATCTCCTACCTGTAACAAATTAGACCGGCCTTCTACTCGTGGGAATGAGCAGCACCCATAAAATGGGTGATCAGTACGCTACGTATTGAGTAAGGTAACCGGATACTAAGGCCGGCATATAACACATTAAATCATGCAGGATAAGGATCACATACAATTATGACTCATACATATGGTACATAAAAAGCATAAGGTGAAGACCATAGTCCAAAATCAACAAGTCCACACATAAGGTCCAAAAAGGTCCAGATTAATCACTTAATCTTTCTTTTATAAAAAGTCGATACACACCATGCCTTTTTATCATATCCATGGGACAACAGGAACACCCCACTATTATAACCAGTGGGCCAATCACACATAGAGCATCATGCCCTAACCATTATTATTACCGGTGGATCGGTCACATATAGGGTAAAACCCTAACCATTATTCCTGACTGGAGGATCAGCTTGGTTACTGCTCGCGTAGTATTCCACTGTAAGTAATTAGTATCTTTTAATAGCATTGACGATCTAGTTTATCTTTATTGAGCTTAGGATCCCCCACTATTATAACTGGTGGGCCGGATACACATAGGACCTTATGTCATAACCACTATTATTACCAGTGGATCGTTCACACATAGGGTAAAACCCTAACCACTATTCCTAACCGGTGGATCGGCTGGTCCCGTCTGAATATCTTCCACTTTAAGATATTAGTGTCTTAAATATTTTATTCAAAAACATTTGTCATTCACAAACATTTGCCCAGACATGCATGACTAAATCCATGAAAACCCTAACTCTCATGCAACCCTACTCCATGCAAACCCTACTCCATGCAAACCCTAACTCCATATAAACCACATTTCCATAAAAACCCTAACTACACATGACCCTACCTCCCATGCAAACCCTAACTCCACGTACCATACTTCCATGTAAACCCTAGCTCCCATGCATACCCTAACTCCACGTACCACACTTCCATGCAAACCCTAGCTCCCATGCATACCCTAACTCCACGAAGACATACTTCCATGAAAACCCTAACATCATGCCATTTCATGCAAACCCTAACACCATGCCATTTTATCAAGACCCCAATACTACATTTTTACACTTCCCATCATGATTTTACAACTCTAACATGCATGTCTTAAGGCCATAACATACAATAATGACATAAACATACGCATAATTCTCATGCCACAGTTTATTCGCACCAACAATTTTCAACTCTATAACCATGCCACATACGAAATAATTAATAGAAATACACATAGAATACATATCATATGAAACACATAATATATATAAACACACAAATGGCCTTAGTAAACCCTTACCTAAAATGACACCGGTCTTGGTGCACGCTCCTATTCCACTTGAGGGGTTTGACTAGGTTCACCTATTATATAAAAGTATACTAGAATTAGGCTCCCTTATAAAATTTTATTATTCTCTAACTTATTCTAAGATTTGGTTTTAAATTAAAACAATACTACACAATAATTAACTATACAAAATATTACTTAAAAATACAAATAAATTATTATTTTCATTCGAAAGGGTGGTGATATAAGGGTTTCTACCCTTCACCAAAATAGTAATAGTAATAATAATAATAATAATAATAATAATAATAATAATAATAATAAAAGTATAACATTATTAATAATACTCTTATTAGTAGAATATTAATATTAATAATACCATAAATCTTAAAATTTCAAGGTGGTTTTCAAAACCACTCCATTTAATAATAATACTATTCAAAAATGTAATAATGATATTAATATTATATATATACTTATAATATAAAAGTTAATAAAGATAATAATAATAATAATAATAATAATAATTAGTAATAATGTTAAAAATGTTAATAATAGTAATAGAAAGCAAAGGTGCGAGACTTCATTAAACTTTTAAGTTTCTACCCCTCCTGGAATAATTACAATATTAAATAAATAATTACACTAATAAGAATAGTATTAATAATATTATTAATAATAATAGTAAACATGTAATAATTCCATTAAATAACCAAAATTCAAGAATAATAATTTATCTAACTCAAGAATACTCCCAAACCTGTCAACAAAATTTAGCAATTAGGATTCAGTTGATAATAATAATAATAATAATAATAATAATAATAATAATAATAATAATAATAATAATAATAATAATAATAATAATAATAATAATAATAATAATAATAATAATAATAATTAAAATCGAATAATAATTAGGATAAAAGCAAATAAATCAAAAGGAAGTGTTTAAAAGGTCTAGGGTTTCACCTTGAGTCGGGGGGGATGGGTGGCACCGGCGGTGGTTCCCGAAGGTGGCCGGAAAAGTGATCTAAGAGGGGTGAAATGAAGAACAAGAAGTAAGGGGGAAGGAGAAAAATAAAATAAGTTTATGGGTTGGTGGAGGAGACTTAGTAGGAGATCTTAGGTGGTTTAGAGGGTGGCAGAATTGGCGGATGTGGTGGTGGACAGTGGTTTAAGGTTTCGGGATAGAAATTTCTGGCGAGAGAACTAGCAAACTTTTCACGGTTATGGAGGCCTGTGCAAGGAGAATCGAAGGGTGTAGATGGTTTAGTTAATTAGAGAGTGTTGCAGGGAAGAGTTTGGGAGGAAGAAGAGGCGGCGAGGTTGGCTAAAGGTGGAGAACGGGGCGTCTAAAGTGGTGGTGGCGCACCGATTGTACTTAGGGTTTTTGGGAAAAGAAATCTCAATTTCAAGCCATACGAGGGGTATTTATAGTAGTGGAGGGTAGGCTCAGGTTGTGGAGGTTACCAGAAGATCAATTTCGGTGGGAAAATGGGTTGGTTTTGCCGTTGATCGAGCGCACAATTTCAAAATTTTGCTCGACCTTCGAGAGGGAAATGGGGGCAAACGTGGGGAGGAAATGGAGAGTGGGGTATTTAAAACTGAATTGGGGTTGAGAGGAAGAGAATGGGTGGGAGAAAGGCCAGTCATGACACGTGTGGCTGGTGGTGCCATTTTCGGGGAAGGAGGAAGGTGAGAGTTATGGCATCGGGCTTAAGGAGGAAGAAGAAGATGGGGGAGGTTGGACCAGGCATTTCGGAGGAGAGAAAAGAAAGAAGAAGGAAGGAAACTGGGCAGTTCGGCACGAGCGTTATGTTGTTTAAATAGAACGACGCGTTTTGGGTGCAAAAAGGGATAAAGAACGGCGTTCTGAGGCTGTCGTGCAATGGTAAAAAAGGTAATGATCAAAACGCAACATTTGAGTGGGAGAAAGAATCAAAATGCGGCCCAGCGAGGGAGGTGGAAGAAGGACAATCACGCGGGTCGGGCCGCGTTGAAGGAAAGGAGAAAGGGGAAGGAAGACAGGGCCGCGGGCTAGGCCCATTTCGGGGAAAAAAAGAAAAAAGGAAAGAAGAAGAAGGAAAAAAAGAAAAAGAAATAAAAAGGAAGAATGAAAAGGAAAAAGGAAAAAGGAGGAGAGAAAAAAAAATACGAAAGTTGGGTTAAATTATTTAATTAAAATATTTGGGGTATTTAAAAATAATAATATTTAAATAAAATAATATTTAAATTCCTTTTTAGGCTAAATTAGGATTTTTAATAGATTTTCCAAAATTTCCATTTTAAATGAATAAATCACTCTAAATTTATTTAATTAAATTATATATAAAATTAACATTAATTTGAAACTATTTACTCTTTCTTAATTTGAATAAAATAATTTATTTAAATAAATTCCCAAATTAAAATCATTAATTATATAATATAACCTAATTTCCTTTACTTAACATATTTATAAAATTTCTTATTAATTTGCCCTACTAAATTTCCTTTTATTTTAGTAAAACTAATTTATTAAATTAAATTTTCAAAAAAAACCTTATTTAAATATAATCGTTAATATTAGAAAATTTCGGGACATTTCATAGACACCAAACTCATGAAAGCATATAAAATTAACCTTTTATAGAAAACATCACATCATGCTAATTTAGGCTACACTTTAGAGGTAAGAATGAATTAGTTGTTGCTTAGAAAAATTTCTTACTAAAGAGAAAAAGTTAAGTTGAGTGAAAGAGTTCAAATTTTTAAAAAAAAAATTAGAGCTAAAAAATTATTGAATAACTTTCACAAATGAAAACTAAAATTAGAACAAAAAATGGACTTACCACACCCAAGAGAAAGTAGAGAGTGATTCAATTGAAAACAACTCAACTTCCTCCTAAATTTAACTCTTTTTTTCTTAAAGATAAAATAAGAGAGAGATAGGGAAAGGATTAGAAGAGTGAAAGGAATTCGAAAACAAGCTCAAAGTAGAGAGGAAATAGCATAAGTGCTAAAGCATTGAGATACCTAGGATGGTGAAAGAAAAATAAGAAGGAGGGGTTATTAGAGTTATTTATAGCTAACAAATCAGTTCAGGAATGAGTGGGGTTATGTAACTGACTGAAAACCCAAATTTTACCATTCAAATTTGATTTGAACAGGTCAATTTATCAAAAATAGGTTAAATTCCATCTCAATGCTCAAATGGTGATTTTCTAGAGAATACAGGTCAAGTTCCTCCAAAAAAATATTGAATATAAGAAATGTAATGGAATGTCAGCATAGGAAGGAATCTCCCAACTGAGTAGGGATAGTCTAGAATCAAAGCATACATCTAGAGGTATGTAGAGGAAAGAAGTGGAAGAAGACAAGAGTGAAATCATCCTCTCCCTTAATTGTTAAAATTGAGCCCTCGAATCTGTTTGCGGAAGCAATTAAAGCCAAATAAATGATAAAAAGGGTTAATAATCAATTAACAACATTTTAAAGTTGGATTATCAAAGTCCCATTTTAATACAAGAAATTAAAAAAGAAAAGCTTCAAAACAATACTTAGCTTGAAAATTTAGTTGACCAATTTGGCCTACCCACCAACTATTATATATACTTGTAAATTGGTTTCCCAAACCAATCGATCGCTTCAATCAAACAAAACTCCTTAGCTGAAATGATGAACTAGTCAATTGGTTCATATAACTAGTCTATCGGCCCGCCAGAAAACTTATTTTATTCAATTTTTCAAACTTTATTCAAATTCATTTTTACTTCAAACCTCATTATAGTTCCATATCAAGATTAAACATTATCTTGTTTTATTAAACACCATAATTTTCCATTCTATAAATCTTAAAAAAATATGGGATATTGCCATAAAGTCCATATCATTAGCTAGGATGTCCTTCTCTAATGCTTGGAAACTATCATCTAAAAAAGTGTAGTATTAGTATGATAACCATATTGAGTAAACATTACCTAATAAAAGTGATACCATAGTCACACCAAAGATATACAAAATCATGCTAAAAATGCTAATAGCAAAAGGAAGAGAAATCATTCTAGCACATGTCATGTCTAAATAAGCTCGTGCAAATAATAACATGCATTCAATGATACAAGCATGGTCTTACAAGAAAACACATGTACAAATTCACATGCAAGGTTAATTTCTTATTCAATTCATTATTTAACGTTATCACACAATCCACTTCAATTATTAATTTGATAGGGGAAATCTAAATCTAATGCTACAAGGGTGCATGGAAACTATACCAAGCACAACAACATGAGGGAAACTCCAAAAATCTAAGGACACTAATAATTAAAACATGTAATCCTTATAGAGTTGGTATGCCGCCTATAGAGTAGAGAGGGGTCTAACTAGCATAGAAGGTGATAGCTAAACTATATAATAAAAACTTGTTGGTTAAACCAAGGATAAACAATCCTAATTCTTGAATGTGGTCTTACACTTGAATTATTAATAACTTTTAGATATATAATTTTTATCAACCACAAATGAGTCCATGTACCGCCTTTAAGAATTTTTATCATTCACATAAAATAATATTCATGAATGTCAAATTATACCAAAAATGCTATGATGAAAAGCATAAGTTCATAAATCTTGTTAATCACCATGCACATCAATTACTATTCTAAAGGTCAAGGTTAATGGTCAACGGTCAAAGGTTAGCTAATAATCCCAAAGATTACACTAATAAGCCTTTAATCATAAAATTGCCATATTAACTTTATTTCATTAAAACTTAGAAAGTACAACTAAAATACTAAACACTTAAGATAAGTTATTAAAATCTAACTTATGCAGAATTAAATTAACTTGAACATGTTAGAACTCATAAGTTAGCACAACAAACACAGAAATAGATAAAAGACCCTTTTGTCCTTAAAAATCCTAAAATATGATTTAGCCATAAAATAAAACCTACTCAAAATCAAACCATGAATACACACACATGTATCAAAAATAATAAAAGGAATAGATTAGAACCATAAAAACATGGCCAAAATTGCAAATCACAAGTAAAATAACAAAAATGTCTCTAAACATGCCTTTTCAGAAAAAAACAATTAACCAAATAAAGCCTAAACATGGGAAAAATCTAACAAAAAATTTGTATCATATTTTACCTAATAAACCAAATGAATCCAATGGAATCATAAAAAAATATGCTCATAAAAAAATTCCAATGGTCGAGACTCTCATATTTTAACAAAAAAAGCACAACATAGTGAAAACAAATCAAACATATAATATTTTATCTATTCTTATTATTGTTATGTTTATATAGATTCTAATGCTCCCAACCTATAAAAGGATCTCACACCTCCAAGATCTCATCCTTCTCTTGATTGCCTTTGCGCAAAATCAACAAATGTTGTCAAAACACTTTAAAATATAAAAATAATAACAAAAAAGGGAAAGAAAAGGAAAACACCATACACTCCTTTATGATGGATGATGTTGAATAGGGAAGAGAAAACAAGGTTTTATTTAGGACCCTCGATCCTTAACTCGCCTTTATCTATTAAAAACTCAAATGAGCTAAAAGTTAAGGATTTGAAGCTAAAATGCCAAAGAAAATGGAGGAAAATATATGGGAGGGTGTGGTGGAAGGGAAAAGAAGGATAAGAAGAAGTTTTAAGTCTTGAAAATGAGATAAGAAGAAAATACTCTAAAGTGGTGAGACATTTTCTAAGATTTTTATCCTAATTAATATAAGATAAATAATAATAAAAATTCAAAGCTAGGAACAACCATTAAAATACACAAGAAGAGTTAATTAACATTAATAAAGATAAATGAGTGGTTAAGAATAATTTAAATAAAGATGGATAAGATTAGAATAAGAGAAAATGAATTTTGGTACATAATTATGCTTGAACTTGGAAACTTACACATCAAAATGATAAAAATATTACCATAGCATTTTAAATTCATTTTTATCTCAACAATGTCAAAATATAATTGTCCCTTAATTTTTAAAATTTTAAAAAAGTAGAAAGGTTGTTTTGTACCTAAAAAAATAAATGGAATGATGAATAACATTTTTTCATCAAAACCTCTATTTATAATTTTAAAAATAATGAGGATGCTAAAAAAAGAACTTTAGAATCCTAAAATTAGGGACTTTGTAAGGTCTCCAAGAAGTTCAATGACAAAAAAATGGCTTAGAAGGCATGAAATTCATATCCTTAAGAAGGATTAAGAATATCATAAATTTTTTGAAAATGTAACTACGTTTTAATGAATTTAATAAATTTTTATTTAAAATAAGCTTTCATAATTATAGTATTGAATGAATTTTATAAGAGAGAGAGAGAGAGAGAGAGAGTATTAAATGTTAATCATCCACTACTTAAAAGTTGTAAATAAATTTTTTAAAGATTACATGAGTAGAAAAGAGTAGTGGAAAATGAAAGAGAAGAAGGATAAGGGGCTTGATCTAAGAGGAGAGAGAAAAGGGAAACAAAGGCGAGCATGTTCTTCCAACACTTATAAACTATTATGAAAGCAATGAAGGGATAAAATGAGGTGAGATGAGGCTTGAAAAGGTTGCAAAATTTGATATCTTTGGATTTGGTCGTCAATTATCAACAAAAGGAAAGGGAAGGGTGCTTTCTTGTTAACCGTTTGGGTGGAAAAGGAGAAGTGAAGGAGCATTGAGGGTGTGTAAGGGAGGTTGAGTGTAAAGACAAGGAGGGAATACCAAGAATGGGATAAAGAGGGAAATTATGCAACTAATTACTACTACTACTACATGACATGGTAGAAAGAGGGTGTGTGAGAATGAGAAAAAGGAGTTGACATAAGAGTAGGTAGGATTTTGCCTAAAGAGTGAATTTTAGTGAAAATTGATTGGATAAGTATATCCAAAATCATAAAAATATTCAAACCACCCCTAAAGAGTGTGCCTAATCCAAAAATATCAAAATCATAAAGGTTAAATATCATTGAATCAAGTTTTAGAAATTAAAACAAATATGAATAGAAAGTTCCAGTATAGCCTATTGAATTAGTTTGACCTGCCAATCGACTAATCACATAGGACTAGAAGAAACATAGTGTAGGGAAATTAGTTTATCGACTTAAATTATCATTCAACTAGTCTTCAAGTTTGAGAAACATTTTCTCTACTGCTTTTTAAATTAAATTTTATTTAAAATATTTTTAAATAAAATATGTTTTTAGATACAGATACTTTAAGCTCATTTGTATTGTTATAACTCTTCTTCAATGTATTTGAGTAAATGCTGAAAGTAAAATTGAATCTAGGTTGAAAGTGAATAAGGTAAAAATAATAAAAATATGGAAAGAGGTATAGACATCATTTAGGTTCTATAACCACCATATACAGTCTTAAAAAAGAAAAGAAAAAAGAAAGAAAAAAGATATAGATGATGGATATAGGGCTAAACTATCGTTTATACCCTTACCCACTAGGTATGTTATTAAGTGAACAATAGATGATAGTTGAGAATAAAGAATTATCATTAATACCTAGAATATTACTATTCATTTTGTAATCCAATTTGCTAGATACACTATAGATGACTACCTTGATTAAAACATCGTATGTAAGCTACCACGTCTTTTAAATTCTATAGTAATGATAACTTCATCATACATGTTGTCGAGGTATGACTAGTAATTAATTCTTGAATAACTCATTAGCTATTAGTATATTATGTCCATTGCTCATCCCTTGACCAAAGATCGATTAGGAGCAACCCACAAGAATCGTAACAAAAGACT
Source organism: Tamarix chinensis (assembly GCA_030549775.1). Lineage (NCBI taxonomy): Eukaryota > Viridiplantae > Streptophyta > Magnoliopsida > Caryophyllales > Tamaricaceae > Tamarix > Tamarix chinensis. The sequence goes on from CM060174.1 coordinate 64,088,716, forward strand.
AGAGTATATAAGCAAGTACCCTATGAAGGATTTTATAAATCATATTACACCATGCTATTAGCTTAAATAATCCACTAATTGGATATGAAAAAAAAAGGTATAGAACATTAGTCCAACATCTAAAAAGTTAGATCTCAGGATAGTTGGTTATGATTGGAATATCATATAATAAGGTTTTTTTAATAAAAAAAATTAAATCGATCAAATATATGATATTATTAATGTGTTGTATTGTATTTGAAGTATACTATACTATCTTATAAATGTATTATAGTATACATTCAATATATGATTGTGCATTACATTATCTTTTAGAATGTATCGAACTTACTATATTTGGATCGTATTGGGTGAGTTATAATTATTTTTATGTTTATATTTCTTATTTTAAATATAAAGGATGCATCCAATATGTGATCTAGATTTTCATATACTCATTCTTATGAACCGAATATGGATACATATAATAATTTATGCACATCCATACCCACTACCAATGCATTAGTTTTTTCCTAAATAAAGGTGAGAGAAGTATTCTTAATCTACTTAGAGATAACACTATTAGCAAAAACATCAACAACAACAATCTAAATATCATCCCTTACAATGCTCTACGGCTCTTTAAAGAAACATAAAGTATAACCATCAATTCTAAGAGCATTATTGTTACCAATAGGAAATACAATTCCCTTCACCCCGTCTCTTTATAACCCAAGCAATCTATTAGAATTATAAAAGTGCATAACTTATATAACAATATCACCTCTCATATCTATAGGAGATATTATAAGATAAAACTCCATAAATGCACCATAAAACTATTTGATTTGTACCATTATATATATATATATATATATAAGTAGTTTTGTGTGAAATTTTCCCATATGTTATGCTTTATACACCTTTTGTTCAAGCACTACAAAAATAAGCTTGAAGAATGGTTATTAAGGGGTTTTGATAATGGTTCTAAGTCATTATTGATTTTCATTTTTGTTATTAAAGCTTGAATAAATATTCCAAAAGCATTATTGAAATCCCCAAAAAGAAGCTAACAATGGAAATTTTTTAGCTTTTAATAAGGATTTTCTATAAAAAAATTATTAAAACAAACATTTGATAAAGGTTTTTAGATAGAAATTTTATCAAAGTTTAGCTTTGATAAAAAATTTATTTTATTAAAAAAGATCGTTATTAAAACCCTAACTTTAAACACCTAGATAAAGCTTATTATCAAAACGCCCAAAATTAGTAAGAATTATGATGGAATTGAACCTTCATTTTTCTCAAAGAACTATACACCATACACTCTAATTTGAATGGAAGACCATAAAGAAAGCACTAGGAATTAGTTGATGATAATACATCATAGCAGAGATTCAATTTTTCATATATGAAAACAACACACAAATTGATATAAGAAATGGAGAAAGAATATTGATAATTTTTTAGATTTGAACCATCAATAAGGGGAATGAAATTTTCATATATAAATCAAAACATGATTTTTAGTATTTGAAACAAAAAAAAAATGAATAAAATCTAAAATTAACAATAAATTTTCATATTTGAAATAAAAACACATGAATCAAATATGAAAATACAAAAACACATGAATGAAACCAAGCAACACAAATCCAAGCCATCCAACAATCAAGAATAGCTATTCGAGATCTTACCTTTCAAATTTGAGAGAAAATACTCTCTTTTTATGATTTGTTTAGAATATGGGATTAAAGAAGAGAACATAGACATCCAACATAACTGACACTACTCAAGTGGGTATTTTACCTTCTTTGTCAAAATTTGTAGATAGATGTGATGAATTGATATTAATTGCTGCTAAAATTGTATATATGGTAGATCCAGTTGTTTTTTTCAAGTCATGAGCGTCTAGTTAGAGAAAAAGATAACCCTATAATTGATCGTTTATTGCATAATGAGAATGAAACCCTAATCTTGAACCTATTATAGAAGATGCATATGCCAATATTTCTTTAGAACTAGTTAAAAAGGAAAAGGGATTCTAGAATAGGAACAATAAAGAGAGAAGGGGAGTCCATCAGCGAAATATGGGAGCTTTAAAAAGAAAAATGCCGTCATTTCCTTTGATATGTTTAGTATAAACTAGCAATACTAGAGTTTGCTGAATTACAACTTTAGATAAAGCTTATATGGTATAATCGTTATTAAAGGCCCTCCATGAAATTTTAGAAGGAGTTTTTAATAGCCATTTTTATCAAAAAAAAATTATCTAAAATTTTAACAAGTTTTGAATAATGATTTTTTTTTGCCTAAAACCATTATCTAGACCCTTTTCTAAGAGAAATATTTAATTTTTTACACTTAAAATCACTATAATCGTTGTATATTAGGTATTCTCAAAGCACTGATATATATTAGCGGAGTTATTGTTTCTTAGCTAAGTGTTTTAGGTTTGATGATTAAGAGATCAAATGGCGCAAAAACCTAGTAAGAATAGATTTGTTAGACACTGGATTAAAGAAGTTAAGGTGAGACAATATTTACAAGCTAAACGGACCAAGAAACAATTAGTTGACCCAAAAAGCACTTGTCTATGGACCAAAAAATATTAATTTGTGTCAAATTTCAACATCAAATTCACTCAAAGTAGCCAATACAAGGGGACATGCTGTGTAACATATAAAAATTTACTATTGAAAATTTTTTATTTACTAAAGCTAAACATAAGGCAATAGGGTGTTGATGTTATGCCTAATATGAGAATAGTTCTATAATACCCTGAGTCGATATGACAATAAAAGGACTATCCTAGAATTCTTTTGAACTAATTGGTTAACCCTACAAATCAACACGAGTCCTTTCAGTGTGCTTTATTCTCACTTATACACTTCTCAAGAAATTTTTAGATATTTTTCAAAACTTCTGAGGATAGTTACCCATTCTAAAAATTTCTCAATAGCCAATATGCTTAGCTATGGAATTCTTAGGATGGGATCATCAAAATGATGGTATACCATGTTGATATAAGTAGTCATATCAATCCTTATAACACTCTTCTCAATTTAGGGGTATCACATTCACCCCAACTCAAGAATGTAATATCTTCATTGCGCCTCGACCACTAACTATCTTAATATAGTTTATCCCAAGAATCTTCTTGCTAAGAAACTAATTAGCTCATCCATGTTCAGCTTGCGATTGAAGTTTGTCTATGATACCATTATGGTGTTTTCTATTTTGTGATCTCAGATGCCTTACGAGGTCCGTAGAGGCCATCTTCTAGTTTATAAGTGTCTCAATAGATTTTGGCCCTATAGAGGGTATGCATACTTAAGTGATTAGGTATCCTATTATTTGGTGGTCTGGTTAAATTTCTAGGTGGGTCAGCTAGGGCTAATATCGTTCTAGTACTAGATTAGTTGTTATTATTTCTTTGAGTCTCCATCCTCAAGTTAATAAAATATATTGGTTGTGATTATGATAATAAAATAAAATAGTCAATGAATATCATCTATCCATATATTTATATTACATTATTTTATACCTGATTGTTGAGTTTTATCCTAATCAATTGCCATCTATATGTTAATATATTATTATTTTGTTATTATATATTCTATTGCTTTTTCTAATGGGCCTCATACATAATAATGTCTCTTTAAGATAGTTGTATTACTCAATATAAGATGCATATTTATACTACAAGTTGTGTCATAGGTATTTGATGATGATTTTGTTGACTTTGAGGAGGTTCCTTAGATGGAGTGATATGAGTTTATATCCTGAGGTTAGGGCATAGAGTTATATCTATCTGAGTTTGCACATGTTATGTGCCCTAGATTTTAGATATCTCTTTTGGAATTTTCATATATTTTATCCCCATTATCTCTTTTTATGTATTGCATTATCTAGAATATATACTCTATACTTTGTTATTACGATAATGATGTGTGTGGGAGGGTGTAATATTCAATTATGTGGACCTAATGGTTCAAATGGAGTTTGGATAAGATGATAAAGGCTCGGTGATGGTGAGTTAAAAGACTAAAGCTTCAAAAGTGATGTAAATAGGATTATGGTAGTTCCAATTATGGTAGAAGAGTGATGATGGTGATTCGGTGATAAAGGGAAGGTTTAACAATGATGATGGTTCAAATGGAACACACTAATTCATCTATGCATTCGGTGATGGATTGATGATGATGCTTAGTATCGAAATTTAGGGTTTGGATACAGGTTGGAATGATGGTTTAGGGTTAGGGTTTGGTTTGAAAAGAGGAAATAAGGTGGTGTTTGGTTGGTATGGATGGTTTAGGGTTTTGAATGAATGGTTTAGAGCTTCGGTTTTGTATGCCGATTTAAGGTTTGGTTTAACCACAAAATAGAGTAGGATTTTATGGTAATTAGGGTAGTAAAATATAGATTAATAATAGTAGAAAAGATATGGATTAATCTCTAATTCACATAGACAAAGAGATTAAAACTTTCAAGCCAAACCGTTCATATATATTCGATTTGCTTGAGCTTGAACTCACACATAATTCATTCAATGTTGATCTTAAACTTCAATTAAATTCTTCATAATCATAATACATGCCATATGCTCGACATTTATGAATAATATAACCTTTAAATGACTAGCTAAAGTATATTACAAAAGATGCCAAGTTACAAGATATTATGCTAACTTTATGCTACTTTATTCTAACTTTATTCTCCTACTTTATTACTTAATTAATAAATTAGCTAAATCACTTAACAATGCTCGAAAATCTTGCCAATATACTCCTCATGCACGTGGTTACTCCCTCCTTGCATGCCATGCACATGAACATAGACATTTAATTACTTGTATGTTACGTTTTGAGCAACATAATCATCCATTGGTCTTCAAATTTGCGGGAGACACTTTATAAATGAAGAATAATTGTTCCATAATTATGAAAGCCAATTCTTGAGTGTTTACTCCTGCATCAAATAAAAAAAAATTTGATAGATGAAGTGTTAAAAGAAATGAAAAGCAAAGAGTGATAAGGAAAACAACAGAAGGAAGAAAGAAAAAAACTCAAGAAGACCTCTTCTACTCAAAAGAGTACCTACATATTATGGACCACCTTGTCAATTCTATATGCAAAATCCTCTAGAATATTCTTGATCCAGAACCCGACCCTCATTTTGAATAGGATAGTCATCCATTTAACGCAAAATTGTTGATTCTTGAATACCATCTTGTTTCTATATTTCCATATAGCTCCAATTATTGCAAAAAACGTAGCATTCCATATTTTGCTCCCTTACACCCCTCCTTCTACCTCCAAGCCAAGTAAGAGTTTTATCAATGGTAGATCTTAGCATTAACCAAGTGTACCCTATCCAGCCACAAATCCCATACCAAATCCTATCTGTCACTATGCATTGAAGGAATACATGATTGACTAACTCTTGCTCAATCTTACAAAAAGGGTAGCCTGACTCCCTTATGTTAATGAGTTGGAGCCTAGTTAGATTATCTTTAGTTTTAATTCTCTGTTGAATGGTAAACCATGCAATGAGTTTGATCCTTGGTGATGTGATGCCGATACATATTCTGTTGTAGTCCCTACCGCCCCTTCCATCATCCTCAAATAATTGATGCAAGGTCTCACAAAAGGAACTAACCAAAGAAATCCCCTTTTTGTCATATGCACAACTAATTGAATGCCTCCTATCTTTACTTGGGATAAAATACCTAAGCATACTTCCCATATGCTCTACCTACTCTTCCTCCCAAATAAATAATCTTCGCCGCCACATCGCACCATTCAAGAAGCCCAAATCTGCTATTCTATCCCCTTGCTAATCTGACGCCAAGAATAGCCTAGGAAATAAAATTTTCAGAATATCCTATTCCAGCCATTTATCATGCCAGAATTTGACTTTGCTACCATCTCACAGAATAATCCTTATTCCTAAATTAAGGATTTAGCTCCTCCTTCCAAGCTCTACGATATCTGTCCAAAGTGTCTTACCTTTCCTCTACTCCGATATCTCTAGCCTTCTAAAATGATTACAAGCGTAAATAGAAGATAGGACTCGCTACCAAAAAGTCCCCTCAACTATATAAAACCTCAACCACCATTTGAATAATAGTGCATTATTCATCATGACTAAGTGTAACACCCTCAAAATTTACTACTGAATAATTTTATTTTATTAAAAGATACAACGAAAGCAAAGAAAACAAACTATGAATTTCGGAGATATTACTACCGTGATCAGTAAGAGCCCAGCCCCCGGTTGGTCTCGCACTAGCCACAAGGCTAAAGAAAAATAATCAAAAATTATGAGTCAAATTGTTACTGCTGATTATGGGGAGTATTTATAGAGAAAAGAAGAGAGGGTAGGGTTCTGTGGGTTGGCTAGGGGGTAAGGCGGGTAGGGTTTTGGTCATCGGAGGCAATGGTTGGCCGGTGACAGCAAATTTCGGGGTAGGGATTGTGCGCAGGAAAGAGAGGGAAACTGTGTGAGAAATGGGAGGTGGATTGGTCTATGTGGTCGGCGAATCAGGGGGAAGAGAAAGGGAGAAAAATGACCGGTCAAAGGGGCATAACAGGCAGCAAAAAACTAGGGACAGGTAGTGGAGGTGTAGGTTAGTGGCGTCAGGGAAGGAGGAAGGAAGAAGAAGGAAGAAGGGGGTTGGACTGGGCGGTTCGGTGATCATTAAAATGGGGGGGGGGGTAAATGCAGCGTCTAGGAAAAAACAAAACACGGCGCTGGGAGAAGGAAGGAGGCACTGATCGTGCGGGCTAGGTTGCGCCAAAGGAAAGGAAGGAGGGAGGGAAAACTAGACCGTGGGAGAGGACAGGCCCAAACGGGGAAAAGGAGAGGAAAAGAAAAGAAAAAAGGAAGGAAAGAAAGAAAGAAAAAGGAAAAAAGGGAAAAAGGAAAAGAAAAATAGAAGGGTTGGGTTAATTAAATTAATTAGGATATTTGGGATATTTAAAAATAATAATATTTAAATCCCTTTTTAAGCTAACTTAGGATTTTTAAAAGGTTTTTCATAAACTCCATTTTAATTAGTAAAACAACCTAATTTTCTTCAATTAAATTATTTATAAAATTCATATTAATTTGGAATTATTTTCTCCTTCTTATTTTAAATAAAATAACTTATTTAATTAATTTCCAAAATAAAATCCTTAATTAGCTAAAATACCCAAATTTCTCCTAATTAAAATACTTATAAATTTCTTCTTGATTTACCCTAATTAATTTCCTTTTATTTTAATATAAATAATTTATTAAAATAATTTTCCTAATAAAATCTTATTTAACTATAATTTTTAAAATTAGAATTTTTTGGGGCATTTCAGTAAGTACTTAGTGTCTTTTCTGTGTCGTACCATAACTTAGAGTTTGGTTTATTGAGCTTGGGATCCCCCACTATTATAGCTAGTAGATCAAAAACAAACAGGACATAATGCACCTAACTACTATTATATGCCCGTGGGCCGGTCTCTAGGGCACCCTAGCACTTGGCCACTATTATGCACGTAGATCGGTTTAGGCCCGGCTCAATAATCTTCTGCTTTAAATGATTAGTGTCTTATTGTATCTTATTCAACAAGTTTTCACCCTAGACATGCATGTAACAATCTATCTACTCCTATTCTTGCAAGAGGGTTCGTCACATACCTTTAGACTCCTACACCTCCTAACACACCCCGACATCCTTTCCTTCTTCTACTTACTCATACTAGAAGCCCAACGCTTAAGTGTGTGGGTCAAGGCCTAATACCTTATACCATCCAAGTCCACTTACTATCTTCCCTTATGGCGTTCTCTTGAAACCCTAATTGGGCTTATGTGGCCTATCCTTCTCTGCCTCATGCAACTAAAGCTCCTTTACCACCCCACACTTCACCTCACTTAGATTCAACCCCCATCATTTCATTTGACTCCTCAAATACACATGTGACCATGAAACCCTAGTTGGCCACTCCAAACCCTAGCACCTTTCTTTCCCATATGTCACCCCTCCTTTTCTCACCTACCATCCTTTCTTTCCTATAATACCCATACTTACCCTACACATGATATTCTTCTACTCTCATCCCATATTCCACTCACCCTAAATTATTTTTACTTTTACAGCCACCTTCAATTAGGGTTTTCCTCCCAAACCCTAGCCAAGTTTCATATACACCCTTATACTATACTACGTATTATTTTTCACCCAAAGTCTTCAATCACCCCAACAACTCTTTTCTTACCTTACTTACACCCGAAGAAAACTTTTCTCACGTAATGATCATTCTCATGCAAACTCCTTCTATCCCATGTAAATCCTAGAAATTCACATGCAAACCCTAGAGATTCCCATGCAAACCCTAGAAATTCTCATGCAAGGTTTACTCCACACTTTTATTTTGTTCAAAATTCCATTTTTATTTTCCCCCTCATAGATCATGAGATAGTTAGGCAAATCCCATATCCATTTTCTCAACTCACTTCCCCCTTTTCCTTTTTCATCCTTTCACCCCATATCATATTATTAAATACTCTATCATGCATGTCCTAAAGGGTCACATCATATAACATCATAAGTATAACATACATATTATTATACACATGCCATAAGAAAGTCACATAAGCATACCTCAACTCCAAACTGTGCTACACATAAACAATCATAATAATCATAAGGTACACAACATAACATAGCACATGACATACAAGGCACATAACACACACATGGTTGGTCCTAACTATATCCTTACCTAACACGACACCAGTCTTAGATCACAATCCTAAGCCTCCTTAGGGTTTTAACTAGATTCACCCATAAAAGGGAAAAACTAAGGGTTAATTTTCCTCTTACCAAAATTACCATTATATCCTACCTTACCCTTATCATAGCTTAATATTAGGGTTACTAATATTGATAGTAGTTTTATAAGTAAAAGTAGGGTTATTATTCTTAAAGTAGCTAACCATGTTATTACTAGTCAAAATAGGTCTTAGGATGTACATAGGTTCATGTTAAGGTATTTATAGCCATATTTATATTATAAAAGATAAGAGCTTTAATATTACTAATAATAGTAATAATAAAAGTTGTAGTAGTAATAATAATAATAATAATAATAGTAATAATATCATTATTAACAATAGTTTTAATATTAAGATTAATACATGAAAGGGTACTAATAATCATAATAATAGTAACCATAGTGATAATAAGGTCAAGGTTAATAATAGTGATAGTAATAAAAAAATAATAGTAATAATAATAACAATAATGATAATATTATTAAGAATCATAATAATAATAATAATAATAATAATAATAATAATAATAATAATAATAATTGTAATAATGATAATATAAAGGTTCGAACATTTATAATAATAATAATAGTGATAATATGCCAAAGTTAGCATTAATAATAATAATAATAATACTAATAATGATAATGGTAATAATGATGATGATGATGATGATGATGATGATGATGATGAAGCTAATCATAATAATAATAAGGTTTTGACCATTAATAATAGTAACAGTATTAATATTCCGAAGTAATATTTAATAATAATGATAAGAGTAATAATAATGATAACATAATAATAATAATAATAATATGATAACATTTACATAAATAGGGTTTAAGGGTTGTGGGGGTTACAGAACCACTTAGGGAAGGTGGTGACCAGGTAGCACCGGGTGGTTGTGCATGGCTGTGGCAGCAGCGGCGGTGAAGAGAGAAGAGGGGGTGGAAATGTGGTTATTTAGGATAGAAGAGGGAAAATGAGATGGTGGTTGAGGTGGTGGAGGATACCCTAGGTTTAGAGGGCTGGAATGGTGGTGGTGGTGTAGCTAAAGGGGCGGAGTAAGTGGCGGCGGGTGTGGTGGTTGAAGGTTGTGGAGAGGGAGGTAGGGGAAAGGAAGGTAGGGGAGGTAGAGGAGGTTCCGCTAGTGGTTTTGGGGGTAGGGGAGTGGTGGTTGCAGCGGAAACGGCGACGCAAAGGGTGGTGGTGGGTGAGAAGAGGTTGGTCGAATAGCCAACTTTGCACGGCCAAGGTGGCTCGTGTAAGAAGAATCGAGGGTGGTGAGTGGTGTAGTTCGGTGGAAGGTGGAAGGTGGTGCAAGGAGTGGTTTAGGAGGTGGTTCGGTTGGTAGTGCTGGGTGGTGGCGACAAGGTGAACGTCTGAATAGGCAGTAGTGCAACAAAGGGAGGAAATTCTGGGCAGGGAAAAAAAGATCGAATGGGAGGCGGTTAAAGGGTATTTATGGGCCATTGAAGGGGGGAAATGATAGAGGAGGAAGAGGGAAAGAGATTGGCATGTGTGGTAGGTCGTCGGCCTATGGTGCAAGGTCAGTATAGGCCTACAAAGTTAAAGGTCATGCCTGCTCAGAGAAGGAGAAAGGAAGGCAGAGAAGGGCACGCATGAGGAGAGAGAGGATCGACGGGGAAGAGAGGGGAGGTGGCATGCCAGCGTGCGGTGTTGTAGAGGCCGCATGCGTACACAAGGAAGAGCTGGGAAGACGAACGATCAAGGAAGAAGGAAGAAGAAAGGAGTGGACCGGCCAACCCATGGGAAAAAGAAAGAAAATGAGAGGGAGCCTGACTAGGCGGCTGGCGAGGGAGAAAGAAAGGAAGGTGGGTCTTAGGCCTCACGAGGGAAAAGAAGAGAGGGAGGGAGGTTTGGGCGATGGGGGAGGCTAGCCTAAATCAGTGGGTCGTGGGAGAGGCTAGCCCAAATCGGGGGAGGAAGGGAAAAAATAAAAGGAGAAAGGAGAGGAAGGAAAGGAAAAAAAAAGGAAAAAGGAAAAATAGATGGGTTGGGGTATTAGAACATTTTGGTATTTTTGGATATTTAAAATAATAATATTTTAATAAAATAATAAATAAATTTCCTTTTTAGATTAATTTAGGATATTCAAAATATTTTTCCTTAATTTCATTTTAATTAGCAAAACACCCTAATTTTTCCTAATTAAATTATGTATTATTTTCCTCTTGATTTTTCCTTGATTAATTCCTCTTATTTTAATAAAATAATTTATTTAATTAATTTTCCTAATAAATTCTTATTTTGCCATAATTTCCTAAATTAGTGTTTTGTGGTATTTCACTAAGTTCCCGACCCCCAAACCACCTAAACTTCTAGGTCATCGAATCACACTCCAACTTACCAATGGTAGCTTCTTTCGTTCCTCAATTCCATCCCAAAAGAAATTCCTTTGGATGTTGATAATCTCCTTTACCACTCCTTTTCGCATTCTAAAGAGGCTCATATAATACATCAACAAACTGTTTAGAACACTCTTGATCAGCACTAATCTCCTTGCTCTGGATAGAGTCCTTGCCTTCCACCCTACTAGTCTCTACTTGATCTTGTTAACCACTGGCTTCTAGGTTTGTTTACTCCTCTGGTTTGTGCCCAATGGAAGGCAAAGGTACTTGATGGGCAAAAAGCTAATCTTACAATTCATGATATCTACGGACTCCTCTTGTGTTTGTGCATTTGTTCTTAGCCCAATAAGCTCATACTTTGTAAAATTAATGCTCAACCCTGACATAAGGAAGATGAGTTGTTATCCTAATGTTATCCTATGATGCTTCACAAAAATCATAATGTCATCTACAAATTGAAGATGATTCGCCTCAAGCCTATCACTCCCTACTCTCACTCCTTGAATCAACCCTTTATCAGTGGCTCTTTGGATAAGCTAATTGAAGGCTTCAATAGCCAAGAAAAAGATAAAGGGGGACATGGGATCCCCTTTCCTGAGACCCCTTTTCATATTGAAGGGGGTGGTTGGAGAGCCATTCACTAAAACAGAGATATTGGCTATTGATAGGCACTCCTTTATCCATCCTCTCCAAACATTACCAAAGCCCATTATCCCTAGAAAATTATCCATGAAGTCCTATATAATGTTGTCATAAGCCTTCTAGAAGTCCATACTTTTTGATTTATTTTTCATTACATTTTATCCTTCCACTCAGTATGAGAAGGGTATGGACCAAACTCATGCTAAGTGTAGCAATAACACCCGCTATATTACCTGAATGCTTCCTCTTAAAAATGAAAATTTTTAGTAGTAATTTTTGGGGTGTTACAGGTTCACCATACCATTCTATTAAACAAATTAAAACGTTATGATAATTTAAATAAGATAATAAGATCACGAGAAAATGGGAGGAGTTCCATAAAATAGAGATAAAGGTTTGGATAAAAATGTTGAATATAATGCTAAGTTAAGATACAAAAAAACATGGAACTAAGAGCCCATAAGGTATCTAAATAAAAACTCTGATGACCAAATTACTTAGACTCTATGACCACAACCCAAAAACTAGTTGCTCTTCCACATGTAGAGCATTAAATTTAGCAAAGTCTTTGTGATGATTATAAAAAAATTGGTCGTCAATAACATGAAAGTTTAATCATGGGAATGATCAACATCCATGAAAAGGATAATCAATATTTGCATATTGAGTAAGGTAAAAAAATGTATATATCACTAGGGTAAGGCATGGAACACATAATATCACTAAGAGAAAATTACACATGCACACTGCTTATGATTGGGAACTAATTAAGATGTAGCAACATCAAATATCGATAATTAAGTGATCAACATACTCATTTCATAGTCAAATTAAGGTCAAGAAATTGATAATAACAATACTCTCCCCTTTCTCCCATAGATGGAAGGAAGGCTTTCACATATAGGGTAAAATACACTTATTCCATTCGTAAACCTCTAACCTGTAAATATGCATACCCCTATAAGTAGGTGTATTAGTCAGATAGAGTATAATAACATCCTTTTTAGGATTAGATAATTCATTTTAATAATTCTAAAGTACTTGGTCCTGACTCATGTGTTATTCCACTTTAAGTATCAATGTCTTATTAGTACTTGAACCAAAACTTAGCACATAACAAATGCATTGCCTGAGTTATTCAAGTCATTTTACTTCCACTTTTATTATCTTTGGTTTATTATGAAATAAATGCTTATCAAGATCTCCAATTATTATAAAATTATTTCGATGATTGATAATACCCAACACTTAAAGTGAATCACTAAACACATTGAACATGCTATAAGGAGTAAAGGAAATACATAATAATAGTTATTAAATACACAATTAAATCTTTCATAAGGTAAAAGACTATAATACAATTATAAACCTTATGGCACAAGTACACCATAACTTCATCCATAAAGCTTTCCAGCTCATGCAAATTTAACACAGTAACTAGGAAATATTATCAAAAGCATCGTATCCAAAACCCCAAAATTTAATCTAAATTTTCACATATAAAATACCGATGCTATTGTAATACCCTATATTGTTGGTAAGTTTTGGAATTAAAATTGAGTTTGAGGGAATGATGGACTTGAATAAGTTTTAGAAATGGAATAAAATGAGTTTTTAGGGCGACCGATTGACGGGTTCTATGAATTGATCGACTTTTTGGTAAAATAGTCAATTGTTAGGATAAACCGATCTACTAATTTGTCGAGTTGAGTATATTTTTCAAACTTTATTTTTTTTAGAAACCTTATTATACTAAAATTGGACCTTGCTAATTCCATCATGAGTTGTTTTTAAAAAATTCTTAACCTTTCTTATCGAGCATTCAACTCGAGATTCTACCTCGAACTTATTTGAGGGTTCATTTTAGAGAAGTGAGGGAGAGGATGACCTCAGCTTTATCTTCTTCCACCTTTCTCCATTGCACTCTCTGCTTTGGTTCCCATACCTATGTCTACTTAGCTAGAAGGTTCATTCTATTCCAATCATTTATTTCCTCTCTTTGTCATATGTTTTCTCATATATTTAAATGTTATAGATTGTCAAGGTCCTGTATTGTAAATCCTCTCTTATGATATTTATATAATGTGTTTTGGTGCACTCTACCTTGGTTTTGGTTGGTTGTGTTCTCAACCTTGTATATAACATAAGATAGGTGATTGACGCCTATCCAATGTTAAGTGCGGTGAAAACACCCCATTATTCCTAAGTATTTATTAGTTATCTTCTTCCATAATGTTTTCAAAATGATTTTTTTTTTCAATAGTGAAAAATGGGGGGGTGTTATAATTACCCTTGTGGTTATTATTTCCAAAATGATATTTTCTCATAAAATCATACCTTATGCTTAGTTAAATTTATCAAGATAATTCACAAATCATCATTTTCATATTTTAGTCCACATAATACTTATACAAACCCCAAAATTTTAAATTTAGCCAAAAAGGACCATAATGCATTTAGCTCTCATAACCACCTCCTTTTTTATTATTTTCATAACTTAAGTCATCCCCATCCAAAACTTAACATATTATATATCAACTTTATTATAAATCTCAAGGAACATAATGAAATGTATATTCTCTTCAAAAACTTGCAAAAGACTATTTTATCCTTAAGGCTGAGACTCTCCAATTCTTATTAATTTTACCCACAAGCACATTATTATCATCCTAAAAATATAATTTGTAAAGATTAAACAAATCCACAGCACCACAAAGGCCACATGGCTAAGGCTTCACCGAGGCCCAAAACCTAAATTTTTTGAGATTCCAAATATTAAAACAATCACCATACTTAGACATATTTTTAATATACTCAACCCAAGACTTAAAAATATAACATAATAAAATATCATGCTAAGGATTTTATGGCAAAACCTAATAAAGCACAAAATATAGAAGCTTCTCATAAAGCCACAAAACTTATAACATCATGAATTTTACCAAGTAATACATGCATATAGATAAAATTAAAACCTACACATTCTTTCTAACATAAAAATACTAAAATCATACAAATCAATACATAAACACAAATAGGCCCTAATCTAGAAATATATATTTCTTATCAAGGATACTCTTATTTCTATGCATAAACTATTTCTTATACTCATTCTTGCACCATTTGATCATCTAAAATAATAAAAATAGAAATTATAATAAGAGAATGACACAAATTAGAAAAGAAATAAATTTTTTTAAAGAGGTGATATTTACCCTAGGAGTTTGAAAATGACCTAGGAATAAGTTGATGAATCCTTCACCAATATATAAAATTAACTCTATTTTTTTTATAATAAGCACCGAAGAGTTAATATTCAGGATTTTAATAGTTGATAATTAAGGGAAATTAGGATAAATGGAAGAGAAATGCTCGACACCAAGGAAGAAAACAAAGAATAACACCAATTAAGATAAAAGGAGAGGATAAAGGAGAGAGAAAAGTTGGAAAGATGAGATTTTGCTAAGTGTGAAAATAACCAGTCAAGGGAAATCATCCCCTTATGGATATCAATAAAGGTAAGAGAGAATGGGAGAAGTCAAATGTTAAGGGTTGCTTGCAAGGGAAGAGGAGTAATGAGAGTGATTAGCATGGGTAAAAGAGTATAAGAAAAATTGGTAGATACCAAAGGAGGTGATTATGGTTATATTTTTAGTTAAAATACAAAAGGACCATGTGGGATCTAATCATAGGGAGTGAGGAGAATGGAATTTTGAGTCCCCATGTTCAAGAAAGTTAACAATGATTAAAAAAATAATTTTGGTAAGATAGAAAGTCTAATAAATGATTAAAATGAGAAAAATAATCAAATAATCAAATAATTCCTAAAAATATGAAAAAATAGGAAAATGTGAAGAATTTATGATGAAAAATATATAAAAATATCTGGTAAAGCAATTGATTTTAGTTCAAAATAAATTAAGAAAATCAATAAAGATGAAAATCACCCAAATCTAGTTAACCAAAAAGGTTTGATGGTTGAACGACTAAGGCTGTAGGTGATAGGGTTTTAGACATTACTAGTCGATCAATCAAAGGTAAGGCTTGGTCTACTCCCAATAGGGTAAATTGATAGCTAGGAATATGAAGGGTATTAAGGTAAAATAAGGGTTTGAGGGATATGGATAAAGTGTCCACACAAGGTTCAAGGGCAAGAGAAGAGATTAGGAAACTCATCATCCAGGAAGTAGGGTCAGGAAAATTTTAAAGGATTATAAGTTGTCCAGCTCGACCCATGTTGGCTCTATTTTTTACTCGATCTTGACTTTTTTATTGTAATTTTAGATTAATTTATTGTTATTTTATAGGTCAATATGTAAATTTTATATTTAAAAATTTGTACAGAATAGTAGAGAGCGTTAATTTTTAGTTTAAGTTTAGGTATAAAATCCTTAAGTTTTGTATTAACTCTTCTCAACTTCAACACTTTATACACAATTTAGGTTTTATATTTGACTTGATTATGTTTATTTTAGTTCTTATTATGTTCTAATTTCTCTTTAGCAAGGATATAATGAAGCGAAATTCTTTATATTGTGTAATAGATTAAATGCTTACTTTATATAATACTATATGTTCCTTATGATATTATTCATGATCGTGTCTAATTAATAAATTGATTATATTTATCTAGCATTTGACGAGTCTAATTGAGAGTAACTTTAGATTAAATAGTATAAATAGAAATTAAATGGGTTATGGGAGTAGTTACATTATTTCAACAACAATAAGAAAGGATAATTAATTAATTAAATATAAAATATCACCCTTTATTTAAGTATTTTAACTACTAATGGCATGACTAATAACTAATGATAGAACTATATAACTTGAGAGAGTGTGTTAATTATTTATTCTTTTTTACACATAATAAGTAATTGAATAGGTTAAGTAATTAATTAATTGGGAATTTTGGATGAATAGTGATAAATTTGGGATCCTTAGTAGGTTATTATTCATTAATTAAACCTTTCTTTACTTTTATTTGTCTAGATCCTAAATTTCTTAGTTTATCATATTTCTATCCAGAATTATTAGCTTAGACTAATACTTGTTTCTTTATTTGAATCTAATAGCATAGTCTGATTAGAGTCATTATGCCATTATTTAGTCTTTATGGGATATCCAATACTTATAATGCCTTATATTATAGTAATAATATGAATATATCAATCTCCTTTGGTCTCCTAATTAGCCTCCTTATCTCCATGGCTTGAGCAAAGGATCTTCACTTGTAGATGGATCTTTGAATGTGTCACTTTCGTCTTATTTTTTAGGATCCTCAACAGTCGTTTCTCATATGTCAACAATTCATCGAGCTCAATCACCTCCAACTGTATGATGTGAGAAGCATACGTAAATTACTTCCTCAATTAAGAGATGTGGAAGATGTTTTGTAGACATGAAATCTCCATGAGCAACACTAACTAATAAGCAACCTTTTTAACCTGATATAAAATCTTATAAGGGTTGATTTACCTTGGGCTAAGCTTGCCTCTTGTGAAAATTGCATCACTCCCTTGGTGGGTAAGACCTTAAAAAGGACTAGGCTACTTATCTCATATCGATATGTCCTCCTCTAAAAATCTGCATAGCTCTTTTTCTTATCTTAGGTAACCCTGATACAATCTTGAATTACTATGACTTATCTCATAGTATCCTCAATTATCATAGGTACTAACACAATTGTCTCATTGATGTTACTCTAGCACTAGGGACTAATGCATTTCCATCCACATAATACTTCAAAAGGTGTCATATTTATAATTTCATGATTATTGTTGTCATAGAAAAAATCTATTAGATCTATATGTTCCTCTTAACCGCCCTTAAACTCAATCACACATACTTGAAGTATATCCTCCAAGGTCTGAATATCCCACTCGATCTATCAATTTGTAGTTGGATGGAAGGTAGTTTTCATCTTTAATTATGTCCTAAAGGTTGCTTGTAACTTCTTTCAAAAGTGTAATAGGAATCTAAAATCTTAATGTGACATAATGGCTCTCGGTGCCTTGTGTTGCCTCATCGTGTAATTTTTGTAAACACTAGCTAACTACTCCATACTCTAAGTCAAATTTATTGAAAAAAAAACATTTCAAACTTGGTTAAATAACCCATTATCACCCATATCAAATTAGAATCATTGCGAGTCCTTGGTAACCTTACCAAAAATTCCATGAATATGCTTTCCCAATTCCACTATGGAGTATTTAATGGTGGAACTAACTTTGTAGGCCACTTGTACGCAGTATCAACCTTCTAACATGCCAAACACTTGGCATGTTAGAAATTTAATACCTTCCGCTTCAAATAAAGAAATCAATAAACCTACTTTAGATATTTGTATAACTTATCCCTTATAGAATGGATAGAATAAGGCACACAATAACCATCCTTGAGTATTTTCCTCTCTAACTCAGCAAGGCTCTAAGAAATGGACTGTTGTCATGGAATCTTTTACTACCATCATCATGGATCTAAAACTCTATAACTATGCATTCAATTATACCTTAACCGATCATCTCAACCTTAACATACTAAAATTAATAGCTCAAATGTCATCAAAGATAGTTATCATGCTAGTGAGAGAGATCATTTTTGGTCCTTTAACGCAAATATACATAGTCACATTAGTAATATATTAGTGAGTGAGTTCCATCCCCGTAAGGATATATAGATAATTTTGAATATCCCAACATTAAAAAAATCTTAAAATCAACAAAGTAATAATAGTAATAAACTATACAGAAAAGGTTGAAAGAAATCTTTAAGAAGAAGTAAAATGGTACCAAGACAAGTCATGTAATCCCTTTTTTTATTTAAGTTTATACAATAGCATCAATTACATTATATCATGTCAAAATGATGATTCTCTCTCTCACAATGAATAATTATGTTTCTTAAACTTACCCATATATGGTTTATCTCTAAACCTTCCAAGTATAGTAAATATTCATAAAAGATTAAGGGGGCTTAAAGATCTCACCTAAAATTACATATGTTTATGCATTCTTAGCTTAAACACTCTCATACTCAACATTTGATGCCAATTAAAGGGATCAACCAAGTTTTTTCTCTTAAATTAAACCAAGGTGGCATTATGACCATACCAAAGTTGACCATAAAATCATTTGGGTAAAAGCATTGAAGAATACTTTGAGTGGAATTGAAGTCAATTTTATAGATTATCAAAATATTTCAGCAAGATCATCCTTCACCTAACAAGAAATCTAACATAAATTTCAAAGGAAAACATATCAATAAATACAATGGAGGAAATTATCCTAAAAGATTATAGGAGGATAACTACTCAAGTTGAAATACTATGATGTACCCTCATTTGAAACTATTTCACTCTTCGTCTACTTCTCCTTTAATAGTCTTTTTAAATGGATGATTTGTTCTTGTCTCTCCAATCTTAATACAAAATGTAGGGCTACCTTTTTTAGACTATTGTTGGGCTCCTTAAGGCATATTTGTCAATTGTTAATGACATTAGATTCCTTAGGCAAGTTTTTTATGGCTCATTAGGTGTAGGAATAATCATCCTCTCCTCCAATCACAGGGATCTCTATTGATTCTTGCTTTCTTGAATTAGTTGTGCATTAGGGGTCTGGTACCTTCAAGCCTTGGGCATGTTCCACATTCCCCTTAGTGGACACACGTGGCTCTAACATTGTAACGTCACCTATAAAATGATCTAACAAAAGTTTAACTTATGTTTATAATGCATCACCTAGCCCATATTGTATCAAAAACGTGATGTTAGGCTACAATAATCTATAACACCTTAATATAGAGTTGTTAGGGGTGTTTTATAAAGAATTTGTTCTAAGGGTTGAGCTTTCAAGCTCAACTAATGTAGTGTTATCACTCATCCTCATCACATGATATCTAAAATTGTTGATGTCAACACTCATCTCCTAAATCTCTTATCATATATAATATAAAATTACTAGAGTTCTAAATGAATATGAATTCTTCCTACTAAGTTCATTCATGACCACATTAGTTATATCCTTATTGTAGGTCAACTCCAAATCATAGTGCTTAACCAACTCAAGCCATGTTTTTCTCTCTCTTATTAAAGATGCAGTTGATGATCTTATGGTTAGCAAAGACCCTACATTATACCTCATACTAACAATAACTCAAGATATTAAAAGCAAAGAACACTGCTACAAGCTCCAAATCATGAGTCACATAGTTATGCTCATGCTTGTTCGACTTACGAGAAATATAAGCTTCTAAAATCTTATGTTATATCAACACACATCATATACCAAGAATAGATGTGTCACTAGATACCTCAAATCCCTCAATACCATATGGAAACACAAGAACTAGAACTAAAGTCGACTTCCTCTTTAACTCCTTGAAAGCCCCACTACACCAACCATCCTACTAAAAATGTGCAGTCTTCTTTAACAAGATAGTAGTTTGTCGACCTCAAACAATTGTTACCCTCCTTGACAATAGTTGGCATTGACCACTCTAACACTACTTGAATCCTTAAAAGATCAACTTAAACACCATTCCTTGTGATCATGTGTCTAATAGAAGCTGCCATATCCAAACAAAACTCGCACTTAGAAATCTTGGCATATATCTTATTTTCTCTCTACAAAGCTAACGTATATCTCAAGTGTTACTCATGCTCCTCACTACTCCTAGAATAAATGAGAATTTCAGCAATGAAGATCACTATGAACTAATCAAGATACTAATGGAAGATGCAATCTGTGAGAGCCATGAACACTAATGACTCATTTGTGAGTGTGAATGACATGATGCTAGACCTGTAATGTTCGTACCTCATCTAGAATATTATATTCATAATATCCCTTTTAACAATCCTCAATTGATGATAACTCAACCTAAGGTTAAAGTTTGAAAATAAGGTGGCTTTACATAGTTGATCAAATAGACCATCGATGTGAAGTAGATAAATATTTCTTCATAGTATCATGATTCAAACCTAATAATCAATACATTGTAAAACCCCATTTCTCAAAAACTTAAATTTTATAAATATCAGTATTACTTTATGAGTTTTGACTTTTAATTTTATTTAAATCATAATTCTTCTAAACATTTGATAAATTTTTTATTCATTTTATGATTTTATTGATGGGTTTGAATTAATATTGAAATGTACTTATTCATTTATTGCTGTATATAATTATAAATAAATTTATTCATGATTAAAATTTTATTAAATATGCATAATTCAATTTCCATTCAAAATATATTATTGCTTTAGTCATGCGTTTTTTTATTTTAATATTTTAATTCATTTACGATTATAATTGCATTGTGTGATTATGATATTATGTTGGAGTTATATTTCATTAATAAAAATAAATTATTTTAAATTAAAAAATTCCTTTTAATGTAGTAAATTTATTTTAGTAAATTTTATCCAAAGGAAATACTTTTGTCTTTAAATTTTTTTTTATGAGGTTGGTAAGATCTTTAATTTTTTAAAAAAAAAATAGTTTTATAACAGCTTATCTATGAAATTCTTTCTGACATTGATGTTCTTTTGTTTTTTCCGTTTCAATTTATGGAGGAATTTTCAGAATTATTTTAATTTAATTAATATTGCTCAAACTTTTATAATTTTTTTTATTTCTTCAAATCTTTACCTAATGGTTTTTGTTAAATGAATTTAAGATAAAATGAAGTTGCAATATATCTAGATAATTGTATTAAAAAATAATTATTGTCATCGGCAACCTTAGCTCAACATTTTCTTTTTCTCTTCTCTTTCCTCCTTATTTTCTCTCTCTTATTCTTCCCTTTATCCTTACTCCCTCATTTCCCTCGTCCATGAAATTTCCTATTCCCGCCACACCACCACACCATTGTCACTCCAGCCTTCATCATTGTCGCCACTAGTAGGTCATCGCCCTTCTAGGGCAACACAATAGCAAACGGTGCACTAGTGAGCAAGGCGATGGTAACGAATGAGCAAGGGAACAAACTCAACCTTTATGCCACCATCTCTTCCACTACATAGCACTGCTACTAGCCATATGGAGCTCTAATAGTATGGAATGCAATAGTGACAAACAAAGCATAACAATGTGTTAATGCAACAACTTGGTTGACATCCGATCACCACTAGCGTAAGGCATCACCACCAACTATGATTATTGGCCACGAAAAAATACCAATAACATGAGAGAACCATAGCCCTTATCCATAACTCTATGGAGCTCCACTAAGTTTTCATTTGTTGGTATATTTTCTAAACCTCCTCTTGATATTTTCTAATTTTGGGTGTGATTTGGCTTTGATTAAGCTAACTTATTTATTAGAACTTGTTTATATGTGATTCTTGCTTGTTTGTGGTGAGAATCTTATTAGGAGGAATGAAGCCTCAAATTTTAAAATAATAAGTAGGATTGGTGGTTTGAGATTGAAGGAGAATAATGAGAATCTTCAATCAAGATTCCATCAAGATTTAAAGAATGTTATGAATCTTCGAACAAGATTTAACAAGAATTCAACAAGAAGATAACTTTGAATGTTTTTCCAAGAACACATTTAAAGTACTATAGCAAAGACTACTTCAATTAGCCTTAGGTAGAAAATTTCACTCAAAGAGAGAAAAGATAACCAAGTAGTATACTTGTTATAGATTTCAATTTTGGATTTCAACTTCTTCTTATGTTACAAAGTTATCGACACATTTATACATATATATTGGTAGCTATACTTTGCTAAGGATCACATTAATATAGTGAAGTTAATGCACACATGGCTAACTATCACACTAACCTCTAATAGCAATATATTACTAGTCTATATAGTACATGAATCAAACTATAAATTATTACAAACAAAAATATCTAATTATTACATGGAAATAACTAAAAAACACATAATTTACATAAGAATGATAAATAGGTCTTCTTTTACTTGTAATTTTGACTTCCATGCATAATAAATCCTTTGACTTATAATAATTTGTAACATAAGAAATCTTAAATTTGTTTACATTTTTAAGTGTGTTGGTATCTTGAAGTGTATAAGTATTCTCCTTACAAATATGTCATATGCCTGGAAGAATTACTTAAAATACATTCATTATGGTTAGGCAAAGTTATATTATCATCAAAGACACATATTGTAATAGGCTCCATTACTAAGATTGTAAAATCCACATTATCATGAGAATCCATAGATGCTCTGACGTAGGAGCATCTCCATCCCATTCTTCTCATGTTGAAGGGAAAGAGTTAGTATCTTTAGAGGTGGTACCGATTGTTCTTGAAAATCTTGAATAACTTCATAATAGCCTAAATATCATTTCATAAGTGATTCTTATAGGTATTACATATGATTTTAAGAAAAAAGACTTCACCAATGATATCTAGTGTATAATATAATGACAATGAAAGGGTTAAAAGTTTTCATGGAAGACAAAGCTACAAAACATGAAGTTTGATTGCTTGATTATTTAATGTATTATCATGATTAGGTTTTATGTAGCCTTGATATCTTATGTAAGCTTTGTAATATCTTATCATTGTAATTTTAAATCATTATATATACTATATGGACATGTGTTGGTTTCAATATTTATTAATTAGGTATGTTGATTTGGGATAAATTAATGGAGGTTAGGATCAACCTCATATGTGTATATATACACACTTGTACATTTGGAGGAATCAATCAATCAACCAATAAACTAATGAAATGAAAAGAAACAATTGAGTAGAAAACCCTTTGTCATTCTATCTTCCTACATTTCTCTTCGAGTGAGATTAATTTTGAGTGATTTTTAGGAGTTTTTCTGTAAAGAAATGAGTAGTTTCCCTTTAGATTTATTTTCATCTCAGAGAAGATAATAATCCTTCCAATTGTATGTTGCATTTGAATCATCCACAACATCAACGCTCTTTCTACTTTAATAAACAGTTGTTTTACAAACGATGGGAAAAAATACTACATTTTTGAAAGATAAATCATCCATTATCTTACACATTATCTCGTGCATAATTCTCTCCAACTTGAAAAGAATTTGTCCTCAAATTGACATCACTGTAATAAGGAGACAAATCACTAATATTAAATATTCTTGAAACATCACCATAAGATTCTAGAAGTTAAAGTTCACAAGCACTTTCTCTAAATTTTCTAGGATTTTGAATGGTTAATCTGCTCTTAGAATTAGTTTATGTTTTCTTATATTAGGAAATCTTTCTTTTCTCAAATGTAACAAAACTAAATCAATAGGATAAAAAATATGTGGAGTGCGATGTTTATTAGCTTGCTTTTGATACCTTTCGTTGGCTTATTCTATGTTTCCCTTGATTTTTATGAAGATTTTGAAAGAATTCAACATGTTCCTTAGCTTCATAATTTTTAAATTCACCTTTTTTCAAGGGTATAATGTCAACTAGCATGTAAAGATTCACCTCATACACAATATTGAGTGGATTTGAGCAAGTAGTATTTGAAGGACTTTGGTTGTAAGCAAACTTTGCATGAGCTAACTTAATATCCTAATATTTAGTAATATTTCTAACTAATCCTCTTAACAAAGTACTGAGAGTATGATTTGCAACTTTAATTTGTCCATTGGTTTGTGGATAATGTGAAGTACTAAATAACAACTTAGTTCCTAACTGGTTCCATAATGTCTTCCAAAAGTAACTAAGAAACTTGAAATCATTATATAAAACAATACTTTTAAGTATGCCATGTAGTTCCCACAATTTCTTTGAAATACAAATCAGCAACATGTGTAGCATCATCAATTTTATTACATAGAATAAAATGAGCCATTTTAGAAAATCTATCTACCACAACCATAATAGAATATGTACCTCTTTGTGTTCTAGGCACCTCTAAGATAAAGTCCATACTAACGCCTTCCCATATTTGATTATACACAAGCAATGGTGTATATAAACCTTTACGGAAAAAAACTTTTACTCTTTTTACAATTAACACATCAATTTACTATAAGTTGTGCAAATAATCATGCGTGACCAATAGAAATTCTATTGCAATATTTCTAATGTCTTTTGAATACCAAAATATCTTATTATAGCTCCTTCATGTACTTATTTAATAATTAAATATCTTATACTTGATCTTGGTACACAAAGTTTATTAAGTTTAAGTGCTCGTTTGGTTAGGGGGTAATGTGGGTGAAACAATTACCCAATATTTTATATATCTTATATAATCTAGTTAAAATTAAATATTCTTGTTTTAATAAAGAGCCATTTTAGATCTTAATTTTATCTAAAATGGGTATTTTATTAAAAATATATTTATTATTATTAAATACTTAATATAAAAGATACAAAATAGGGAGAAATTTTTTCCACCCCTATTACACCCATACCAAACAAGCCCTAAATAAAAATCCATTTGGTAATGCATAATTTCCATGATATCCATTTTCTTTATATGCTCGATATTCATCACTAAAATATTTATCTATAGGATAAAATTATTTTAACATTTTAAAACCTAGAAATTTAATATTGAATATAACAAGTAATGTAGACATTCAAGAAAGATCACTGGCTACTACATTTTCTTTCCGATCTAAGTGTTTGACCACTTTGCATTTCAAGGACTAACTTTCTTTTGACCATGTAAATATTTCAAACTCTCATTATTAGAATGTAATAAAAAGGTTTTAGGCCTCAAATAATGACTCTATGTCTTTAAATTACGTATGATGGCAAAGAATTCCTTATCATATATCGAATAATTTAATTTAGAGCCATTTAATTTTTCACTAAAATATGAGATAGGTCTTTTATTATGAACAAAATCCTCCTATATCTACCTTGCTAGCATCACAAGCTACCTAAAAAAAGTAGGTAAAAATTAGGAATAGTTGACACAAAAGCTTTAGTGGGTTCATTTCCCTATTTAAATTCTCATTTTTTCATGAGCTGAGTAATAGATGCAACTATAGTAGAGATAAATTTAATAAATATCACATAGAAACTAGCTAACCCATGAAAATTTATTACTTGGTGAACATACTTAGGAATAATCCACTCTTTAATAGCTTGTATCTTAGTATGATCAACTTTAATACTCTCTCCAATAATAATTTAACCAAGAAAAAAATACTTGGAAGCATAAATTCATATTTTTTAAATTTCCTATAAAGTTTAGTTTCCCTTAAATAATTAAATATTTTCCTTAGATGCACAAGATGATCATGTTTGTTTTTAATATATATAAGTATGCTATTCAAATAAAAAACAATAAAGTTACTCAGGAAAGGATAAATAATTTCATTCATTAGTCTTACGAAAGAAATAGGTGTATTACACAAACCAAAAGGTATAATAGCCCATTTATAAAGACCATATTTAGATTTCAAGGTAGTCTTCCATGTGTCCCCTTTCCTAATTATCATATGATAATAACCATTTCTTAGGTCAATTTTAGAAAACACATGTGTACCACAAAGTTCATCAATCATATCATGAAGAATAGAGATAGGAAATCTATACTTCATAGTTATATTATTTATGGCTCAAGAATCTATGCACATGTACTAGGTACCATCTTTCTTAAGAACAAGCAAAGTAGGGTCACAAAAAGGACTCATAATTTCTTTCATATAACCTTTATCTACTATTTCTTGTATTTATATTTATAATTCCTTAGCTTCTTTTGTATGAAATCTATAATAAGGTTTATTAGGTAAAGGAATTCTAGGAATTAAATCTATAACATGATCTATGCCTTTAATAAGCAGTAGTCCAAGAGGTAAGTTATCAAGAAATGCATCATTCTACTCATCAAGTAATCTAGAAAGGTTTGAACTGTTAAAATTTTTCACCCCAAATTGAGTTTCTTTTACTACTAAAGCACGGCTAACAACCTACTCCTCAATACAATTAATCATATATTTTTCACGTAAGAATAAACCATTCTTAGTCTCAATGATTTGTATATGATCGCATTGAGATGTATTCAATTTATATATGTTTTTATTTTTAAGCATAATATATTCATTATTCACTCCATCATGAATTGAATTTCTATCATATTGTCATGGTCTTCCTAGTGAAATAACACAAGCATCCATAGGTAATACATCACATCATACTTTATCATGATAGTCACTAATACAAAAAGTAATTAGGGTTTACTTATCTACTTTAACACCTTTATCATTATTGAGCCATTGTAATGAATATGGTTTTGGATGATTATTAGCCACTAAACCTAATTGTTTAACCATCATTTCACTAGCAACTTTTTCATCTCAATTAGGGTTGAGTTTCTTATCATTAATTAAAGATACATGTGCCCCATATATTTAAGTAGATGCATTTAAATAGTTGTTGATTGAAGTAGAAGTTTAATCATTTGTTTTATCATAGGCCGGAGTATAATTAGTTTATCTTTCATATTTTAAGGCTATCTTAGTAAAATCATAAAAAGAATCATAGGCAAAGACATCGACTTTTTCTCTTATCAAGTTATTAAGGCCACCTAGGTATCTAGCACATTTTTATTCTTCTATTTCTTGTATGTCACACTAGAGTTCTAGTCTTTCACATTCCCTAATGTATTCTTTACACTAATTAATCATTGCCTAAGGGCAATCAATCTATTAAACATTTCTTTTTCGAAGTCTTTAGGTAAAAATTTCTTCCTTAGGTATTTTTTCAATTTCTCTCATAATTTGATTTTACTCTTTTTTTGCCTTTCATGAGTCCTCTTGAGATTTTCATACCAAAATATAGCAAAATTTTTAAACTTGAGAGTTTTAAACTTACATCTATGCAAATAATCATGCTATCTAAATTCAAATATAGCTTTTATTTCATGCAACCATTCAAAAAATAATTCAGCATGTAATTCATCATAAAATTTAGGAAGGTTGAGCTCAATATTTTTTTGATAGATGGGAAAGCAATAGAAATGAATTACAATGATAAAAAAAGATAGCACAAGAGAAAGAAAAAATTCAAAAGAATATACACATTGTGAACACCTTGTTGATTCTGTAAGGAAAATCCTCTCACCTATTCTTGATCCAAAACCTAATCCTCATTTTGACTAGCATGACCATCCCTCTAATGTAAACTTGTTGAGTTTCGAACAATATCTTGTTTCTGTATTCCCAAATAACTCTCATTATTGCAAAAAATGTGGCTTTCCAAATTTGCTCCCTAAGATCCCTCTTTCTGCCTCTAAGCCAAGCAAGAGCTGTATCAATGGTAGATCTCAGCATTACCCAAGTGTTACCTATCCAACAAAAAATTATGTACCAGATCCTACCTGTCACTATGTAGTGAAGGAACACGTGGTTGAGGTTAGGAAGGTTGAGCTTAATATCCTTGTCTTTAATATGATTATACCTTTGTTGATAATTTGCATCGGCTCATCAATTATGGTTGAAATCATTAAATCCATTCTTGTTTATCCTTTCTTCATACTCTATTTGATTGTTGATGTGGCCTCTTCATGCTTAGATTTCTCTTCTCACCATGCCTTTCTCTCAATCATTGGTGGCTTCCATGGTGTCATGCATAATTTGAAGTGCCTCTTGATCAGCTACTCTTGTCTCTAGTCTTTGGATTTGGCTTTTAATGGAAGGAATTTGTTGAATTTGTGTGTTAGTATCATGCACACTTGATGCAAGTTTTTGAAGAGTGTCGAACATATCCTTTATAGACACTTCCTCACCCTTTACTATTACAATTGCTAAAAATACTCTCTGTGAAGTATGTTTGTGGCTTCATGTTAGCTCTTAATGGCTTCTTGGTGGAGCTTTAGGAATCTTGTAAACTTATTGGTCAAAAAGATTAAGTAGGAATGGAAGGGAATTGGTTAAAAGTATTGCCACCATTTCTTGATGCATAAGGAAGAACTCTTGATGGAGGAGATGGAAAAATGTTGCACGAGTAAAAATCAAGAATGAAGTTGTGGAGAAGTTGATTAGAACCTTAAGAATGGTTCAAGTATTCTTCATGAGAGTGAATTAATGTTAAGAATGAAAAAGAATAAGGAACATCCATTTAATGTTCAAATGATGTTGGAGAAAATGGTAAGTTATCTTGTTTGAATCAAGATACCCAAGAACACCTAATTGAATCTCAAAGATGTGTGTAAGAGTTTGACTACATATGAGAGAAAGAAGGAAGAACTAAATAGCTTAAGTCTTCAACTTAAAATGGATGAAAGGAGGATGAAGTTTCCTTTGAACATCTAATGCATATTTGGTGCAATATGAAGAAGAGGGCACAATGAATCAAAGCTATTCAACTTTGAGGGTTGAAGATGCAAAGAGAACTTTGAAGATACACTAAGAAGGTATATTGCCTACGTTGCATGTGATTTCATGTATGACTCAAATGAAGGGAGATTGAATATTAGGTTGGCTATGTGAATGATGGAAGTAGCCAAATTAGATTTGATACCAAAAATGGTGTGAATCTTCTTAAAAGAAATGAAGATTCGAAGGTTAGAAGAATTAGTAGGATCAGTAGGTTGAGA
Source organism: Tamarix chinensis (assembly GCA_030549775.1). NCBI lineage: Eukaryota > Viridiplantae > Streptophyta > Magnoliopsida > Caryophyllales > Tamaricaceae > Tamarix > Tamarix chinensis. The sequence continues at coordinate 64,118,031 of CM060174.1, forward strand.
TTGAAGGAGAATAATGAGATTCTTCAATCAAGATTAAATAATGCTATGAATCTTCAAACAAGATTTTTAAAAAATTCAAAAAGAAGATAGCTTTGAATGTTTCTATAAGAACACATTCAAAGTACTTTAGCTAAGATTACTCTAAGTAGTCTCAGGTAGAAAATTTTACTCAAAGAGAAAAAAGATAACCAAGTAGTGTACTTGTTATAGATTTCAATTTTGATTTCAATTTCTTCTTATGTTACAAAGGTGTCGACACATGTATGTATGTATGTATGTATGTATGTATGTATGTATGTATGTATGTATGTATGTATGTATGTATGTATATGTATTTCTAAGTAGCACACTAAGATAGCCAAGTTAGTGCACACATGGATAACTAACACATTAACCTCTAATAGCAATATATTAACCTATATAGTAAATGAATCAAACTACATATTATTACAAACAAATGTATCTAATTATTACATGAAAATAACTAAAAAAAGCCTTAATTTCCATGCATAATATATCCTTTGACTTGTATTAACTTGTAACATAAAAAATCTTAAATGTGTTCACATTTTGAAGTGTATTGACATCTTGAAGTCTATAAACCTTCTCCTTACAAATATGTTAATTACTAAAAATACACTTGTTATGGTTACTCAAAGTTATATTACCATCAAAGATGCATATGGTAATAGGCTCCATTACTAAGAATGTCAAATCCTCATTATCATGAGAATACATAGATGCTATTGTATTAATTTTGGTTGGATTGATTTGTGTTAATTTGGTTGATTTCTAGGATCTTGATTTTTAACCCAAATTTATCTATATAGCTCGAGGTTCGTATGATTTTAAGCTATTTTAGTAAGTGATTGTGTAAAAAAATTTTAAATAGATTTCATTTCTTATTGAAACAATCCATTTGAGTTAAATGTTAATATTTGATCAAAGCTAGATGTATAGGTCAAAACTCGTGCGAATTTAAATTTGATTAATCTTTGTGTTATTTTTATTAAATTGATTTTACAATTTGCAATAGATTATTTTGAATTTAATTTCTAAACTACCAATTTAAATATTATAGCAACATTTGATTAGATTTGTATTTTAAGCTCAAAACCCCTAATTATTTTAGATATTCAATGTTTTCAATAAATTGTGTTGTAAATTTATTTTGGTGTTGTTAATGGTCATTTTTATTTTTATTATTTGGCTAGGATTTTGAAATTCAAGTTTACCCTAAAGGTTTTCTACTGAATTTATTAGCAATGGTTTGATAGGGTTTTTTGTTAATTTTATCAACAATGTTTTGGTTCATTGATTTGTTTTAGATGATGTTTCAAGTTTTGTTAGATATTTTTAAGCCTTGGGTCTAACACAAAATAGATGATGAATATTTTTCTTATGTTATGTATAGTTTTAAAACTTCCCATTCCTATTTTTGACTTCCACATTATTCTTTTAAATAATATTTTACGGGTGTGAAATTAAGGGTATTACATATGAAATCTCAAATTCTTGCTCTTCTTCCTCATAAAGAGGACTTGGTAATACACGTGATTGCTTTGATTGAATGCAACATTTTTCCATCAACTCTTCCAATTGAGTACACAAATTTGCTTTCTTCGAAGGTGTCATGTGATACAATACCTTCTACACATGCTCTATCTATAGTAGAAGGTTGATCATGAATTCTACCTTATGCGTTGGAGGCATATCTATAATCTCATTGATAAATACATCAAGAAACTCTCACACCACCAAAAAATCCTCAATCATCAACTCATCTGCCCCTAAGTCCTAAACATTATGCATGTGGAACAAATAACTATTTCATATAAAGGTAACAAGTATTATGGTAGGCACAAACCTCACTGAGGGCTCAAGTTTGCATTACAATGAGAGACCTTAGCATCCTTCATCCCCTTTAAAACCACACACACCTATGCACAATATATCATTACTTGATACCTCTATAATCTATCTATATCACCACAAATTTTGACAATGAAGAATTTTATTTAAATAATTAATTGTGAAAGCTAAAACAGTAAAAAAAATGCAGGGTGTTATCGCTACACTTGGTGAAAGTCTGGTTTCCTCTACCACTCTTATACTAATTGTAAAGTCTAAAAATATTATTCTACTTAATTTAATAACACAATTACAAAAATTAAAGTAGATATAATTAAAGTAAATTAACATCATTCTAAATAAGACCAACTACTTAGTGGTTACAAAATTTAGCATAAGGAAAATACATAAAGACCTAAGAGCACAAAATCATTTGAATCAAAAGATATAAGAAAAAATATTGGATAACTCTAACTTTAACTCATAACCCAAGTACTAGAATTCAATTGATTTTGCAAGCTAACTTACAAAGACCACTGTCCATTGAATAAGCAGGGCCCATGATATCGAACCCTTTAGTACAACGGTACCAAGTAACCTATTATATAAAACTAATATGAAAAGCCTGTATATAACAGATAGAGGGCATATTCTCAATATATGAAATGAAATATAGAAATATGCATACAATGATCAAAATACAATAATTATATCAGATAAATAATAATAACAAAGTCATATCATTGTTTATACTCCTTTGTATAGAACATAATAGAAATTACCAACCAAGAAACCAAGAGACATTATCCAAAGTAATGATTAGAAATAACATCTAATAACCGTATCATTCACAATGTATCTCATATCTCAAAATCAATACCAGTAATATCCATAACATACTAAGTAGGGCTCAAAGGCACAATACCAAACATAGGTAAGAATGAAGACTGCTACCTAACCATAAGTTGGCACAAATGCTACTACCAAACTAGAGGTAGATATAAAGGCTACTACCGAACATAGGTAAGCAAGAAGGTTACTACTGAAAAATATAATAATAATCATTTCCATTTTTATTATCTTGAGGGGAGATCACATCAACCTAGAGATATTGAGGTACTCTAGTCATACCAACACACCAAGTTAACACAACATCTTGTTGACTATTAACCTAAGGACACTAAGATACCTTAGTCATACTGGCACACAAAGGTAGCACAATACCCTACCAACAAGGACACCTAATCCATAAGTCTGCATACCCTCCGTAAATTCGTAGAACTAAATAAAGTTAGATATAGGGCATAGTTGGAGCAATAAGGCTCACCAGCAATAATCTATGATCAACCATGAACTAAACCACGTCTTTAGAGTAACTACCCCTAAAGAGCCACAATTACCAATCTCAAGAACTTTCACATTAAATATTAGTATTTTATTAAGGTGACCACGATACCACACAATAATCACACAGATCCAATTTTTATAATTAATTAGTTTTACTCATTCTCAATTGCTCAAGGCCATCAAAATCAAAGAAAAAACCAAGGTCAATGTTATAAATCCACCAAGGCTATTTGAGGCTTAATTATTCACACTTATACACTTTATACCGAAAATGACCAAAATGTCCCTCACGCTAAAATATTTGCATTGTCATCCATTTTAAATACTAATTCCATTGTATTTATTAACTTATCATGAAAATACTAAAATATAATAATTAAATTATAAAACATGTAAATAAATTATCAGATATGTCAAATGACTATTTGCCCTTATTCATGGTGTTGTGCCTAAAATCCTAACATATATTTCTAGAGTATCAAATCACATATTCTCATGCTCAAAAATAAATAATATATATTAGGCATGATTATAAGAATGATTATCATGATACGTCTAAAATGATCAAAAAACCTCTAGGGAAAATAATAATAATAATAATAATAATAATAATAATAATAATAATAATAATAATAATGTAAAAGCATATGTTTCTAAAATATGAAATCATACGTATCCATACTTAACAATAATAGAGACACATTAGGCAATCTTATTAGGTTAAATATCATAATAGTAGTGGCATGTTTACTCAAGGTGCTCAACTGACATGGGGGGAGGGGAAGTGTAACACTCCAAAATTTAATACTAAAAAATTTAATTCTAGTGGAAGCATAATAACAATATAATTGTGTGTTATCATCATACTTGATATAAGTCTCGCTTACTATACCTCCCTTATATAGACTAAAAGGAAAAACAATTAAAACTTAAAACAAGATAAAACTAAGAAATCAAGAGATTCATAAACTTAGATAAAAGTGCAGAGGTTAGCTATGAGTACAATATCTATATTATACAAAAATAGATACATTAGAGCTAAGAGTCCCAAAAGATATCTGAACCAAAAGCAATAACTGAATAATATGACTCTATGTCCCAAACCCTAAAGTTAATATCATGACTTTCCCCAATCAAAATTTCATAGGCAACAAAAACATTTAAGGGGTCCTCATTGACTTGCACAAAATTATCTAGGTCATTTGTTCATGGGAATGAACAACAACTATAAAAATGATGATCACTAATGTATGTATTAAGTAAGGGAATAATATAATCATAGTAGAGTTACACATATTGCATAAAGTCATAAAGGGGAATAAGCATGCCTAATGATTTAACATGATACAATGTAAGAGGAGAATTAAATCATAATGCCATTATTAGATATATCCACAATCCATTTCCTATTTACATTGAGTTCAAGACCCCACTATTCTTAATCCAGTAAAATGGACCGAAACATCTTCCAAGGAAAAATGCATCAGGCCATTACTATTTAGCCGGTGAAACAAACTTAACACTTCAGGCATAACTCACGTGATCTTTCACTTTAAATAATTAGTATCTTATTCATTTTCATTTATATTAATATAATCATGAGGACACACATATATATATTTAAGGAAAATAACTCAACTTAACTTAATTATTCAAAATACGTAAAATATAAGCACATGAATATCAGGATATCCCCTAAGGAATAATACTATATTACCCTTAAAAAGCCTTAATTTCACAATATAAGCACAACTTCTTCCATATTACTCATTTGACCACAAAATTTGGTAAATGTGAACAAAATATTATTATTGAAAAGATATCCAAAAATCAATGTCTAAATCTAGTATTTTACGCATGCAATAACAACACGCCTCTATGATACTATTCACACATCCTTATAAAACCCTACTTTTATAAATTATGTAGAACTTTTACATAAGACTCATATAACTAAAAAATTTAATATGCATTCCTAAAATATCAATATTAAATATATATCCAAAAATTAAGGTATAAATCAAAAAAATTACACATAAGATAATGACCCCACCTCTGGGGTTACTATTCCTAATTAAGGTCATTTTTTAATTTTATTAGACTTATTCATAAATACTTTAAATATTTCACATAATATATTTAGATTATTTTGAACCAGTTAACACATTAAAATATCAATTTTTTCATATTTAACCTATATTGACCAAATTATCCTTAAGATAGCTAAAATGCCCACATTTATATGAATGATTTTTAAACTCCAACACATATTCTGATAAAAATATATAACCACAAATATATATGACTAAAACTTCATAGCCCAATTGATGTAGGAGCATATATGGGTTCTCATAATGCATCCAATGATTATCATGATAATGAGGATTTGACATTCTTAATAATGGAGCCTATTACAATATGTGTATTTGATGATAATATAACTTTAACTAACCATAACGAGTATATTTGAAGTTATTCTTGTATGTATGTAATATATTTGTAAGGAAAAGATTCAAGATGTTAGCACATTTAAGATTGCTTCTTATATTACAAGTTATTATAAGTCAAATCAGCTGGTATGCATGGAAGTCAAACTTTCAATTCAAAGAATACATGGTTATCATTCTTATGTAAATTAGGACTTTTTTTTAGTTTTCTCCATGTAATAATTAGCTATGTTTGTTTGTAACAATTTATAGTTTTATTTATATATTATATAGGTTAGTAATATCTTACTATTAGAAGTTAGTGTGCTACTTAGCTATGTGTGCATTAATATGGCTATCTTAGTGTGCTACTTAGCAAACTTGTCACTGCCTATATACGTCATGACTTAGCACATGAGAAGAAGAATAATTGAATCTAATTTAATATAATACTTGGTTATCATTCTCTCTTTTGGGTAAAATTTCTTCCTAAGATTAATTAAAGCAATCACGGCTAGATCCTTTAAATGTATTATTGTAGAAACATTCAAATGTATATTTGTAATGAATTCTTGTTGAACCATTATTGAAGATTCATAGATTTATTTAATTCTTGTTTGAATTTTTCTTGAAGAGTCTCATCCTTCTCCTTAATCTTCAACCCACTGATCCTAACCTTCATTCTAACCTTCGAATATCCTCTTTTCCTTTGAGGATTCACACCATTTTTGGTATCAAAGCTAGGCTGGTTACTTCTTCCATTCGAATATCCAACCTAATCTTCATCTTCCCTTTGTTGCAAGCCATACATGCAAACACATGCAACGTAGCCAAATGACCCTCTACTGTATCTTCAAAGTTCTCTTTGTATCTTCAACCTTCAAAGTTAAATCTCCTTTATAATTCGTGTTCTCTTCTTAAATTAAACCAAATATTCATTATATATTCAAGGAAAATTCATCATCCTTTCATCCATCTTACACTTGAAGACTCAACCTATTTGACTCTTCATTCTTTATCCTAAAATATAGTCAAACCTTTGAGCTTGTCTTCAAGAATCCTTTATGTGTTTGTGACTCTCTTGATTCAGGTAAGAAGAAACTTTAATTATTCCAACAATATTGGATGTTCTTTATCCTTTTACATTCTTAGCATTTTTTCACCCACTAATAAAAGACTTGAACCATTCTTAAGGTTCCATTCAACTTCTTCAATTTCATTATTGATTCTTACTCTTGCACATTCAATCATCTCCTCCATAAAGAACTCTTATTTGTGCATCAAGAGTTGGTAGTAATCCTCTCAACTAATTCCCTTCCATTCCTACTCCATTTTATCAACCAAGAAGTCTTCAAGATCCTTGAATTTCCATCAAGAACCAATTTTGAGCAACAAACACACCTCCATCGAGTTTGATGTTAGCAAGTGTAGTAGAACCAGATGAAGGATTATCCATTGAGCATATGTTCGACACTATTCAACGAGTTGCAACAAGTGTGCTTTCCACTAACACACGGCTACAACAACTCCCTGCCATTCAAAGCTAACTTTAAATGCTAGAGATAAGAGTAGATGACCAAAAGACCCTTCAACATATCCACAACACCATGGAAGCCACTAAGGATCAAGTTAGTATGGAATTTATCTTCGGATTGTCTAGAACACAAAGATTTAAATATTCTATTATGGTTGTGGTAGATATCCTTTCTAAAATGGCTCATTTTGTTCCATGTAGTAAAACTGATGATGCTACATATATTACTAATTTGTATTTTAAATAAATTGTGAAACTTCATGAAATACCTAAAAGCAATATTTCAAATAGAGATGTTAAGTTTCTGAGTTAATTTTAGGAGACATTATGTCACATATTAAAAAATAAGTTGGTACTACACATCATCCACAAATAGATGGATAAACTAAAGTTCGAATCTTACTCTTGGCACTTTGTTAAGAGGATTGGTAAGTAAAAATGCTAAAGATTGGGATATTAAGTTATCTCATGTAGAATTTAATTACAATCAAATTCCTTCTAGTACTATTCACTCAAACCCATTCGAGATTATGTATGGGGTGAATCTATACATGTCAGTTGATATGGTACCCTTAAAAAAGGTGAGTTTAAAAATTATAAAGCTAAGGAATGAGTTGAATTCTTTCAAAAGCTTCATCAACAAATCAAGGAAAATGTTAAACGAGCCAATGAAAGGTATCAAAAGAAAGATAAGAAACATCACACTCTATAGGTATTTTCTATTGGTGATTTAGTTTGGTTACATTTACTTAAAGAAATATATCCTAATCTAAAAAAACATAAACTAATGTAAAGACCAGATAGACCATCTAAATCCTTATAAAATTTAGAGAAAATGCTTAAGAACTTGAACTTCTAGAATTATATGGTAGTGTTTCAAGAACATTTAATATTAGTTTGTCTCCTTATTACAATAATAATGTCAATTTGAGGACAAATTATTCTCAATTTGGGGAGAATGATGTAGAAACATCTATGGATTCTCATAATGCATCTAAGGAATCTCATGATAATGAGGATTTGGAATTCTCAATAATGTATCCTATTAAAATATGTTTCTTTGATGATAATATAACTTTACCTAACCATAAAAAGTATATTTCAAGAGATAATTGTAGGTATGTAACATATTTGCAATGACAAGATTCAAGATGTCAAGACATTTAAGATTGCTTCTTATGTTATAATTTATTACAAGTCAAAGGAGATATTATGCATGGAATTCAAACTTTTAAGTAAAAGAAGACCTGGTTATAGTTAGCCATGTGTGCATTAATGTGGCTATATTAGTGTGCTACTTAGCAAACTTGTCACCATGTATATAAGTTATGACTTGGCGTATGAGAAGAAGAATGGATGAATATAATTGAATCTGTAACAAGTTTAGTACTTGGTTATATTTCTCTCTTTTGAGTAAAATTTCTTCCTAAGACTTATTGGAGTATTCTTAGCTAGAACCTTTCAATGCGTTCTTAGAGAAACACTTAAAGATATATTCTTGTTGAATTATTGTTGAATCTTGTCTGAAGATTCATAGCTTTTTTAAGTCTTGGTTAAATCTTGCTTGTAGATTCTCATCCTTCTAATTAATCTTCAACCCACTAATGTAACGTTCATTATAACCTATGAATATCCTCTTTTCCTTTCAAGATTCACACCACCAATTTAGATATTGATTCATACCAACCTTCTCAACTTCCAAAACCAAACTTAACTAACAATATACATAATCACATGCTTTCGCATTTTTTTCATTTCTTCACCATATAACACAACATGTCATATAAAAAAATATACTAATAAAACTATCCATATAACAACAATAAACATGATATTTCATAAAATATACACATTATACATAAAATCCTAATTACGATGTGTATATTTATAATACAATGCCTCTAGTCTCTAAGTATGTATAACCTAAGATTCATTCTCTAAGACCACTTGAAAATCAACTAAGAGTCAATAATAATACATTATTATAAAAATATAAGGCAAATGAGGGTGGAAAAGGAGCAAAATTGTAGCAAATAGAATTCAGCATAAAGTAGCACAACCAAGGAGAGTTGCATGAGAGGCTCACACAACTAGGGGTGTTGTGTGAGCTCCTCGCATTGATGGAGGGGGAAACATGAGAGGTTGAAGTTGGTAGGGGTGGAGTGGAGTGAGGTTGGGAAATTTTGGTGGATGGTGTATGGGGTTTTCATGTAATAAGACATGAGTACTATAGGATACTCAACTTGTGGCTAGTTTGTAGTATGAGGTGACAAAGGTTTCATAGAGATTTGTTGAAGAAAAATAGATGGTGAATGAAGCAAAAAGGGGCTGAGGGAAGGAAGAGAGAGTTTGGGGGGTTGTGTGGGTTGGTTGGGTTGAAAAAATAAAGTAAGAAGGGAGGTGAAGGGTATTTATAAGAGACAAGGTGAGGGTGTGAAATGAGGAAGGTTGAAGGTGCAAGGTCGAGGTTTGTTTAGCGTGGGTTTCTCTCAATTGAAACCTCGAGAAGGATGGTGACTACATGTGCCTTATGTGGTTGTAGGGAAAGTGAGACAAGCGTAAGTAGGTGGATAGGTAGGGAAGGGAAAGAAGACCATGCGAGATATGCATGCATAGCTCAAAGAGGAAGAAGTTGAAAGGGAGATCAGGATGGGGAAAAGGAAAAGTAAAAAAGAAAAGGGGGGAAAAGAGAAACAGAGAGATAAAAAGGAAAAAGGAAAAATAATTTGGGGCTAGGATTAGAATTAAGTCTAAAATTAAAATTAGAGAATTAGGATAAAATTAACTTATCAATCATTCGAGGTTAGGGCTAGGTTAAAATAACAATCACCCATAATTAAAATTAAGATTATTTATGATTAAGAAATTAGGGTAGATAAAATAATAATTACTTGGGATTATGATTAAGTTAAAATATTAATTATTCGAGATAAAGGTCGGATAAAATATGCAGTAGTATAGGAAAAGAAAAGAGTTAGTGAGAAAAATATCTCAAAATCAACATTATAGTAGCTTTAGGCTAAATAAAATAAATTTATACTCTTAAAAATTTATAAATAATCTAATAGCTCCCAAAAATATTTATTATCATTAAAATATCAAAACTATAAAGTTTAATAAATATTAGATCAAGAATCAATTCAACATAGAATAAAATTGAAAAATATTAGGCAAAATAGTTGATTGGTACCTCAAAAATAGTCTACTGGCCTTGCTAGGTCAAAGTTTCTTTGTATTATAAACTAATCCACTAGTATAGGACCATATCAGTCAACTAGTATGCTATAAAAACTTATTTCTTGTATATATAACTCTTTTAAAAAACTTCTAAAGCCTAAGATAAATAATAATAAAATTTAATAGTATTTTTATTATAAATTAATATATTTTATATTATTTAAAGATAAAAAAATTCAGATATGGTCAACAACATATGCAATAACAACAATTTGCTTGGAAATCATCAAACTCTAAGGATCTATCAATTAACTTAATATATTTGTGAATTTTATTTTGGAATACTAAGATATGTTTTTAAGTTTCTGTTCTTAAAGAATTTGATCATTTAGGGAGCATTCTTTTCTTCAGATTTTTTGTGATATGATATAATTTAAATTAAAATTTTCAATCAGTTATTGTTATTATTTTACTATTATTATCATCATTATATATCTATCATTATAATAATTATACATGCATACATACATACATACATACATACATACATACATACATATATATATATATATATATATATATATATATATATATATATATATATATATATATATATATATATCAAAGGTAGCTTATTGTCCCATGTAATGCACAAGTACTTTAAAATTTAAAAATATATAGAATTGGTTTATAATTAATAAATTCAATAGTTGTACTATAAAAACTTTAAAATGATAAATGATATTATGTTAGGTTTACTTACATTATCCTCACATTTTATAATAATTATGGGATAAAACTAAGTTTTTAAGTAAATAATCTTTTGTTCTTACTATAATAATATGAATTTTGACTCACATAACAAATATTATTTTAAGATGACTTATATGATTTTGATGATGATGTAAATAATAATATATTTGTGTAACCTACTTATATATTCTCTAAAAGAATGAATATATAGAAGTATTAGTCTTAACACTAAAAATTATATTCCCATAACTATAAAATTGAATAGAGCATAGATAAATGGGTTAGTGTGGATCCCAAACATCATTAGTAATAGTGAATGAAAATTTTAAAGAGGAGAAAACGATAAATGGTTTAAAAATATATAACTTATAAGAAAATTCCCTATTATATGTTTATAAATAAATAAATAATCAATTAAATTATAAATATGTAATAACCAAAACATTTAAATATTAAAAGAGCAAATAATAATACTTCACATATAAAACAACAATAAGAATGCAATCAGAAGTGATTGTAAAAGAATATGTCCCATATAAAATTGAGTAATAAATGCATAGTTTTGTAAGGTTTGACATTTTGATGAAAAAGAAGTAGAAAGTGTAACACCACGACCCCTCACTAGTTACTGGTAGTTACTTGGAGCACTTTTAGAATTGGCGACTAACTTCATAGACTAACATGAGCCCTTTTTAGCATGTTTTGTCCTCTGTGTCTAGGGAAACTTTCTAGGATGGGTGAGAGGTCACCCATTTTTAAATTTCTTTAAGTTTGGCATGCTTAACCATAAATTTCTTTAAGGATAAGTTTTCTAAAAAGAACGTATGCCTAGTTGAAAAGAATGTACCCTAACACAATGCCATGAACTCATCATATTTTTCCATCCTTAGGAGAGTAGGGTAGAACCATGCCCTTAACATCTCAATGAAAGTCTTCCACTAATATATAGTGGTTCCTCTTAACTACTAACCTCTCCATCATTCGTCAGCACGACCCTATAAATGGAACACTCCAATGCCATCTCCCTACCCTCTATGCAACAACTAGCCGCAATCATCTTCTCAAAGTCCCTCAACAAATGTTTTAACACATCTAGGTCCTTGTAACCCTCAAAAACTAATGGGAGATGAAGATGAACCCTACAAAGCCAATCCGCCGGTGGTTGTATCAAAAAAGGAGGTTATGGTAGTGGCTATGAAGCCTCCTTACATTGAATCTATCATTCCATGAAGACCCCAACCATTTCCATGAAATGCTCAAGACACCGTTCATAGACATCGAAGTACTAGACAAATGATTCGAGTTAGAAAAAGCCAAGCGATAACTATGCGGTTAGTACACAGGGAGGTAGCATATTACACATAAGGCTAAAAGTTAGTCATATCTTATAAATTTAAGGTTGACTCCCAACCCAAACCAACACTCACTCAATAACTAAACCAAATTCTATAAGTTCAGATGAAACCAAAGAAACTCATTTTACAAAACAACATAAGATTTAAAAACCATATGCTTTAATACCAACTTATGATACCACTAATTTACGAACCAAAATATTTCATATTGAAGACAATGTGGAAGACTTTTGAAAAGTAAAATTGAGGAATGTTACCACCATATCAATCATGAGAGAGATATAATCATCACCTAAACCATGCTTGATGCAAGGTAAAATAGAACAAAGAATAAAAAAATATATGCTCATATTAATATTACAATAATACGAATGATAACAAAGATGAGAATAATAATATATATAGGAAGGAGTATAAGAGTTTACAAAATTCAAATACAAGATTCAAAGCCAAGAGTTTAAAAACATAAAGAATAAAAATTCCCAATGCCATAGGCAACACACATCTAGCTTGTTAGCCTAACTCTTAAGCACAAAATATAAATCTCCAACCCTAAGCAATGACCAGTTGCTAGCCCATATCATCATCCTCAACATACTCTAGCTAAGAATCATACCCCTACAAATCTTCCACTAATCCCTAGATCAGAAGACTAATCATCATAATGACCACAAAAGTATGATATTAGTAAGGTGAAGTACTAGTAAAATAGACTACCTAAAACATAACAAGGCTCATGTATCACATAGAATTCACATATTAGGTACAACAAGGTATACTTACATGGGGATCATGAAAGAATAATAATATAGTAAATGCATCGTAACTAACAACATAAATCATATTATAAATCTTTCTTTTGTGATCACATAATTTACAATTGTTAAGATTATTCATTTGACTACATAATATTCTCGACCATGAACAAAAATCATGGCCGCATACAAACACAATGGGATACCACACCAACCACAAGAATTCAGGATATATTGAAGGGAATTTTCTCTAGGGATACCACACCATCATATATCGAGTACCCCTACCATAAAGGCTAACACAAATTGGGATACCATACCTACTACATGTGGTTGAGGTACATTAAGGGGGCTTGTATTGGTATACCTCATCCACCACACCTAGAATGCCTCTACCAAAAGTATAAAAAGTTGGGATACCACATCCACCTAAGTAAGGGACAATATGAAGTACCAGGGGGCTTGTATTGGAATACCTCACCCACTTGAACCAGACACTAATTTCATACTGGCTGCCATAGTGTAATCCTACCTCCAAATATATGTGTGTACCCCTAATGACCACAACCTAGTAGAAAAGGATATAGGTACTGAGTGAAAATATAAACCATAGGGTGACCTGCCTACTAACTCTCAGTCAGCTACTCCTAGAGTCAGAGAAAATGCTCCAACAAAATCTTACTCCATTATTATTAATTACCAAGTGATGTCACAAATCACAAATAAATTCCGTTATTATCCAAATTAGGTGTTTCTAACTGATAATACCAAATACATCACAAAGCATAAAAACCACAAATTAGATGTTTAGAGATAACACCAAACTTAACCAATTTAAGTCCTAAATATTATCATTTTGATTTTTATTAATTCCACAATAAACATGGTTGTATTCATAATGTGAATATTGTAGTTCCATGGAGGTATTAACATAAAATTCCTAAAAGCAGAACAACAATTAATAATGAACTTGGCGGAATACAACCAAACCAATCATTCAATCCATGGGACTAGTTGACTAGTTTGGTCATACTAGACCTAAACCAAAAATAGAACCAATGGACCAATCGAGTCGTTGGTCTCACTAATTGACTATTCATAGGAAATAGGCTTTTATATTTGGTCAAACCTATTGATGGATCTAAATAGAGACCATACCACTTCAGTCATGAGGTCATCGGTTGATGGGTTTGTAGACTATTCGTAGGGACCAGTTGACTAGTACATTGAACCAATCAACTAATCTTGGAACCAAATGATCAAAATTTCCAAATCGTGCGATAGATCTGGATAAAACAACATCCAAACTTGCGATACACACAAAAATTTACCAACTTTACCATATTTAATCCTAGCCTGTTGATATGTAATAAAACACATAATGATACATGATGCACTCATAGAATCACATGGATACATGGTAATGTAGGCATTCAAATAAAATCATACTTAAAATGTTTAATCATGCATAAAATCAAAGAAACCACTCAAACCATTAGTGATTGTAGGAAGAAACTCTAACATATGCATGAATTCTAGAATACTAACACATGCCTAACACAAAAACATACCAAGAACATGGAACCACAATCGGTAAAAAAAATCCCATTCATATTAGAGATAAGAATGTCTTACCTTAAAGAAATTTTTATAGCACAAAACTCCTAACTTGTCGATTGTCTACCAAGACTTTAATTCCTAAGAGAATAAAAAGTCAAAAACATTAACAATACTTTTCAAAACTCCATTAAAATAAAAGAAAATTAGAAGAAGAAGAGTAAGAAGAGCACAACTCAACCTTTTCTCAAAAACATAATACTAAGGTAAATGAAGATAGAATCTTCAACCTTTCTCAAAACTTTTATCCTTCCTTGCATAAGAGAAACAAGGGATGCCTAAAACCAAGATCAGAATAAGAAAATAGCTATAGTAACTCAACTAAGGAGGGAAGAAAATAAGAATAAACCTCTTTTTTTCTCAATAGTGAGGAAAAAAGGAAGAAAATTAGAAAATACACAATAATTAGAAAACTTCATCAAGGGAAAGGAAAAAGAGAGCAAGAATAATAGGTAAGAAGTGAAAATGAATCAAGTATGGAGTGTATATAAGATAGAGCTAGTCAAATTCCACAAGAGGGAGATAGATAAGATTGGTATAGTTGAGTGTAGGTAACCAAGGTAGGCATAGAGGGAGGTAGTGGAGGTGGTGGTTGTGGTGGTAGAGGCAGCACAAGGCGGCGCAAGGGGTGGCAAAAGGTGCAAAAGGGCACTTTGCACAAGTGGAGAGAGTAGAGGAGGGAGAGTTAGAAGTGGGGAAGGGTCGCGTTTGGTCGAAGGTGGTGTAAGGAAGAGAGTGGGTGACAGTCTGGATGGTGGTGAGGCGTGGCGGCGACTGCGTTTAAAGGGGTGGTGGGAGAGAAATGTGGAGGAATTTCTAGGCATAGGAAAAAAAGAGAAGAATGAGGGTGGGGAGAGTTTTTATAGGCACAGAGGAGGAGAAGGAGACAAGGGATCATGAAGAAAAGGGAGTGGGAGGGGAAATGGCTGCCCGCACATGGTGGCAAGGTAGTGTAGGCCTGCAAGGGCGTAGGTTCATAGAGGATAAGATTAGGAATTTGGTAGGGTTGTTGGGGTTAGGTGGGGATGTTGGGGTTGTAGAGGGGCATGGACCAGTGCAGGGCAATGCCATCTGTATTCCCTAAAGGTTAGGTCGAGGGGAAGGTGAGGGAAGAGGGAGAGCCATGGCTGTGAAGCAACCATGCATGTCAACTAATTGGGGGAGAGGTAAAGACAAGGGCAAAAAGGGAAGAAAAGGAGAAAGGAAGGGAGAAAAAAGGAAGAATGAAGCTTGGGAGGGCTGGGTAGTGCGAGGGAAAAAGAAAAAAAAAGGGTTGGGTTGTGCTGGAAGGAATGAGAGGAGGGGGATCAGCGGCGAGGATGGGAGAAAAAAGAAAGAAAAAGAAGGGAAAGGAAGAAAGAAAAATAGCAAAAGGGGAAGGGGGAAGGAAAAAAGAAAAATGAGGTAGTTGGGGTATTTGTGATTTTTTTAATTTTTTGGGAATAATAAACTTAATAAAAATAATTAATTAATTTTTTACTAATTTAGAAATTATGGTTATAATTTTCTTAAAATCTATTTTAGTTTAGCGGATTATTCTAACCTCCATTTATTTGATTCCTACATTATTTTCCTCATTTTTTCTTTAATTATTTTTATTATAATAATAATATTTTATTAAAAATGGTATATTTAATTAATCTCACCTATTAATCCCTATTTTATTATTAATTCATAAATTAAGGTTTTGGGGTATTATAGCTACAGTGGAGGTTGTCAAAGGGTGACGGTGTGGTGCAGTTCCTTTAGCCGGAAGGCGTGTATGGGTTGTGATTGTTTTTGCTACATATAAAGGAAGAAATAGAAAAGGGGGAGTCATGGTGATAATGTCCTAAATGAGGGGTGAGTTTCAGTTTTTTTGGCTGGTGGTTGTAGAAGAGGTTCAATGAAGTTAACTGATGGTAAAGGTGGTGTTTTAGTGCAGCATGTCGCAGGTGGTGAGGAGCTTCAGTAGTGGTTGTCGATAGTGGTTTTTTGAGGTTTGTTTTGGAAACTACAAGGAGAAGAATAAGAAGGAAGAAGGCATTGCATTGCTCGAGGGAGAGAGGGTGAGAATAGCAAAGAGGGAGCAGGACATTCAGTAAGGCCATGATAAGCAAGCACATGCAATGCATGGTAAGAGTGGGGGCTTGACGTGAGGTTTGATAGGACTTAGTAGAGGTAAGGCTTGGGACAAAAAGGATTTACATGCAAGAAGAAAGGAAGTAGGGGCGAGAAATGGTTTTGATTGGCAAGTGGGGAAAAGAAGAAAAGATAGATGGGGTTTTAGATTTAGATTTAGGTTAAGATAATGAGATAAATTAATTATTGATTATTTGGATTTAGTTTTAGGTTGAGAAAAATATTATTAATCTGAAATAAAGTTTAGGCTTAGACTAATATTTGTAATTAGGGAGTTAAGGTAAAATAGAAATATTAATTTTCTAATATTAGAACTTGGGTAAAGTATTAATTATTTAGGATTAGGTTTTGCTAAAATTCAGGGTATATATTTATGAAAATTATATCAACAAACTTATACAAATATAGGAATTTTTGTGTAACATTATTTATAAATTAATTAAATACTTGATAAAAAATTATATATAAAGCCTAATTGATTTACATAAACATAATTAATATGTGGATTGAATTATTTTTAAAATTTATAACTAATTCCAAAAAATCTTGATTTATGAAAAGTTAAAAACTACAAAAGATTTAAAAAAATAGTTTATGAAATGTTTTTTCAATTATTTGTAATTCTAATGAATTTCGTCCTTTTTTATGAAATATTTGATACTTTAAACATATAAATTTATTTACATTATCATGGAATATATAACAATCGCCTAAATACTAACATCTTATCAAAAAGCTACTATTTTTAATTAAATATTTTTGCCTCGGATAACTCAACTTAACTAATAAAGTAAAACATGAACATTGTTTCAATTACTTAGAGTAATTTATGGGTTGAAAAGAAACATAATGTTCTTCAATTTAATTTTCTTATTATATACAGTAATTTACTCCCTCTTTTCTAAAGGAAATTCATTGTAAATTTTGATGACAAACTTACTCATTAATTTCCCTTAATATTTAATACATTATAATATAAAATATGATTATTATATTTGTATTAAGAAAATATTTATAATATCTTTTATAGTTTTTGTAAATATATATTAAAACATATTAATAAATAAAGTTTATGTTTGAACTTATGATGATTCTTTTTAGAAACAAATATGGGTAATATCTTAAAACAATATCTCCATTATCATTGATTAATATGGGTTGAAAATGTTATATTGCCCTTGAACTGTCTCGTGCTATACATTAACAAAATAAATTATTTATCAATTTTATTTTATTCACAGTTACTATCTCTATTTTATAATATAAGCCTTTATAAATTTCAAGAATAAAATTTGACAATTAATATCTTTTAACATATATTAATAAAATTATTATAATTAATAATATTAAATTACTTTTCCATAGGAATCTAATATTTATATTTTTATATCATAATGTATTATATTTCAAAATAAACTAATAATAAAAATGTATCCTGAATGTAAAAAATTATATTACAAAATAAAGTTGGTACTATGCAAGGAACAAACGGTTCCTTATATGTGGGATATATGAAATTTTAAAAACGCTTCATAAATGCAATAAAAAATATCTTATTTAAAAAATAAAAACCTTTGGATGTTAAATTAATTGAAGGGCCTTGGTTTATTAAAAATCTCAAGTATGAACTTTTAAACTTTTCTTTCTCAAACTTTTCCCATTTAGTAATGCAGGCATGAGTTTTCCCCCTCTTTTCTCTCTCTCTTTTCACTATTGGAGAAATAGAGATACAATCACTCGTAAGCTTAAACTAAAGGAGAAATAAAGGAGAGGATTAGTAAAAACGATGAAGTAGAAGAACTGATGACTTATTTTTTGTATGAATATGTCTAGAAATACTTCACTCTTAGTTCAAGATCTAGATGAACCTGGACAAATTAAACACGAACTTTTAAAACTCTGGTTTTAACTTGAATCATTTTGACATAAAGTTTATGAGGTTTAATCCATTTGAGTATACTCAATAAGCTTTAGATCAAAGTAATGTTATTTTGCAGGTATCATAACCAATGAACTAAGGAACTTCTTGGAGTTGAAATGCATCAAAATTGGAAAACCAAAGGTAATGTTGGCGAGTCAAGCTTCACACTTTGGAGTTTACAACTCTCAACTTGGGCCAAGAACCGTCTTCAACAATTTGGAACTTGCAATGAGTTGTATGACTTCTACCATCGATTATTTATAAGAAGAGAAGATAAGTAAGGGTAAAAGACAAATGAGTTCAATAAATGTATGTATATGGGGGCATATAGTTATAGATATGTATATTCTTGGACATTATTGTACTTTACCTTTTTAATCAATAATGTAACCATATTTTCTATTTATTTCCCATACTTAATCACTAAATATATCTAAAATCTACATAGTCCTAATTAATTCTACGTTTCACTCATACTCTCAAGGGTTTCAATACTAATTAGGGCTATACAAAAAATTTAACACTTAAATATCATATTGGGTATCTAAAAAATGCAATTCGAGAATATGTGGTTGTAACTAGAATGCAAAATTATAAATATTGAGAAATAAAATATTTGTCCATAAATATTGCAACATTCCTAAATGATACTTGTGACGTATATGTTAGAATCATTAAATGTTCATGGTAGTATTTTGTATGTACTAGAATTGTTATCTACCTATAGCAGTATTTATAATATCCCATTTTTAAAAATACATAATTGTTAACCTTTAAGGTTAAGCAATATCATTATACTTGTTTTAATAATAAAAAATGGATTTTAGTATCTAATGTGTTTTCTTAAGTGTGCATATTCAACAAATCAACACATACAAAAGGCACCAAGACATGAAGCCAAGCATTTGGTATGTCTTAGGTATATTGTAAAAAGTTAAATTGAGCAAATGTCACATTTAAAACAAACTCTTTAAAACTATTTGTTGAAAAATACTTGACTTAATTTCATATTATAAATTTTAAAAAGGTATTTTTCAAATAAATTAATTGGTTCCAGTTAGAACCATTTGACTGGTCATTAGATCGATCAACTGGTTTAGTTTAAACATAGCCACTGGTTATGCTAAAAGTAAGACAAATCAACTGGTGTATAAAATCAATTGACTGGTTTCCTTGAATAGATCGACTGGTTTGGAAACTCATCGACTAATTTGATAACCAGTCCATGGGTTTCAATCTTACAGAAATCTAGTTTGTCTCTATTTAAACACGTTGAATGCTTCAGGCAAACTAATCGACTAGTTTGACCAACCAGTCCAGGGACCTATATCTTGCAGAGACCTAGTTGCTCTCTATTTAAATACATTGACTAGTTAATACCAAACCAATTGACAGGTTGATAAACTGATCGACTGGTTTGACAAACCGATCCATAAGTTTCATTTATGTAGAAACCTAGTTGTTTTCTATTTAAACACATCGACTGGTTATTGCCAAACCGATCGATTGGTTGAAAAACTGATCGATGGGTTGACACAACGGTAACTTTCCATTTTGGTTGAAACATGAACAATCTACTTGTTGGAACAAACTGATAGACTGGTTGAAACAAACTGATCAACTAGTTGTACAACCGAACGACTAGTCAACATTAAATGCTAATTTTCTACCTATTTGGCAAACCAAATTTTTGAAAAATTGTGTCTAATAGCCATACTCAAGGGTAATCCTTATAAATAAGGTCCTTCTACATTTATTACAAACAACTATTTAGATCATTGATTGTGCAATTACTCTCTTACACAAAAATTAGTAAATTGCTCATTTAATATTCCAAACTTTCATATTTTTGAGTTTTCACTTAAAATTGTTCTTTGCTCACTTCTCTTAGCTATAATTGTTTTAAAATTATAATATCATATATTATGTCTACTATCTAAATTGATATTATATCCATTTTTTCAATGTATTATACTATATATGAAATATATTGCACTATATTTGGAAAATATTCTTCTGTATTTGAATAAATAGAAGTATATTATACTATATTAATACTTATTTGAGTATATCATATTTTTGGTATATTATATTATATATTATATTGCATTGTATTTTTTTCAAATATATGCATCAAAGTATGAATATTATTGTATATTTCAGATATATCCAATATTTGATCTAGTTCAAGAGAAGTATAGTAGACATTTATTAACAAATAATGCCGATAGGGATGACAATTTTTCTTGCGGGTTTAGAGCCCCGTTGAGGATTCCCCGTTTAGGTTCAGGTTTAGGGAGAGAATTTGGGGATCGGGGTTGGATTCAGGGGTTGTTAACAAAGATTTTTTCGGGGATGGGCTGAGAATGTTTTTAGGGTCCCCACCCCCAAATTTGCCTAGAATAATTATTATATATATATATAATTTTTTATAGAATATAAATTAAAAGTATAATATAAAAAAAGGCTTGAGGATCGAGGATGGGATTGGAGATTGGATATAAAGTCGGGTTTCAGGGATCGGGTTGGGTTTAAATGTCAGGGAATAAATCAATGTTAAAAAATAAATCAGGGATTAGATCAGGTATAAGGAGTTGATCCCCAAGGAGATCGGGTTTGGGAATCCTAGATAAAAAAAAATAATCAAGGATCGGGTCGAGTTTGGGGATTATTTTTCTTATTGGATTCAGGGATGGGATGGGGTCTCCATCCCTGACCCGATCTTTTGTCATCCCTAGATGTGGATTAAATGGATTTGAACAAATACCAAAATTAAAAAAAATAATTAAATAATTGATAATTCAATCGTAAGATAGAACAATCAAGGAAAAATATAGATCTTTATTTGTGCACTTATGTAATTATAAAATGATTCAATAAATCAATCAACTAATTGAATAAATCGGTAATTTTCTAACAAGGATAACACTATGGAGAAGAGGATGATTGGCTCACATGACTTGATAACTAGGGTTTTATCTTATTTTTTTATATCAAATAAAACCCTACCAAGTAAAATGTGTTTTGTAAATTCACTAAAAAACATGGTTCGTGTTAAGAAACATGAAATCCCCGTGTTAATTTTATTACTGTAGTCATTTGCCCAAAAAAACCACGCCAAAATAATAGGTGAATAAACACGACTCATATTAGTAAACACCGGCCCCTTGTATTTATCACAAAATTCATATGTCATACCAAATACTTATCTAGCACCTGCACAAACCACAAGAATGTTATATTATGCATCAAATACCCACTCAGAGCTTACAATTCTCTATCTTAGCCAAATATTTACGAAGCATGACATGGAAATAACTCTATAAGAAAACCCTGTCCCTACAAAGTGCATCATGGCTTATGAACATAGATCGAGTCCAAGAAACACTCGAACTTACCCACAACTAGTGGTTTCGTTAGCATATCAACCGGATTATCTATAGTATCCACTTTCTCCAGCACAACTTTGTCAACAACAATAGTACTTTAGATAAACTGATACTTGATGTTAATGTAGTTCATTTGATAATAGAAAGAATTTTGATTCTTTGCTAAACAAATAACACTATGGTTATCACCTCAAATGACTAGAGTACCATGACTAAAACCCAACTCACTTACTAAACCACCAAGGTATACAACTTCCTAAAAAGTCTCTACTATAGCCATATAATCTGCCTTAGTAATGGATAAGGTTGTCACCTCCTACAATAAAGACCTCCAACTAATAGTTGAACCACTAAGATAAAAAAATATCCACAAGGGGATCTCCTTTTATTAAGGTCTCTACCATAATCAGAGTTCACAAACCCAACTAGTGAATCAAGTCATCTATCATACTCTATACAAGCTGATGAAGTATTATAAAACCTCGATATTTAGGAATTGAAATTTTTATTTTTAGGATTTAATCACGTAAGCTAAAATAATAGAATTAAGGATATTACTGCCACACTTGGTATGAGTCTGGTTTCCTTTACCATTCTTATACCAAGTTCTAAGGTTAAAATTATTACTCCACTTACAATTAATAACATGGTTACAAGAAGTAGAGTAGAGAAAACAACAAATAAGTATTGTGCTAAATAAAAAGCAACATCAGTGATTACAAAAAATTAAAAGAGAGGAAGAATAGGAGGATACAAGTGTCCAAATACAACTTGACTATCAATTTGATCTATCAACTTTTGACTAAACTCGGAAGCTGACCTATAAACACCACTACCCATTGAATAGGTAAGGTTCCACAAAAGGAACCCTTCAGTACAATAGTACCAAGAAATCCTTTATACTAAACCAAAATGAAAACCCAATATGTAACACACAACATCACTATAGTAAATGGTGTAAAACATTAAAATATACCTGCGTCAATTCATATACGATAATCTTTCATATAACAACATACCTCCAAGGTCATATACTATTCGTACTCATTCATCTAGAATAAAGTGAAACTTACCAATTGAACATCTAAGAGATTTTCTTTGAAGTATAATTATAAAATAGCATCAACCCAAAACCAAGACAATAATAAAATATCCCATATCTCATTATGAATACCAATAAATCTCACAACACAAGTACGTTCACAAACACACCTCAATAAAGATTCATAGCATCATAAGTAGGCATGAAGGCTCCTACTAAAATATAGGTAGGCATAAAGGCTTCTATCAAAGCGCAGATAGGCACAAATGTTGCTACCAAACCACAAGTAGGCATAAAGGCTGTTATCGACCAATATAATAATCTAATAATTATTTAAATTTGATAATAATCATTCTTAATGTTATTTACATTAAGTTCAGGACCCTACTATTCTTAAACTAGTGGAATTGTCTGAATTACCTATTAGGAAAAACATACTTAAGCCACTGTTATTATTTAGTGGAATTGACCTAACACCTCTCAAGGAAAAATGCACTTGAACCACTATTTTTAAACCAGTGGAATGGTCTGAATCACCTCTTAGAAACAACACACTTGAGACACTATTATCATCTGATAGAATGGACCCAATACCTTGGTCCTAGCTCACATAATTTTCCACTTTAAATAATTAAAGTATTATCCATTAGTTACTTATCTCAAATCATATTCTTATTCACATTGAAATAGGGCCTCACTCTTCTTAATCCGGTAGAACCGACTAAAGCACCTATTAAGGACAACACACTTAAGCCACTATTATCATCTAGTAGAACGGACCCAACACCTCTCATGATAAAACACAACCTAAGCCACTATTATCTTCTAATGGAATGAATCCAACACCTCGGCCCAATTCATATGATCTTTCACTTTAAATACTTAGTATCTTATTTAGTGTTGATAATGCATGGTCATCTTACAAGACCCATTCAATTTGTAGGCCTTAAACTTTATAAACACATAAGCTCAACCACATAAGTATTAAGGTACCTAGGCTCAATATTTCACATTTGGAAACATTAACATCCTCCTTAATTACCAAATTCATTTTATTTATATTTTTTCATGAAATGGCTAAAACATATTGATAAAATTAATTTATCATGTAGTTAAATTATTAGATAATCTAAATGACCAATTTGCTTTTATTTAAGATTTTACATATAAAAATTTAATATGAATATCTAATATATCCATAATCACATAATCTCATGCTAAACAACATATAATACACATTGGACATGATTTTTAGGACAAATATCATATCACACATAAAATGACCAAATTACCCCTAGGGCATACATTTATAGTTATTATTCCATAAATTTATCCAAGCATGCTCATCCTATCCTTGTCTACGTATATTTCATAAATAATCATAAATTAGTATGCCATATTTTTATACCCAAAATATTTTACATATGATAACATGTTCTTTTTACCTTCCATAATAACAATAATAAGCACCTAATTATAAGATAACGAATCAAACTTAATATATTTCAAACACAAAAATCTTAATGTGCTATCATGTGAATTTTGACATTTTAGGAGAATATAAAAGTTACTTGAATTACATTAAAAATAAAAATTAGCGATATCCTACTAAATACTATAAGATCATGCTAATCAAATTTCATACCTAAAAATAACATGAAAAATGCCAAATTAATATTTAACAAATGAAATAATAATTATAATAATAAAATATTTATTTTTTAAAACTACCAAAATACCCTTACATTTAAAATTTTGTAACAAAAATTTTAAGGAGAAAGTTCTCATGCTACGTATGTAGCTTGAACCATGCACAAAGGAATGGTGTTGTTGGGTGAGGGGGGTTTTTTAAAATTCTCTAAAAATTCTAATTTTATTAATTATTATTAAATAAGGTTTTATTATAAAAAAATTAGTTAAATAAATTATTTTTATTAAAATAAAAGACAATTTATTAGGACAAATCAAGAAGAAATTTATAAATATTTTAATTAGGAGAAATTTGGGTATTTTAGCTAATTAAAGATTTTATTTTAGAAATTAATTAAATAAATTATTTTATTTAAAATAAGAAGGAGAAAATAGTTTCAAATTAATATGAATTTTATAAATAATTTAATTTGAGAAAATTAGTGTGTTTTGCTAATTAAAATGGAATTTATGAAAAATCTTTTAAAAATCCTATTTTAGCCTAAAAAGGGATTTAAATATCATTATTTTTAAATATCCCAAATATCCCAATTAATTTAATTAACCTAACCCATTATTTTTCCTTTTTTTTTTCCTTTTTTTCTTCCTTTTTCTTTCTTTTTCTTTCTTTTTCCTTCTTCTTTTCTTTTTCTTTTTCTCCTCCCCGACCTGGGCCAGCTCGCAGCCCAAGTCCCCTCCCTCCTTCCTTCTCCTTCGGTGCAGCCCAACCTGCGCGGCCCAGACTTACTTCTTTTAATGTCGCGCTGTATTTTATCCTCTTCTTCCTTCTAAACGCTGTGTTTCAATTTTTTTAGTAGTCGTTGCCGTGCCGACCAACCCGGTCTTCCCTTATTTTCTTTTCTTTCTTTTCTCCCCCAAACCGCCGATTCCCCCCTTTCTTCTTCTTCTTCCTCATTCCCCCCGATGCAATCGTCGACCTACAATTCTGAAGATTTCACTAGCGACTACACACATTTGCTGCCCATTTCTCTCCCCCTTTCTTCCATGTCGACTCACCGACCACACCCGTCTGCCCACTTTTCCCCTTTCCCGGCACGTTTTCCCTCTCCCCTGGCCACTTGCAGACCACGATGGGGAAAGTGCACCGGCAGTCCTCGTTGGCCAGTGCCCACTCCTTCCTACCACTCCCCCACTTTCCCTTTGACCCTAACTTCCCCTTTAGTCTATAAATACTCCATATTGAGCCTTGTATCGAGTTTTGGTCGCTTACCCAAAAGTTCCCCAACATTTCTTCCACCTCCCCTTTAGACGCCATTTCCACTGCCTCCGGCCAACACAGCTGCCCGTTCTGGCCACCCGTGCACTCCTTACACCGCCTCTAACTAATTGTGCCTTCCTCCTCCCTCGATTCTTCCTGCACGAGCTGCCTCGGCTGTGCAAAGTTTTTTCCTCAATCAACCTATTTCTCCACCTCCGCCACCCTTCACGCCGCCCTTAGCCACCTCCTCCACTGCTTCTTTTACCTCTCAAATTATTTTGCAGACCACCCTCTACCTTCCCCTACCCTTATTTTCCTCTTCCTCCCTCTCCTCCTCTCTTTCTCTCCTTCTTCTCCATTTAGCCACCACCACTGCCAACGTGTGCTGCTGCCTTTGGTTGCGCGCCCCACCTCCATTTTGCTCCTCTCCCTCTAGGTATTCTTAAACCGCCCAACTTCCACCTCCATTCTCCCAATCTTTTTCCCAGCATTCAACTTTTCCCTTTTTCTTCTCTTTTTTTCAGCCACCGCCGGTGCCGCCTATCCCCGCCAGCCTAAGGTGAAACCAATCAAAGCCCTAAGGAGGCGTAAGAGCCTACTCCAAGACCGATGGTGTTTTAGGTAAAGGGTGCTAAGGCCATATGTGTAATATGTGTTTTTATGCTATGCACGCCATGTGATATGAATTATAGTGTATTTCATGTGTATATTGTATAATTGTTATGAATGCAGCATGATTATGGAGTTAAAGTATGTTGGTGTGAATAAATTGTGGCATGAGAATTATGTAAATAAGTGTGTTATTAGTATGGTATGATGTGGCCTTAAGACATGCATGATATAGTTGTAAAATAATGATGGGGAATGTAACAATGTGGTGTTAGGGTTTTGCATGGAGTTGTGGAATGCATGGTATTAGGGTTTGCATGGCGTTGGGTTTTGCATGGAGTTAATGTAGCATGGTGTAGGGTTTTGCATGGAGTTGTGGGATGTATGGTATTAGGGTTTGCATGGCATTGGGCTTTGCATGGAGAGCATATTGCATGGCACTATTAAGGTTTGCATGGTGGTATTAGGGTTTGTATGGTGGTATTAATGGTTGCATGGTGGTATTTATGGTTGAATAGTGGTATTAGGGTTTGCATGGTGGTAATAATGGTCATATAGAGGTATTAGGGTTTGCATGGTGGTATTAATGGTTGCATGGTGGTATTAATAGTTTTATAGTGGTATTAGGGTTTGCATGGTGGTATTAATGGTTGTGTAGTGGTATTAGGGTTTGCATGGTGGAGTTAGGGTTTTGCATGGTGGAGTTAGGGTTTTGCATGGGAGTTAATGATTGCATGGAATTTAGGGTTTGCATGAAAATTTCGAAAGGTTGTGGTGCGACCGTAGCCGGCACGCAATTTAAACCCTCTTGTTGTCAATTGTAGCACTGGTAAATAGGGTATCGTTTTAGCCGGGGATTGAGAGGGCTCACCTCTATCTAACTAGCTTGGAAATAAAACTAAAACTAAAAATAAAAATCCTAAATAACACAAAATAAATAAATAAGAAAAATACTAATGGGGGTTATAAAAAAATAATAAAGGAGTAAATAAAATAAAGTAAACTAATAACGAAAATAATGAAAATGATAGGAAACCGCAGATATGAGAAATATGTTAGGGAAATAAAAATCCACCACTAGATTAGGTCGAAATATAATATTTATCTCTAAGTCATCCTTTAGTCGTGAGAATGAGATCGACCAAGTTGCACACCCAACGCAGGTCCATACACCTTATATTACTTCCCTTAATTAATTAATACGACCATGTGCCTATATTAACCCTATTAAATACTAGCAGTATAGCAGCAACAAGTAGCTCCTATATTTAACTAGATTTAATGCATTAAGTGTAAGTGGAAGGCTATCAATCTAAGTACCCAGACTAGTACAAAACGTATGTCTAGCTGTATTTCCTATCCTTGACCTACACGTATCGAAACGTTTTACCACTTTGGTTAGAATCACAAAACTATTAGGTGAATTGTTATCTAACCTAGCTGCAATTTATACACATAAATTCTAGTATATTTAGATGGCCACCTCGCAGGCAAATAATCCTACATACTGTCACTTATGAGGAACCAGAACAAGGCATGCACCAAATATACTATACTTGACATAATTATATATATAAACGATAGCAATTAACATAGAGTTAAGAAACAATCTCACGAAACAAAGAAAATAAAATTATAATTTAAATCCTAATCCAGGATTTCAAATTATTCCCTAACAATAAATAATCAGCCACTCATAATTAAAGAATTAATTACATAGAAATATATATCTAAAATATAAATTAAAATAAGAGAAAGAAATAACCGTAATTAATTTTAAATTAAAAATCAAGAATTTATTCAGATAAAAATTAATTTTATCTGAAATAAATTCTACCGGTATAAATTCTTCCCTCTTATTTTCTCTTTTCTTGGTTGTCTTAATTTCCGTGCAACTATTTCCTTTTTCTTTTTCTTTCGTCGCAGTCGTGCCTCTCCTTCTGTGCTTCGGCTGCTCTTTGTCCTTCCTTCTTCGGTTTCTGTGCTGCGCTGCCTTGTGTCGTCCTTTATCGTCCGTGTGGCTCTGTTTGGTGTGCCCAGCTCGTTGCCCGGTCTGCCTGGCGGCTACCCCTCAGCGTGTAGCATCAGAGCCTACCGGCTGAGGCAGCCTACTCTACCGCACCCCACTATTGCGTCTTTTTTTTCTTTCTTTTATAATGTTGCGTAAGGCCCTGCCACATTTCTTGTTTGGTTCATTTGTCTTGTTCCCAAGCCTTTGGGCCTTCGGCCTTTGGCCGTTGGTCCAAAGGTCAAATTTCTTTTTTTTTTTACTTAAAAACAAAATCTGTAAAATAAAATTAAATAAATATTAATAAATAATATTTTATTCTAAATTTACTTAATTTATATCATTTTAGCTCAAATAATAATATTTATGCAATTTTTACCACTTAAGCATTAAACAATAATTATTCCCCTATATTAGCTAAATAAACTACCAAAAACTAAGATTATAAGGGTATAAAATGTGTCAAAATATGAACTCATCAGGTTGCATGGGATGTGTAAAGTTTGCATGGGAGTGAAATTTACGTATAAAAGATTGATTTGGGATATAAGGAAGGTAATGTAAGTGTTATTTGGGTGTTTGAACATTTTGGATGAAATATAGTATGTGGAGATTATATAAGGGTCCGTAGGAAACTGAACTAGGGTTTGTGTGGACAATTAGGGTTTGTTGTGGTTGTTTAGGATTCTTTGTGTTATCATGTGTATTGGTGATTAAAGTGTAATTATGATGGTGGAATTTTATGATTTGTGATGTTTGAAGAATAAAGAGAATGATTCGTGCACGTCCATGGTGAAAGCTTTTGAATAAGATACTTAAAACATTAATCATGTAAATTGAAAGAGTGTTGAGCCAGGCCTAGACCGATCCATAGTCAAATAATAGTGGCTAGGACATGATGTCCTATGTGTAACTGGTGTACCGAAAATAATAGTGGTTAGGCTTTGTACCTGTGCGTTTCCGGTTTACCTGTTATAATAGTAGGGGATTCCGTGCTCAACAAAACCGAACATAATTGTGTCAAGACATGGGAAAGACACTAAGTAATTACAATAGAACGCCATTCGAGTAGGGGCCAGACTGGTCCACCGGCGAATAATAGTGGCCAGGTACTACAGTATCTTGGAGACCGATCCACCGGCTACAATAGTAGTCAGGAGCTATATGCCCTATGTGTTTTTCGGTCCACCGGCTATAATAGTGGGGTTCCCGTACTCGCGTGGATTTGATAAAAAGTATGGTGTGAATTGACTTCTAATCAGTGATTAATTAAGTAATTAATCCAGATTATATACGGCCCTGTGTACTTTTACCTGGTTGATAATATGCATTTATGATTGTGTTCTTCTATTCTTGTATATGATTTATGTGCTTATGTGTGGGCCTTAGTTCTCGGTTACCTTACTCAGTACGTAGCGTACTGATCACGCTTTTCATGAGTATTGCTCATTCCCACGAGTAGAAGACCCTTTCTAACTTTGTGTAGGTGGGTGGGACATCCGGTGGAGCTAAGCGTTGAATATATATGTAGCCGGATTCACTCTTCTCGTTATTTTATATTCCTTCTATTATTTCCTTTGTATCGGATTTATCCAATCTGATTTATTACCTTACATTGAGTACTTTAAATGAATCTTTTATTAGTTGTAAACTATTTCTCTTTCGAATATGAATAATAATTCTTTATGCGTACTCTGATTTCTATGTTATTATCTCTTTAATTCATTTTATGAAATCTTGGTTTAAGTTTTATGTTAATCTTTTTAGCCTTAGCACTTGGTAATGAAACGGTCGGAGAGAATCGGTTTGGTACTAAGTGTGACAGTAACATCCCTAGAATTCACGAGTTGTAATTTAAGTATTTCTATTTTAATTACTTCCGCTTTAAAAAAATAGTGAATTTTGGGGTATCATAGTTTTTTGGTTTGGCTGAGGAGGAAGGATGAGATAAGGGTGGTGGAAATGGTGGTAGTGGTGCAGGAAAAAGAAGTGGATGATGGGTGATGGTTATGGGCGAGGGTTAGGATGGAGAAAGATGATGGTGGATGGTGGTGATGGATTGAAGGGGGAATTCTGAAGGAGGGAATGGAAGTCAAGGCTAAAGGGAGGTGGTTTGATTGGTCGGGGTTGCAAAAGAGGTGGTATAGGAGCTAGAGTTCCTATGGAGGGATTGACTGAAGGTGGTGGTAGTGGTAGAGAGGATCGAAGGTGGGTGGTTAGTTGTGGAGGGAGGTGTCGAAAGGATAGGGGATGTTATGACAAAAACTATTGCTACCCAAGGGAAGGTTACGAGAGGAGGTGATGCAAGCAGGGTTTGGTTGAGAGAGGAGGGTTTTGTGTGTGTATGTATATATTTACATGCAGATGGATATGAGGGAGGTGAGTTCGAACATTGAGGTGATGGTGATGGAGCATGGGTCAGTAAATAGGTCAGACTAGGGGTTTGGTTATGTTGTGTGAGGTAAGGAGAAGGGAAAGTGGTCAAGGTAGAAGAAAAAATTAGGACACACAAAGGGGTAATTAGGGGGTAAAATAGTAGGGTAGTGTAAAAATATATATACTATTTTAGTTCGGATATTTTAAGTGATTGGATAGAAAATAATCAGGTTTAAGATAAGTTCAACAAAAAGGAAAGAGGTGGCTCAAGGATTATTGATAAAATAATTAGGCTAAGGTTTAAGGGTTAGTTTTGAATAAAATGGCTAAACACCTAAAAATAAAGGTTATAAAATTTTGGGGTGTTATGCACGTAAGTTAAAATCCACTTCACTACTTATCAATGAGTCTTCCTTGGATTATCCATATATTGACTCAAAACACTAATAACTTGAGAGATATCAAGTCAGGTGCATACCATAGCATACATGATACAACCAACAACATTCGCAAAAGAAAACAGTAGCCATGAACTCTTCTTCCTCTTTGGATTTGGGTCAATCCGTAGTTGACAATATGAAGTGAGTAGCAAATGGAGTGCTCATCAATTTGGCATCCATCATATAAAACCTCTCCCACACCTTGTTCACATATGACTCTTGTGAAAAGTACAAAAGCTTCTACTCATGGTCTCTTATGATCTCCATGCCAATGACCCTTTTTACAGCTCTAAAATCCTTCATCTCAAATTCACTCTTTAGCATTGTCTTCCCCTTATCAATGGCATAAATATATTTTGTTATAGCGAGCATGTAATCAACATGTAGAAAAATATTCACAAGCCCATCTCCTTCAAGTACACATATCCATCATACTTATTCCTAGAGGAACCATGCTAAAGCATAAATATATCAAACCATATATACCATCGTCTAGGACACTACTTCAAACCATACAATCACTTCTTCAATAGAAACACATGATCGCAAAACCCCTCAACAACATACCCATCAAGCTAACACATGTAAATCTCATCCTCGATTTTACCATGCAAAAAAAATATTTTTAACATCCAACAACTCTAACTCTAGATCATGTGTAGCCACAAGAGTAAGAAAGATATGAATAGAAATATGTTTAACCATAAGAGAAAATACCTTGTTATAGTACATGAATATAATATGAATGAATTCATATGCAACTAAATGAGCTTTCTCTCTTAGTCTCTCAACCCTTGGGGATCCCTATTTAAACTTGTACACCCACTTACAATAAGATGTCTTATTTATGTTAGGCGCCTTCACAATTTTGATTCTTCAATAAAGACTTCATCTCCTCCTTCATAGAAGCACATTACTCAGAAGAATCAGAACTCACAATGGTTTCTGAGAATGATGATGGCTCATACACATCAATAACAGTTTCTACACTAGATAAATAATAACCAACCAATTCTTCAAATCCATACATGACTAGAGGCTTACCAATCAATCGTGCTCCACCTAAAGTAACGCCCCTTTGCTTCACTTACTGATTAGATCCACCCACTTTAAAAATAGCAGGTCTATCATGAGGTTCTCTATTATCTAAGTCAAACTAAACCTCTACCTAGTTCGAATCACTAGCCTTCTCCACCTTCTTAGATACACCATCACAAGACTCATTATTTTAGAGGAACATGAACTCATTAAATGTAAAATTCCTATTAGTTAAGAACTTAGATGCAATTGGGTCTTATAGGTTGTACCCCTTCACTTCGAATGTAAAGCTAATAAAGATACACTTCTTTACTCTTAAGTTTACCATAATTCATATAAGCATAAGTAGAGAAACTAAAGATATGGAAATCCTAGTAATTAGCTGACTTACCAGACCACAAATCCTCAAGTGTCTTCAACTCAATAGACTTATTTGATGACTAGTTCACTAGGAATGTAGCCATGTGAACTGCCTTTGCCCAAATGCTCTACCTAGCCCTCCTTGTGATAACATACAACGAGCTTTCTCTAATAGGGTCATAACCCCACTTAGAGAACTCAATCAATCCCTTAAAACTTATGTGCCCCAATCTTACGTACCAAAGTTTGTAACATCTGAGTCTATCAACCTTGGTGATGTTACAACATTGTCCTCACAATAATGGAACCTACCAACTCATATAGTGACCCAAACCATATTTCCTTCATTACCACTTAATCCCCTTTTTTAACTCTAGGGGTATTATCCTCAATCATGCATTGATACCCATTACAATCTAAAAAACTTAAAGAGATGAGATTCTTGATCATCTCAGGGACATATTTCACATTGGATAGTGTCTTGACCACACCATCATACATTATCACTTTTATTGTCCTACTTCCAACAACTTTGTAAGCAACATCATTACCCATCAAGATAACTCCACCCTAAATCACCTCAAAAATCTAAAGCTAACTTTGATTGGTACATATATGGTAAGAACACCTAGAATCCAAGAACCATCTATCACTGATCTTGGTATGTCTATCTGTAGCTGTAAAGACATCTCCATTACTATCATCCTGGACATCAACAACATTATCCTTCATACTAGATGGCTTACCAAACTTAGCACCGAGCTTCCTGTTAGGATAAAACCTCCTAATATGTCCCTTCTTGTGACGCCCATATCACATCACATTCTTCTGCCAACTCTTCAACTTAGATATAGACTTGTTACGGTCACTAGACCCCTACTCCTAATTCCTTCCCCTTACTACAAGACCTCACTATATGAGTCCCCTAAAGTACCACTACCAATCAATTGGTTATCAATCATTTTTCATTGTAGTAGGTTAGATTTTACATCCTCAAGGACTAACTCATCATTCTTGTATAAAAAATATAATGAATTTTCTTAAAGATAGTATGTAAGGAACATAAAAGAATAATGGAAAATCTTTATTATCAAGCTTGACTTCTATGTTATGCAAATCCATCACAATAGAATGAAACTCATCCAAATAAAATTATAAACATTGACACTCACCTAATTTTAGGTCATGAACCTAACTCTTCAACAATAAATGATTCACTATTGACTTTGTTATATACATTGACTCAAACTTCAACCATAAGGTATCCACCGTTGACTCCTTTGCCACTTTCCACAATACTTCGTTAGACAAGCAACGATATATGGTAGAAAGGGTCCTCAAATTCACCTCCTCAAATCTATCATTCTT
Source organism: Tamarix chinensis (assembly GCA_030549775.1). NCBI lineage: Eukaryota > Viridiplantae > Streptophyta > Magnoliopsida > Caryophyllales > Tamaricaceae > Tamarix > Tamarix chinensis. The sequence goes on from CM060174.1 coordinate 64,152,426, forward strand.
CATCAATTATGGCTTATTCAAATGAATGGATAAAGCTTTTGCCAACCTATTTTGAATCAATATCGCCCGTATCTTTAATTTTCACAATCCAAAATTAATAGATAAATTAAACTTCTTAATATTAAATTTTGTACCATCCTGAACACTAGATCTCTCTAATAACCACAACTTTGATACAAAATTATTACATAATAATGCAGACTAAATAGATATGAATGAATATCATAATTAACAAGATAAATTACACAATCAATAATTAAATTGTAAGATAAATTAGTTCGGGAAAATAAGGATCTTTATTTGTACACTTGTCTAATTACATGATAATTCAACCAATCAATCAACAAATTACACAAATCAGTAATTCTTTAACAAGTAGAACACTTTGAAGAAGAAGAAGAAGAGGATTGGTTGGCACGATTTGATAGCTAGGGTTTTATCATATATATTTTATATCACATAAAATCTTACCAGGAAAAAAAATGTCTTTTGTAAAGTCACTGAAAAACACAATCCATGTTAGAAACACATAGGAACCATGTGTTCATTTTCTTACTCTTGGCATATATTGAAAAAATCGCAAAAAAATTTTCCGTGAATAAACATAGCCTATGTTAGTAAACACGAGGCCCCATGTTTATCCTAGAATTTACAAGTGAAGTAAAACACTTCTCCAGAACTTGCACAAATAATGTACATCGAATACCTAGTTAAAGCTCATAATATTCGATCCAACAAATGAACACATTTGGTTTAAAACATTCCTAATACTAGTAGATAAATTTAGAAAATTAATATGTATCATAAAATAACTCAAAGTGTTTAATTTCAAAAGTAAAGATATGTTATTTTATGATACATATTACTTATACATATCTTTAGAAAATTAAAGGCCATTGTCAATCCCCAACTTGAGGAGGCCAGCCCTAAAGGACCAAAAATCCTACTTGTTCCACTTAAAGTATTCATGTTGTCACATAATGCACACAAATGCCTATTCTTCATTAATGTGTATTTTCCACTTTTTAAACATGGAAACTTTTCCAAATAAGAAATTTTCCAAAAAGATAACTTTCCAAAATTAGAAAAGTTCAACGAGAATAATCGAATTACTAAGCCTATGTTTGGAGTTACTTATCAAAATTAATTATCCATGATAATTATTTATTTTAAAAAAAATTTAGCCTAAAAATTTCTAAAATAAGTAGTTATCATAGGTAACTAATTTTGATAAGTAACTCCAAACAAAGCCTAAATCCAACCCAAATCTTTAACCAAAATATTGAATATATATATATATATATATATATATATATATTAAAGGATCAAGCTCAATTAACCTAGGTCAAACATTAATATTCAATGTTAACATAACCACCAAAACTTAAGACTTGGTCAAAAACAACAAAACACCGCATAAATTTAATTTTGTAAGTTATACTAATTTTTCAGATTCAACTAATCCTTGTTATAACCACATCTATTTTTAGTACATATATCAAAATAAAAAACATGTAGTTTTTATGAAAACTTGACTTTTAGGGTTTCAATTTGATATGTAATGTGATAGGTAAACTTTTATAATTAAATTCAGTGTGATTTTTATAGAATAGTGCAAAGTTGCAGCTAAATCGAAACAACCACAAATTTATCATAAAATATTATTTTCTTAGGCTAATAATATTACGTATCATGATGCATAAAATATATTCATTAGAAGGTATAAAATTTATGTAATAAGAAAATATATGTATATAAGTTTCAAAAATAATGTTATCGAATATAAAATTCTTATATATAGATGTAAGGTCTTCAAGCACCAAAATAACTCTAGGATTTGATGATCTTGGGTTAATACTTATTTTTTTAACTCAACCAGGGAAGAAGAAGAAGAAGAGGAAGAAGAGGAAGAAGAAGAAGAAGAAGAAGAAGAAGAAGAAGAAGAAGAAGAAGAAGAAGAAGAAGAAGAAGAAGAATATATTAAATATGTCATCTTGAAAACAGTTTCATATTTTGATGAATCAAGTGAAGATCTTGAAGATGTGAATAGAATTAGTGAGACAAAAAGAACATAAGGTAGGACACTAAAGGAGTAATAAAAACATAGGTTTGTCTATTAGGATTTTGTATGGGATTATATGGGATTTTATAATAGAAAGATATAATAAATTCACACAAGTAAATTATAAATGACATTGATTGATATTTTTCACTAAGTTCTATTCTAATATTGGAAAAACTCAAAAGAAAAAAGTTGTAGATGTTGAAGTTATATTTTTATGCAAAAAGAATTGTTCAATTTTGTAGTAAATGAAAACGATATGGCTAAATTACTGAATGTTGGTTGATTTATCTATGAATTTGAAAAAAAGATAAAGAAATATTATCATATAATATCATTGAAGATAATTAGTAGATAATAATTACAGATAGTGAGGAATAAATAAAAGATAAAACTTTATCATATATTACAAAAATGTGTCTCTCTCCAATATATTTTAACTAACTACAAAAATAATGTAAGATTTAATTATATGAATATATAAATTAATTTCTAAATCAATAATTAATCTCATCAACCAACTAATTAAAAATTTTATTTTAGATAAAAAAATATATCACACATCATGCCATAAATAAGGTAGGCATCTTATTATTTTAATTACTTTATTTTTTTTTCCCAAAAAATGTCTATTTATACAATTCTCATTTTGCCATTTTACTATTCTAGATAAAGTAATGGTTTAAAATATCATTTTGAATTGTAGAAAAATTCCAACTACTAATATAACAATCTTTAAAATATTTTTAACACATTTCACATTAAAATAAATATTTTATACAAATAGTAACATTTAGATAACCAAATGCATTATAAAAATAACAAATTTTCTTAAAATTTCCAGAATTTAAAAGAGAGTCTTTCTTTTACATTAACATAAATAAAATAATATAAATATAATACAATACATTGTCATAAAAAATTAGGCAATGATCACCAAAATATTAAGCCCCTGTTTGGTTTTACTTATTATTAATAATTACTTTTAGATAAAAACTAATTTTATAAATCTACTTTTGAAAAAGTACTTTTATAAGTAAAATGTATGTTTGTTTTAACTTTTATTACATAAGTGATTAATGCTAAAAAACTACTTATTGTATCTTATTAGTGTTTGGTTTTCATTTTCCTACAAAATTACTTATTCTTTTCCATCTTTAGTTTTTATCTTCCTATATATATCTTTTAGTAATAATTACTATATAAATTAGGTAATATTAAATATTAAAAAGTATATTAAACATTACAAATTATAAAAAAATATAAAGATATACAAAGTACTAAAAATTATAAAATAAAAATTATAAACTTATTAAAAAACATTATGAACAACCACTAAACAAACTTTATAAAATTCACAAACATCTAAAACTCAAATATTAATTGTAAATCAAAGTTTATATTATGCAATAAACATTCTTAAATTTATAATAAGCATAACATCATAATATAGTTCAATGACGTGCATTATAAATATCATCTACAATCCTACCCCGTACCATTTCCATTTCTCTAGCCGCTCTACCTTCTACATGTTGTCCAACATCTCTATTCCTATTGTTTTCTTCATATATTTCTTTGCTACAAAACTCATCAAATAATATATCATCCATTCCATTCAACCTAATAAAATTGTGGATTGTCATTGTTGCAATGACAATAAACATTTGTTGTTCCAAACTATAATTCGGCATTTGCTTTAAGATGGGAAAACGATCCTTCAAAACACCAAAGCAACGCTCAATTACATTTTGCACTGACGAGTGTAAATGATTGAATAATTCTTCTTTTCCTTGTGGACCGCCAACTCTTTGAAAATCAGATACATGATACCTTGTATCCTTGAATGGCGCAAGATAGCCGGATGTATTGGGATAACCTGAATCAACCACATAATATTTACCTGCATAAAATGTAAGTTCATATTATTCAACTATAATATTTTATACTTAATATATAAAATAATGCTCTATTTACCTCGAGGAGGATGAGGAAAGTTTTTGTTGGGATCTCAAATACAGTGTTGGAATATTCGAGAATCATGAGCAGACCCCTCCCATCCAGCTTCCACAAATATGAATAACATATCAAAAGAACAAACTGCCATAATATTTTGGGAGCATACTCCTTTACGATTACGATAGGGCATTTGTTCATTCTTTGGAACACAAGCATCGATATATGTTCCATCTATCGCTCCTACACAATCTTTAAAATAAGGCCAAAGTCTCGAATCATTCATGATCTCAGGAGGGACCTCATCAAGGCTTCGATGAGGCCTTATAATATCACTAGCAATCTTTGATATAGCAACTAAAACCTTGTTGAAATATCTACTAATAGTTTCTCCAGAGTGCTGAAATCGATCTATGGTAATTTTTAATTTTTTTTATCTTTGATCTTAAAAGTGAAAATATGACAAATAATGTGGACAGGTGAAGTATATAGGGGTGTGTGTATATCTAAATTTGGACTGGCATGATCCAACTGTATGAATTTATGAAAAATAGAGATCGAAGATAGAACCAATTACTAATCGGTCCCAATCTGGATCGGATTAGATAATTTAGGGTTAAAGCCAGATCATACCAACTAGGAATGAAATAATATCTCAAAATTTTAAAATGTTTTTAAATTAATAAAAAATACTTGCTATCATACACTTGTAAGCCATAATAATTAATATTGAATTTTTGTATTCATTGTCACATATTTAATATATGCTTAATTTAAGCACACAAGACATATGCCTTCTAAGATTCATCATCCCCTCCTAAAATAGGTTAAAAATAAGGGATAGAAAGCTCAATGAAGTCATTTAACAATAATTAAGAACATATGAGAGAAATTTTAATACAAAAAATATTCTTTGATAACCACAAATCCAAGTTCAACCATGGGCAAAAGAGGTGTGTATCAGTCTATCAGCGTATTTAGACTCAGGCAAATTTTTTTTTTAGGTATTAGATTGGACCGATTGAATAACTGAATTTTGTAAAATCATAAACCCAAGATTGATCAATAATCTTATTAGTCCTAACCAAAACCTATATTATTATATTCTATTATGTTTGATTTTCAAGTCCAACCCATTTGTTGCATACCTCTATAATTAAAGTCACAAAATTTGAATTTAGGTTGGTGCGACTTGTGAGGCATAATAATTAATTATGGTTGTAATTAATTATCAATGTGTCAAATACTATATTAATCTAGATAGTGATTAATTAAGAGCAACAATTTTGTAGCATGGCGGTAAAATAAAAAAAATAGTAATTTCATTAATTAAAAAAGGTAAAATATAAGAACTTAGATAGATATTTTTGAACAATCTTAAATTTTCATAAAATTTATTTTATTATCATTATTATTATTATTATCAGTAAATATAATATGTATTGCTGAGTTACTTCCTTAATGTCCGTACGGGCATAGCTCAATAGTCGAGACATGGTAAGTTGATGCAGAAGGTCTTAGGATCAAATTTTATGGCAGCTACAACGTGAGAGTTTCAATCCTTTAATGCGTGGGTGACTCCTTGTAGATACCATGAAAAAAGACCGCTATGTTCTCAATCATTAGATCACTGTAATTTACCTTCTCCAATTAAGACCGTCAAACAGGTAGGTCGGAGGCCCGCCTTTTGATCCAGGGTAAATTTGAAAAACCTCAAAATTGGTGTTAGGTGCCAAAGTTTTGTCCGTTCCTCTCCGGGCGAAGAGTGATAATGAAGTAGTGACCCAATTAGGCAATTACTTAGGGAAGAATTTATTAGCCTCTCCTGTGCCTCGTGACTCTTCCTCCCTGTCCCTGTCCCTCTCACCCTCCCCGCCCTTGCCCAGGTGCCCATGCTTCTGTTCTTAGCTCGTTTCCTTCCTTGCCTTCTTGCCGAAGAAGAAGTGTCCTTTTTGTCAGGGCGAAAATACTAAATTCTTTGTGAGCCGCCTCATTTCGTCGTTCACTTTCATTTGTCTCCGCTTGGTGCATTTCTTGTCTTGATCTCCCTCTTGCGTTTTTCTGCAGTCGACTGTGATTTTATCACATTTATTCCATTTAGGGATCTAGGTTATCCATTTTGATTCCTGGTCATCGCTATCTTTGAGCTGTGAATGATTTTTTTTTTGGTGTGTACTTCTGAGATGTCTTTGTTTGGTTTAGCCATTTATTTCCCCTTTTTAATGAGCACTTTAAATTTTGGTTTAGTCAGCTGATACCTAATTTAATATTCATACCATTTTTTGATGATCAATTATTCATGACTAATACTGCCGCGTCTGTTTTGATGATTTTTAGCGGATCGGGGATGAGAATGGGGCAAGAAAGGGGAGGAAAAAAAAACGTTGTACTGATTTTTTTTTATGCTAGGCATGACATTGTTGATTGATCATCTAATTTCTTGTATCCTTATGAGAAAAAGACGTTGCTTTTGTGATTTCATTCTCGTTTCCGACGATTTGGTCTTATTTGGGCTATCTATTTTTTGACTTTCAGAAAGCCTTCCAAATATTGCGCATGAGTTGACGGAAGACACCTGTTCATTTGGGTTTTATTAGAGTCTGATGACGATGGATTTGTCTCAAGATATTTCTCGAAGCTTAAGATTTTCTTCTTTGAGCTCCACCGGCAATGAAACTGCATCACATTCTGGTGCAGTCACCAACGGAGATGATTTCAACAGTGACGGTGGGAGTGGAAATAATTTCGCACCTCCGTGAGTTTTTGTTGCCCTCGTTCATCTATGCATCATTGTGTTTAATTTGGATATGCATTTATTATATATATTAAAGTACATATCCAAATTGCCAATGCACCTCATTTCATTTCATTTCATATTCAACAATTACTTACCTAACACAGCTTTGCCATCTATCAAAGCTGGAACTTCACACTCTTGATATTTAATGCTTTGACAGTATTTGAATATGATGATTGTTGATGTGATTTGATTTTCCTCCATATGACATAGCACATGATTCGACTTGGTATGTGTTTCACTCTTGGGATATTTCATTCCTGCGTTTGGCGCTTTGTTTGATGCTCATGAGGGTTTTGAGTACACCAAGTACCCTTGATTTAGCGCTTTTTTTCATACTATATTCTTTCGTCAAGCTTTCTATTGGATTTGATGATGTCACAATTAACTTTAAGAATTTCTCACCTGGCTAGACCAAAATTCCTTTCTTTGTGTAGCTTTTCACTGTCAGCTCTTCTCTCTTCTCCTATGTATCTATTTTTCTGCAATTACATTCAGCTTTAATTTAATTTAAAACCGACCATGTTATTAGTCTAACAATTCACTTGGCTTCTATTTGTTTTAATTTGTCACCGATCACGTCAAACTTAATATGAAACTCTCAAGTTAAATCTTTGTTAAATCACAATGAAAAATATTTAACCTTCTCAACAAAGGTTGTTACTCTCTACAGAAAGGAATGAACAAAGAGGAAATAAACCAATACCATGATCTTCTTTTCTTCTTGATGGTATTGGCAATAAGAAATTGGTGCCATATTATATAACAACACAACTGTTTAGCTCAATGCTCAAAATATCCCTATACTCCCAACACATCCCGAGGGAAAACAATGCAAAATTATAATTGTTTTTCCACTTTCTTTCCCTGACCAAAATGCTCAAAAGACCTTCAAACAACACTGAAATGACTTCAAAAACTATGTGAAGGCATCAATGAATTGATTCATCTATTGCAGATCATTACAGCTAAGAAATGAGAAGAATTTTTGTGGTTTTCTTTTGCTTTAATTTTTTTTTGTTGCTTCTCTTTCTGAATTCTCTCACAATCTTTAGAAAATTGAAGGAATAAATTAGTCTGGACCCCAGAATGGATACTATGGGGGAAAGGGATGGCTGATGTGCTAGTGCACTGAATTGGAGCAACTCTGCTGAGTGCTCATAGTTGAGATTGGTGGAGACGAGAGTGGTAGTGGTGGTGGTGCACGGAATTGGAGTGGATATGTATTGTTCACAGTGGCAATGATGGAGGAGGGTGATGATAGAGATGAGAGATGAGAGATGGAAGGAGAGTGAATAAAGATAATGGAAGTGGAAGGGAAGAGAGAGGAGACAAGTGAGTGGTGAGGATGAGATTAATTTTGTCAATTAACAACATCAATAAGAAAGCAGATAAAAGGGTATGGTGTCATAAAAATGTAAATTTAGGGCTACGTTGTGTATCTGAAAATCTCAGTGGTGCCTGACAAATAGATGATGACAGTTATTTGGTAAAATATCACTTTAAGTATTGTTTGGATGGATAAGTTTTTAAGTGAAGATATTTAGAAGTGAGGGATTTATAAGGTTAAAACACTTTTAAGACTATATGGATGAGGAACTTTAAGGGAGGATTTCAGATTTAGAGGAGCTTGTTCTTTTGTTAAGATCCTTTATTTGGTAAGCAGCTTAGATTCAAATTTCTGGAGTGCTCTCTTCAGAGCATTTTCTTATAATATTATCTCATGAGGCCATTTGGTTACTCTAGCTTCTCTCAAGCCCCATCATTATCACTCAAATTCCTATGCATTATTGACCATCACTAGAATGCCTTGTGACTTTGCTAACCTACTATTTGTGACTTTAAATGACTGCCAAATATATTCTATATGAGAATTTTTTACTACCCCAATAATGGATTTCTAAGTGGTTCACTGTATTTCTATTTTGCTTTGCTTTTCAACTTCTCCATGCATATGTAACCTGAAAGGGGCTTACTTTAGAAATCTCTTGACTAAATAGTAAGGAATATTTAGATTGATCTATCTGGGGAATCGTTGGAAATTCACCACCAGTGGTGGTCAAGCAGTAGCTTGGTGACATTATGGAGGAATAAGGGCTATGATGTAGGTGGTTTGGGGAATTTGTTGCATTATGCTACCATTTGCAGCTGTCGTGGAAGTTCAATGGACCAAACAAACAGGGCATCCATTTTCTCTCTTCCTTCTTAAGACTCGTGCTAGCATCCCCTTCTAACACTCTCTCTCTCTTTATATTCACTGCTAGATGGATCGAAACTAATCTACAACTCCGTCACAACTGTCTTAATTTTTATTTTATTTTGCCTCTAATTTATGTTTGAAAAGGCTAAAGGCACACCTAAGCATTAGGGGTCCTAGAACTTAAGCACTTGACACAAGGCGCGCATACGTAAAGTGAGGTGCCAATATTACAAGTCTAATACTACTTTTGATATTCGTAAAATATATAATCATTTCTTTTCAAAATCATGGCTATTAGTTTTCTCACAACCCTTTTTCCTCTCCTTTTCTTGTTGCTATTTAGTTATTTTATTTAAAAAAATAAAGCTTAAAAAAAACTAATTAGAGTTTTTTCTCTACACTAAACATATTTATTTCTTTTTTCATTCAAAATTACATCTATTGGTCTTCCTATGACCTTTCCCCCTCCTTCCCTTCCCTTTTGTAAATGAAATTTAAACCTAAAAGTAGCTAAATTTCAGTTAGGCATACTCCTAGATGCGACTTGCCAATGTTGTCTCCCATAGGATGAAAAAAGCCCTAAACCCTGGCGCCTTAGGCATACCTTTTCAAACACTTTTTGTTAGAACTCAATTGCTTGTTCATGATCATTTTTTACTGCTTTGGTTAGTAATTTTCCATGGCATGCATGATGCTAGGCTTTAAATCTGAATCATTACATTGCGATGGCCAAATCTCATAATATTTATAAATATATATTTTTTCCCGACAGGCTAATTTATAAGTGATTGAATTATATCTTGTTTTCTTAATCTTGAATTGCACTTTGTTGCTGATATTTTGGAAATGGGTTGTGTTTATGTGGGTCAAAGATTGAATCTTGAATCTTTATTTTCTTTTCAAATGACAATTTTCACTTCCAAAATATGTGTACAATGAAGATTATGAAATCATGTAAGTGATGGAGCATAGAAACATATTACTAGTTCTATTTTTTTTTTCTTTCTAATTCATCTCTATAAGTTGAAATGAATATGTTTGATTGGTTGGCCATTTATCTTTTTGTTTTAAATTTTGTTTACGACTTAGAAGAATGCACAAAATGTGCATTCTTAGTATGGAAATTTGTGTTTTTGTGTGGGAGTTGTGTATTTTTATAATGAAGAATGTTTAGTTTTACCATGAAAGATGTATAAATTTATTGTTTTGAAGGATGTGTATTTTTGTTGTGGAATATATATATTATAATACTGGAGGTTGTGCATTTGTTTACAAACATGCACATTCCTCTTTTATATTTGTATAAATAAAAATATGTGTATTCTATTTTGGAAGAAGTATTTCATATTGTGGAATATGTGTATTTTAGTGTTCGATGATGTGTATTCGTTTTAAAATATGTGTATTTCTCTCTTGCAGTTGTATAGATAACAATTTGTATTCTTTCCCTTCAAAAAGACGTATATTTATTTGCTGAACAATGTGTATTATATTTTATAAATATACATTTCTGTTGGAAAGCTATGTATTTATACCTAAAAAATGTGTCTCATTGCCCTAGAGGATGTGTATTTATATTCTAGGTGCGTATATCTTGAAGGATGTGTATTCTTGTTTAGGAGGATGTGTATTTATATTCTAAAAGTTATGTACATATATCAAGAAAGATGTGTTTTTATTGGAAAATATGTATGTTTTTGTAAGATGTGCATGTCTTGTCATACATATGTAAATTAATTTTCGTTGAATGTATATGAATATAAGTATTTATCCATAGAGAAAAATGTGAGATTTTTTTTTTGATAATTTAAATTAAAGATAATTAGTTTTAAAATTTTATAAAAGATGACATCAACAAATTGCTATGTGATGTCACCTTATGCACCTAGCATGGTAATAAGGTGGTCGGGATACAAATTGTGGGTGCTGGACAGGTTGAAAGGAAAAACTAAATGTTCCAATGAGTGATTCATATAAATTCCTTGTAATTGTTTGAGTTCGAAAATGTTCTAATTGAGAAGAGTATGAGTTCTTGGGTTTTTAAAATTCTCTGACTTTTGTCAAATAAGGGACTGGGCCAAAGATCTTCATAAATCTTATCTAAATGTGAAATATCACTTAAAACCTCCCCATTCTGATGCACTCATAAGCTTTCAATCACTTAAGAAATTCATTTGAATCTGTGTTTAGAAAAGAATTTATATGTCAATCTGATTATTCCAGGATTCAAGAATTCTATCTTGTTGATTCTTTGGCAATAGTCACTAGTTCCTTCGTGTAATGCTGCCCATAACTAGAATCTTGGGTGTTTGGCTTACTGTTTCCTTGATGTAAACAATCTTGTCTCCCACATCTGAGAAAACGAATCTCTATTGTTTCATATTTTTCCTCCATTATGCAGGACTCCAATGACCCTATCAATGTCTATTCCAGCAGAACTTGCTGGGGCCATACCTTTGATCAGTAAGTTCCAGGTGAGCGAGTACACCCACTGGCTTACAAAATGTGTCAACATGAAGATTGTCTTTTGGTTCTATCATGACCCAACTTTCTTAGGCCTCTTGCATCACATGGATTTTAATCAAGTTTATATTTATGTGTTTGTCATGTGCTTTATGTTTCACAATTGATTATTAATATCATCTCTTATTAGGTGGAAGGTTTTTTAAGAGCCATGCAGAAACAGATTCAATCAGCTGGAAAACGTGGCTTCTTCACCAAGAAATCATCTGGGTCTCAAAGTCGGGATAAATTCACCTTTGAAGACATGTTGTGCTTCCAAAAAGTACTTCACCCTCATTTATGTTTGTGATTCTAACAATCTATCGAACCTGATGCAGCTTAACCGAAATGAAATATGAACTTTGCAGGATCCTATTCCGACTTCTTTGCTTAAAATTAACAGCGACTTAATAGGCCGGGCTACAAAGCTCTTCCAGGCAATTTTGAAGTACATGGGAGTTGATTCATCTGACAGAGAGGCTCCGACAAGCTTAGATGAAAGGATTGAGCTAGTTGAGAAGCTTTATAAGCACACTCTAAAGCGTTCTGAGCTTAGAGATGAACTTTTTGTACAGATCTCAAAGCAAACAAGGAACAACCCTGATAGGTCCGTGCATTAGCTTATACCTTTGTAAACCTGTTTTATGTTATTTAATACCTGTTTCTTATCACTATAAATGACAGGCAATATCTGATGAAAGCATGGGAGCTGATGTACTTATGTGCATCTTCTATGCCTCCTAGTAAGGATATTGGTGGATATTTGTCTGAGTATGTCCATAATGTGGCTTATGGTGTGAATATAGACTCAGACATCCGATTTCTTGCACAAAACTCGTTGAATGCCTTGAAGCATTCTATTAAGGCTGGACCAAGGCATGTTATACCTGGACGAGAAGAGATTGAAGCTCTATTGACTGGGAAAAGGCTTACAACCATAGTTTTTTTCTTGGACGAGACTTTCGAAGAAATCACGTATGACATGTCAACAATTGTTTCTGATGCAGTTGAGGTTTGTATAATGATCTGATCCAAATATTTTTCCCGCTAGCATGGAATGATCTATGCCAAATGTTCTTGTAAATGATTACTTTTGATGTAAGAGGGGAGGGGGGGATGGGGGCACAACACTGACTGTTATAAATAACACTGGATGTGTCATCTTCTGCATCAATCTATGTGATGTTGGTTTCTCACAATTGATGACAACTTGTTATTCAACGATTTTGGCACTTTAACAACCAAACTTAGAAAGGTAAAGAGAGAGTAGTTTGGGAAGTTCACTATGATTCTTCCCATTGTCTTGTACACAGGAAGTGAGAAAGGCCCAGATATATAAAGAGCAATAGAGCCACAAAATTGCATTCAGGATTACATATGATATCAGTTGGTTGTTACAGTTCATTGTAACTAGGAGGAAGTTGTTCTCAGGAAGGGGGATTGCGTTTATTTCCTTTCTTTTTGCCTGCAATTCTGGCTCCTGACTATATTTTGAGATTGAATGGGAAAACCTATTTGCATGGAAGAGCCGGAAAAAGTATAATAATGGACATCTGATTGCATTGCATGCCTTAGTAAAATGGTCGGTCTTATATAGGATGTGTCCAAGGCACCAAGGAGCTACTGCTCGAGAATTGATGGAGATAAGACTTCTGTGTAAATTTCAAAGCAGTTCATCAAACTTTTCATATAGACATTAACTCATGTTTCGTTTTAACATGTTCTTCTAAGTATTTAAACTTGCATTGTTTCACATTCTGATGGCTAGAAGGCAACACTATTGTCATTGTAAACAATCAAATGTATGCAATGGATTGACACAATTATATGCGTAGATGAATAAATAATCTCTGAAGATTGTTTGTGAATCCCTACCTTAAATGGATGAATGTTTTGCTTTTGGATCTTGCTATTACTGATCAGTGCTGTACCTTCTTCAGGAACTTGCTGGACTTATCAAGCTCTCTGCTTATTCTAGCTTTAGTCTGTTTGAGTGCCGCAAAGTTGTCATTGGATCTAAAACTACAGATCCTGGAATTGGTATTTCCATCATCGCTTTGAGAATTCTTTTTTGCTTTAGAATTTCCTATGCATGTATCTAATACGTATGTCATCTCATGACAGAGGAGTATATTGGTTTAGATGACAGTAAGTATATTGGTGATCTCCTTGCTGAGTTCAAGGCAGCAAAGGATCGGACTAAAGGAGAAATATTGCATTGCAAACTTGTATTCAAGAAAAAGTTATTTCGGGAGTCGGATGAATCTGTTACTGACCCCATGTTTCTTCAGCTTTGTTATGTTCAAGTACGTTAACTTACAAGCTCATGGCTTTCAAGTTATTTATCATTTATGACTTATAAGCTGTTTTACTTGAGACATTTTGCTAATGTCTGTACCTTTGCAGCTGCAACATGATTATATATTGGGTAATTACCCTGTGGGAAGAGATGATGCTGCACAACTTTCTGCGTTACAGATCTTGGTTGATATTGGATTCTTAAATAACCCTAAGTTGTGCACGTGAGCATTCTGTTTTCTTAAGAACATTCTCCATTGTCCCTTCCCTACCATTTTGCTCTGGGTCAAGTATGGGTGATGTATTGTTGTATCAAATAGCGTGGTATTTCTTCATTTTAACAAACTCTTAACGGAGGGAGCTTCTATTTTATAGGGATTGGACCTCGCTTTTGGAGAGATTCCTACCAAGACAAATTGCAATTACTCGGGCAAAGCAGGATTGGGAGTTAGATATCCTTTCTCGTTATCACTTAATGGTACCAGCTCCCATTTTCATTTTCTATGGGTGGAATTTTAGCCTGTGTTTTCCTGGTTTTCCAAAGTGTTGTTTCAAGCTTCAATATTCATGAAGCCTTTCCTCCTTTCAAATCATTCACCGAAGTTATTAAATAATTTTTTTCTCTGATTTAAATATGATAAATAAATTTTAGTTTATTTTCATGAGCTCCTTTTTTAGTTTATTTTTTTTGGTTTCTTTTATTTTTTGGTCTCATAGATGGAATCAATCCTTTTCTCCTTTCTCTTATTCTTGTTGAACATTGTTTTGTGAACTGTGGATGGGTCTCAGCATTATTTCTGAACTGAGGTTGTGTCTCTCTTCTCTTTCTGATGCTATGGAATCCTCAACCGAGAGGAATGCAAAAATATTATTTGGAGGGGAAAATAAAGGATTTGATGCGAGGATTGGTGTTTCTGAAGTCTGTACCCATGGCCTAGCTTACAGTTTGGGCTTTCACCTGATTGATGTTATTTAAGGGTGGCCCTGCTGCAATGCAATAGTAACATTGATCCACTTTGACGGAGTTAAAAATTTAGAATCATGATTACTACCTTGTAAGAGCAACTTGAGACCCAACTTCAGTGTGACACCAGTTCCCCCTCCCTCTCATTCACAACATTCCTCTCAACCTCATTAATAATCTCTCTTAAATGATTTTGAAGAATAAAAAAGAAGGTGCAAGTCTGATTCAAATAATTTCAGATATAGACTTATCTTGCTGCTAAATGCAAGCTTGTGAAAGTGAAAACTATTGTTCCCTTTGGATTTATGGATTCTGGCTTTTCTGGTGCTTCTGTGCTAGGCATATAGTAATTTTGTTTGGTGGGATGGCTCTGAAGAAATCAAAGCAGGCATGTCCTGCGGATTTATAATATAGGCCTTGGATGTAGATGTTTCTGGATACTTCGACATTAGGTTGAATAAAAGAAAGATAGGCTTGCATCCTGCTATACAAAATACTGAGACACGGTGGATAACCAATTTGTAAGACCAATTGCTTTGTGAACAGAAAAATACTGAAAGACTCCCAATTCCACAGTGATGTTAAATAATAAAAGAATGAAACTAAAGGGACTGTCAGTGAGGTTCTGATGGGGCAATTTTTTGTGATCTCATCTTATATAACATTTTAACAATGACAAACTTGAAGGAGTCTTCTTGTACTAGATTTTATGTGGGTTGCATGCAAAGGCATTGACTGTTGACCTTTCACTTACCTGCTGACTGAATTAATTGATCTGGAAACCATGTCATCATTGTGCATATTTTTGAGCTTTATTTTCCTCCTTGAAATCCTGGAATGTCTGATTCATTGTCTGAGTTCCCAAAGAGAGTTTACTTTTTGACGGACTTTTTTTTACAAGGATCTCAGGCCTCCAGATAGGTTGTAGCTGTCACATCAAAGTGCTGTCATCTGGTTGCCCATTTCTTATCTGCATGGTTGTGCCCTGTAGTACTATATCCACTTTTCATTTTTTTTTGGTAATTTTGAAATACATTCCTCATGTTGCCTAATTTGTAGCACTTCTCATATTGGTTTGAGTACATTTCATGCAAGAGGCCTAATATGCAGTGGGGGTATACTCATTGTTTCTGGTAATTAAATGTATTTTTATTACCAATATTGGATCTATGCTTGCCTACTATCTTGCCATGTGCAACTCTCCTAGTCAGGCTATCTATCAATACTCTCCTTCAACAAAGCTAACAAACAAATAAACAATAATGGGCTTGATAATAACCTTGGGATTCCTCTGAACTTGCTTTATTTCTTTGTCTCCAAATGTGACAGTGCATGACATTGAAGGCTGCTCCACACTGTAATCTTACCCTCCCCTTTTTAACCTGATCATCCACTGCATAAATCATTCCAAGGCTCCAAGCAGTAGATCCTCCCTGTAAGGCCAGCCAGTGCAATATGCTCCATCAGATTTTGTTAACAACCACACAGTGTGCTAGCAAATGGTTTTCATGCTCTGGCTACTCCCGACAAACTTCGCATACTTCATCCCTGACACTGCCCCATTGATTCAGCTTAGTTTTTACTGCCAGTGCACTGTGGCACATCATCCTTGTAACAAACTTGTGCTTCCCAGCTTGGATGCACTGTGAATAAATGACCGACTCTATCCCATGCCCTCATAATGTGCTTGAACATCCAGCCAACTGTCAACCTCTCTAATCTACCTTTCATGGATCCATTTTACCCATAAATTCTAAGTGTCTGATTAGTTTCCGCATATATTTAGCAATACATGCAGTATTCCATATATTCAGTTGCCTATTGCTCAATTCACTGTCCTTTGGTAAGAACACTTTTGGCCAAGCAAGAATGCCTTAGAAACCATTTTGATATAATAAACAGTTGAGAAACACAGTAAATTGATCCACATACCAAACATGATGCTTTGTGAAATGTTTCACAGGTATCACAGACAGTGTAAAAGACCCATTTCTATGTGTGAAGTATTTAGCTTTACAATGTTTCGCAGTAAATAGATGGATCTTAATGCCATGCTTGAAGCAGTTGATGAATTAAAGAAATGAAATATGCCTTAGACGAGGTTTGCCAAACGCTGTGGAAGATGTAGATCTTAAATAACTAGATAATTTGAAGCCTAATTTTGGGAAAATTCAGTTAGCCGTGTTATCTGTGTGGTCATTTCCTTGAGTTGTTTTGCAGAAATAATTATTGATTTTGCAATTTTAAGTGAACCTGTACATCATAGCCTAAACGCAGTTTGCTGAAAGGGAGGAAAAAAGGGTGTGTGTGTGAAAACTATGTAACAGTGTCCATTTTGAACAAGGATGTTTCTTTACCATATAATTTTTAAATTTTTGCAGAGGGAAAGAAAGTAGTTTTTCATAAAAGACTCGTAGTTCTTCATCTCAATGCAAACTTTGCAAACTGGGGTGTAGAAACTAGAAACTCTTAGAGGGCCAGCGACTGGTTGATCTCAGACTGTAACAGCCAATAGTATTTTTTAAATAGGTTTTGTTTGACCCTCTACCACATGCAGTGATTGGTGTTTCATCTCTTCACAACTAGCATTATCTGATGTTCAATGATCTTTTTGTTACGTGTCATGGCTAGCTGTTGGCATTGACTATAGTTCATACGTAATTCTTACTAGCATAGCATCTTGTGTTTTGTATGCTGTATTTTTACTCGAGCATTTAGGATACATGCTGTGTTGTTTCCTTACAGGAAAATCTTATAAAAGAGGATGCAAGACAGCAATTTTTAAGAATCTTGAGAATGCTTCCTTATGGCAATTCAGTTTTCTTTAGTGTCCGTAAGATTGATGATCCCATTGGGCTTCTACCAGGCAAGATAATTTTGGGCATCAACAAACGCGGGGTGAGTCATTAGCTTAGCACTAATGTGATCCTGGAATGGGGGTAATTTATCCTTTCTTTAGCTTCTTTTTAGTTCTGTTTGGCACCAGTTTCCCTCTTTATGATTTTATTTTTGTTTCTGCAGGTTCACTTCTTTCGTCCCGTTCCTAAAGAATATTTGCATTCTGCTGAACTAAGGGATATAATGCAGTTTGGCAGCAGTAATACGGCTGTCTTTTTCAAAATGAGAGTTGCTGGTGTCCTCCATATCTTCCAGTTTGAAGCTAAGCAGGTTAGCCTAATCTTCTAGTCATTCATGGTTCCATTGTAGTTCTCCTCTCTCTGTCGCTGTCCTCCCTTCTTTCTTTCTTTCAATCTGCTTTTTATCAGTGATTCTGGTGTTTTTTTTCCTATGATTTGAATTTGCATCAATGATTTTTTCTCCACCTATGAAGTCACAGGAATGTAAGATTTGGCTGAAAATTGCATTCCTTTCTGATGTTTCTAAATTTGCTTTGTGTAGGGAGAAGAAATCTGTGTTGCTCTTCAGACACATATAAATGATGTCATGCTGCGCCGGTATTCTAAAGCAAAAGCTCTTGCTAGTAGTGCAGTGAATGGAGATATTTCAAACAATGCAAAGCCTCCTACTTCTGAAGCCAATGAGAAGCGCCTTCAGGACTCGTGTAAAATTGCTGAAGAATCACAGAAGACTGTTGATCGAGTAACATCCCTGCTTCCTTTTTAAATATCTTTTATAGTGCTTCTGTACCTAATGAAAGTTAGTATTCATTTATAAAAATCAAAGACTATGGAAATGAGGAAAAAGGAAAATGAAACAGTATAGTTATGCATTTGGAATTCTGGCGTGGGGATCGGAGGGAATGGGATGCTCAAAATACAAAATTGAATTAGGTTTTGGATGAACCTCCAGGCTATATCCACACCTGCTCCCTATTCAAAATCAATCTGTTTAGTTCTGCTGAAACAGTTGATCTGTTCATTGAGAATTCATTGCTGCTCCTGAGTTGCCAAACCCTGGGTTGTCTCCCAGAACAACACCGATTCTTGTGCGACTATTGAACAGGCCATTAGCTGTGATTGATCACTCTAGTGCCCACACCCTGGCTCTGTGATAGGTTGGTTGAGTCCCTTCGGTCTTTAGGAGCATCTATGCATGAGCCTAGCCCAACCTTCTTGCTGCTTGGTGCCAACGTGTCACCAATATTGGTGCTGCTTTGTTGTGCATTGGTTGATGGGGTGGCATTAGCTGCCATCGGGTTCCTTTGGATGCGCACATTGGCTACTGGGATTATGAAATAAAATCTCAGTTGATCTGCTGAAACGTGACTGATATATTTTGTATTTTGGCCTATCAATTTCAGGCAATAAAATTGTGATCGTAGTATTGTGGTGTCACAGATATGGTTGTGATTGCGGCAGACAATAAAGCTATGATCACAGTATCGGGGTATCACACATACAAAAAAGATATCGTCCGAGACGTATTTGATATTGAGGGTCCTGATATGTTATTTCAGTGAAACAAGACACAGGAAAACATTTACACATCTCGCCAATATTGACTGTTATATGACCAATATTTGTTGTGAAAAATGATAAAAATTTATCTTGCGACGTGTAAAATATCCTCTGCGGTATCCCAATACCGCAATGCAGTGATTGTGACTCTGGTTTTTTCACTTGGTGTCATGGAGGATATTTTATCGGTTGTGACAGTTTTTTTACCACAACCAATATTGGCAAAATGAATAAAATATTGGCAAGTATTGGGATATATCGTCAAAGCATATTGTATCTGCCAATATTCATGCGATCATATTTCTATGCTGTGTGTTAGACATTTAGTGTACTGACATACAAAAATGTGATATATATGAGGGATATATAGGTGTACTGGTCGATATTTTATTCCATGGATTGCGGCTAATGTTGTGGTGTTGAGGTATCAAAGTGTCGCCGATATTATTTTATATGTTGCAATTGTTATAGCATGCAGTAAAAATTGTTAAATGTTGGCAAATGTCAATAAAATATTGGCTAAAAAAAATATCGTATCTGATTTATGTGATTTTATATCTATGTTGCATATCAGACACTTCTCAGTTTGGCAGGCCAAAAATCCTATATATATTGGAATATATTGGTCTATTGGTTGAGATTTTATTCCATGATCAATACGCAACACAAAAATCACATATGTATCGGCTGATACGATATATATTGCTTAATAATTACAGATATTTGCTGATATTTACTAATTTCTATCGTGAAAGAAGGGAAAAAAAAATAAATCATGCAGTGATTACTACTATAAAATATTTATTGTTTGCAACAATCCAATATTGGTACATTGTCCATGATCGTAACGACGTAACCGCAACTGTAATTTTTTTTTTCCTTGAGTGGGATGAAACACCTCCACCACTTTATGCATTTGTGCCAATCTGGTGCGTTGGTGTCTTACACATTAGCATACATTTGCTTTGGCCATAACTTTATCATCGGGTGTTTGCTGGAAATCTTTGAATTCTTTAATAGATATGCTTTGTCGTCAATTGTTTGATACCTCAACAGTTATGAGTCAGTAGAGCATTGATCTATGGGAAGGGTGTGATGAGTGCTTTTTGATTGGACATCAATGAAAGCTCCATTTTCAGACTCAGATTGATGATGTTGGATTAGACGAGGAAAGGAGATATTGGGTGTTGACGAGTCAGGTGAGCTGTCTGTGCTTTGTAGAAGACCCTTCAGAGAAGGCAATGGATGATGGCCCTTTGTAGTCTGACACACCTTCCATATTATGTCAATGTTAACGGTAATTGGGAGATTAGATCATACCAGACAAAATAATACAAAGTGAATAGACTATTAATGGGTAGATCTGTGGTTTTGTGCTTTGGCTTCATCATTAGCAGAGTTGGAAGGTGAGCAGGTGCCTCCCCAATCTCTATGAGTTCTGTAATCTCGCTCCAATCAAGAAATGTGGGAGTTATTGGTAGCACTAAAATGTTTTCATCATGAGATTTTCTGGCTTTTTTTCTTGCCTTTATCTGTCTTTTGAGCTCGAGTATGGCTAGGATTTGGCCAAGGGGGAAGTGCTATGGATTCCCTTGTGGGCAAGAAATACTGTGAACTAGTTGGGCCTGTGGTGATAAAGAATTACTCCCTCAGTTTTTTTTTTACTTGACGTTCTGACTCAATGTACAGTTTGTGCTGGAACGTCAAGTAAAAAAAAACTGAGGGAGTATTATCTTTTATCTATTATGGTTAGTTTTTTGGGAAGTTATTAGCTCAGCCAAGATTTGTCTGGATTGAGTTAAGGATATTGGTCAGAAGTTAGGATTTCGGAACCCTACATTCTGAAACTTTGAAAGCAAATAGTAAACTAGATAAGCTGTAACATCATTGTTAACCTCAATGGAGAGAATTATTGTGACTTCAACCACTGTCGTTATGTAAGCAACAATGAGGGATGTGCCCCTATGTGTTGTTATTTGACACCTAGTTAACTAGGTGGTTTGCAGCGATTGCTATTTTGTTTTTTCCCTCTTCCTGTCTTGCAAGGGAAATGAAATCATGATTATTCAAATGTGGATGGTACAAACTGAGTCAACAAGATTCACAATATTAAGGGCCAATACTCAATCAACCCGATTCTCATTCTACCAAAAATATTATCTCTAGCCATAGGTCCTAGTGCACTTGATTGAACTCAATTCTATTCTTTTGAAACTCTTTAGGATGTAATTAGATGGGGAAGGTTTAGAGGGCAATTCACTTTTTTAGAGAATTTGTATGATTCTCAACGCTAAATCATTTGCGTAGATTTTCTCCAAAAGAGAATTTGTAAATTTCTTATAATTTTTGAAATTCTTTAAACAAAGGATTTTAGAATTCCATCTATTAGGTGGAATTTTAAAATTTTCCAACCTAAAGTTGAGAAAAAAAAAACTCAACTATTTATTGATGTTTTATTTCTCTCCGCTCCTTCAACCTGGTACTCTTGTACCAACTATTTTTAAGATTCCATGGCCTCAAGTGTAAAATTTATCTATTCAGATCCTTATGTTATTGTTATCCAAAGTCTAGATCACTTAACAAATCCATCACCTTTAAAATCCTATTCTAAACTTCCCCATCCTAATGTACCGTTAAGATTTTGCATTCCTAATTGCTCTAAACTAACCAGTGGTGGGGCCCTGTGAACCACATCAACAGTGATAGCCTAAAGATTGTTAGGGTATTGATACAAGCTTTCCCCCCCTCCTTCCTATGTTGGTGCATTTTAATTGAGGCTGAACTGAAAATTGCTAAAGGTCCTGAAATCTCCTTGCTCCTTTTCTTTTCATTTCTTTTTTCCTTTTTTTTGTTGCCTTTTTCTGTTTTTGTTTTGGGAAATAGGTGATGGTTGTAGTGGAGGTTGTTTATTTATAAATAATACTATTTCCAGTGTTGTGTCCAGAACTTTCTATTGATACTTTTCAATACAAGGATCAGATTAGATTAATGAAGTACTTTTTTGTTCAGTTGTTAGAGGAGTTGCAAGGAAAGCAGAGGGAAGAAGCCAAACTGCACGAGGAGTTGCAGGAATTCAAGGACTCCTTGATTTTTGAAAGGAAAAATTTAGCAAAGCTTACCATTGAGCGTGACAAACTTAGATCATTGTATGATGACAAGGATTCATCTCTGCAGGTGGGCATATTTGAAATATGTATGCCCACTTTTCTAGGGTCTGATTTCTTTCATTTTCTAAATATTAATGTGATGCATGTCAGACACTATTTATGGAGAAGAGAACCTTGGAAATAAAGTTAGCAAAGCTGAGTGATGCTGTATTGGACAACAATACAAAAATGGAGTTATCTGGTGGCAATAACCAGGTAGCATGCTGGAATATACAGAATTTCCTTTATTTGATTGGAGCTAGCTCAAATTAGGCCTCATATTTACCTTGGAATTTCAGTTTCTTTCTTTGGCTTGGTTGAAGCTTGATAATTTTTATGCAGGCCATAAACAAGATACAAGATGAGTTAAAAGTACGGAATGCAGAGTTACATACTGCAGAAGAAACTGTGAAAAGGCTAGTAGAAGAAAAGATACTTCTTGAGCAAAAGATTCTAAGACTTGAAAGGCGGACTGCTGATGAGGTATAAATATTTTTGTTCTTGCTTCTCATTAATGAATGTTTAAATTTTGTTCTATCTATGTTCAAAATGCAGATTTTAACAACAGAGAAAAAATTTGAGCATGAACAAGATACCTTAAAACTTCGAGTATCTGAACTTGAAAAGGAACTGGACATGGTTGCAAAAGAATTAGCTGTTGCGCAGTCTACAGTTGTGGCCAGGAATGCAGAATTGTCAGCTTTGCAGAACAGTATGAGAGAGCTAGATGAGCTTAGAGAACTGAAAGAGGTAATGACTTGCGACAAATATAGTTGTATACTTTTATTTTGAAGCCGCCTATTGTTGATTTGAATGTCCTTGAGATTTCAGATTAGCTGTGGCAATGTCTATTGTTAATGTCATATTCAGAAAAATTACTACATATTATTGTTTGCTCTCAGGACTTTGACAGAAAAAATAAGCAAACTGCAGCTATCTTGAAGATGCAAGGGGCTCAGCTGGCAGAGATGGAACAACTCTACAAGGAAGAACAATCTCTGAGGAAAAAATATTTTAACATGATAGAAGGTTACATTTTACTTTGAAAGTTATTCACCAAGGCCTGAGCCCATACATAGCGCAACATTAATCCACACAAGTTAGGATCTATTAGTTATTTAGCTGTTGTAATCAAGACAAGTTTGGCAGTATGGTGCTTAATTATCTGAAAGGAAAAATGGGCATTGCATTGACATTGGATGTGAATGAATTCTTACTGTTGCTACTGTTAACATGTTTCTGTATATTTTAATGTTTCAGATATGAAAGGTAAAATCAGAGTTTACTGTCGTTTACGGCCTCCAAGTGATAGAGAGAAGGCTGAAGATGAAAGTAGCATTGTCAGGTGTGTGGATGAGTTCACAATTGAGCATCCGTGGAAGGATGATAAAGCAAAGCAACATGTATATGATTGTGTTTTTGATGGTGCTGCTACACAGGAAGATGTTTTTGAGGATACAAAGGCAAGTGCGATTGATGCTGATGCTCTTTCTACTTGTTATTGTATATTATACATTTAATTAATGTTGAATGTTGATCGTAGGCAGAGAGAGAGAGAGTGAGAGAGAGAGAGAGAGAGAGAGAGAGAACTGCAGAACACAGTCCCTTGATGTTTTTCTGGTTCATACTCTCTTTAACCTAATGATTAATCCCTAAAGTATATATATTTTTTTTCTTCTTATGATAATGCAGTACTTGGTTCAGTCTGCTGTAGATGGATATAATGTGTGCATATTTGCTTATGGACAAACTGGTTCCGGAAAGACGTACACAATATATGGCAATGACAGTAACCCTGGCCTCACCCCCAGAGCTATGTCAGAACTCTTTAAAATATTGAAACGAGACAGCAAGAAATTTTCATTTCAGCTAAAGGTAATCATCTTTTTGTACTGTTACCCTAAATTAGTCATGATGTGAATATGCTTATGGGGTTGGTCCGTCACCAATGACCAACCATTAAATCTGCGTTAATTTTCTGCTTGAAGGGCGCTTATGTTTCATATGTTATGCAGGCATATATGGTGGAGTTGTACCAAGACACATTAATGGATCTTTTGCTTCCCAAACATGCAAAACGTTTGAAACTAGAGATAAAGAAAAATTCAAAGGTGATTTTTTTATCAGCCTTCTTGCCCTTTTCATTTTGCCTATCATATCTCTCTCTGCCATCTTGTCATATCGAGTTTTTGCTCTGAATTTTTGGAAGCAGCGTCTTGAAACTATGAAGCTGAATGTATGAGTTTCCATATCCAGGGAATGGTGTCTGTTGAAAATGTTACAGTTGCACATATCTCAACATATGAGGAGTTGAGAAGCATTATTCAGCAGGGTTCCGAGCGAAGGCATATATCTGGCACGCAAATGAATGAAGAAAGTTCTAGATCGCATCTTATACTTTCTGTTGTTATTGAGAGTACCAATCTTCAGACACAGTCGGTTGCAAGTGGCAAGGTATTATAATCAATCTGCCCAGCACCCTGCACAATTAAGCAACATTAACTGGGATAAATATAGCAGCCCGACATGATCATTCTTTAACTAGGTCTCGGTTCAAAGTGTTGGTCCATTCGGTATTTTGATGACTGTAGTATGTAACCCACTTAAACATTCCTTTGCAGTTAAGTTTTGTTGATCTTGCTGGTTCAGAGAGAGTGAAGAAGTCAGGGTCTACAGGTAGTCAATTGAAGGAGGCCCAGAGCATCAACAAATCACTTTCTGCACTTGGAGATGTTATCAGTGCACTGTCATCCGGCGGACAGCACATACCATACAGAAACCACAAGCTAACTATGCTAATGAGCGATTCTATTGGTGGAAATGCTAAGACGCTGATGTTTGTCAACGTGTCTCCAGCTCAATCAAATTTGGATGAGACTTACAACTCTCTAACGTATGTTTCATCATCTTTGAATTTATGCTCATACTCAAGTTGGAACTTGCGTGCGTGAGGAAAACAATATTGTTGTTGTACAGGTTTTACTTTGTGATGGTATTTTAATTATTGTTACGTACAAAAAATGATGGCTTACCTGTGTTGCGCAGATATGCATCAAGAGTGCGGACCATCGTAAATGACCCGAACAAGAATGTTTCCTCAAAAGAAGTGGCTCGCCTGAAGAAATTGGTATCATACTGGAAGGAGCAAGCGGGTAGAAGAGGTGATGTGGAAGACCTCGAGGAGATCCAAGATGAAAGGTCAGAACAAAATGAAAGGCCTGATGGTCGTCATTCCATGTAAAGTATCTGATATTATTATTTCGACAGAGCTGGAAAGCTCAGCAAGCAAATCCACTGGTACTTTCAGTTGGTTTACAGCTGAACCATCATTGGGGCAGTGCTTTTAGTAGGATATCAAGATTTTGGTTTGGTGCCCTTGCCCTGGAATATATTTATTTATTTCTTTATAAAGTAGGTTCTAAGTCGTTACTCAGATGTATGTATAGCCAGCAAAAATGTGTATATCTAAGTTTCTTCCATCCGCTTTTCTTTTCTATGTCCATGGAAAATCTTTCCTGTAGAAAAGTTGTTACGCTGTATTTCAATGTAACATGTTGTAATACTTTCAATTTATGGATTAGGAAATTTCATTTTGAAGATAATATGAAAGTATTTGAAAGACAAAATCGAAAAATGCTATTGCCACATTAATTATAAAAGATGTGTGATTATTATTTAATTTATGTCAGATATTAGATAAAATGAAACAAAGAATAAAAAGATGTATATTCATAATAATATTATAACAGTATTAAAGATCACAAAGATGAATATAATAGTATAGATAGAAAGAGAATAAGAGTTTATAAAATCTAAATATAGAAAATTAAATCTAAGAATTTAAATAATTGAAAGATTAAAAATTTTCCAACGTAATGGGTAAAATGCTTTTAGGCAGTTAGCTTAATTTTTAAGTATAAAATATAAATATCTAACTTCAAGTAATGACCAATTACGGACTCATGTCATCCTTCTTAGGACATTCGAGTTGAGAATTATATCCTCGAGCAAGATATTAGATTATTATAATAATCACACAAGTGTAATATTAATATGGGTTGGTACTCTAAAACAAGCTATCTAAAATATGATAAAGTTCATGTCATACATTGAATTCATATAGTAGCATAGTAATAAGTATATTAATATAAATTAACACTCCGACTTATGGCAGTAATACAACAAAGCATGCTTATGTGGAGTTGGTGGAAGAATAATAATACAGTAAATGCATCGTAACTACATAATATAAACCATATTATAAATATTCCCTTAGTGATTACATAATTTTTAGTTATTAAGATGATTCGTTTGACCACCCCAATTCTCCACCATTAAGAAATGTCCTGGTAATAAAATACAATGGGATACCACACCCACCACACGGATCAAGATACATCGAAGAGGCTTTTATTTGGGATACCACACCCACTATACATCGAATGTACTACCGCAAGAGCTAATACAAATTGGAACACCACATCCACCATACGTGGTCGAAGTACATCAAGGAGGCTTATACTGGGTCACTTCATCCACCACACCTTGAATGCTTTTGTCGCGAGGGCTAAAAAGTTAGGATGCTACACCCACCTAAGCAATGGACAATACGAAGTTCCATGGGACTTGTACTAGGATACCTCACCCACCTAAGTTGGACACCGATGCCATGCCAGCCTACTATAGTATAGTCCTACCCTCAAAGGTATGCACATAACCTTTACTGACTCTAACCTGTTAGAGAAGAAAATAAGTACTAAGTAAAAATATAAACCATAGGGTGACCTACCCACTAATTCTCAGTCAGCTATTTTGAGAGTCGGAGAAAAATGCACGAACAAAATCTTATTCCATATTTATTAATTATCAAGTGATATCATAAATAATGGATTAATTCTATAAATAGCCAATTAGGTGTTTCCAAGTGATAACACCAAACACAAATCAATTCCATAATTATCCAAATTAGGTGTTTCTAAGTAATAGCACCAAACACATCACAAGGCACAACAACTACCAATTGAGTATTTAGTGATGGCACCATACTTAACAAACTCAAGTCCCAAATATTATAATTATGATTCTTATTAATTTTAGGGTATCATGGTTGTAATCATAATTTAAATGTTATCATTACATGGAGGTATTAACATAAAAAAGGTCCAAAAGAAGAATAATAATTAATAATGAACCAGGTGGAATACAGTTGGACTAGTTGATCGGTCCTTGGGACCAGTCAATTGGTATGATTATAAGAGACTTGAACCAAAAATAACACTAGTAAATCAGTCAACTAGTTGGTCTCACCAATAGACTGTTCATAGGAAATTATTCAATCGATTTGATCTAACCGATTGATTGATCTAAGTAGAGACTAGACCACTTTGGTCATAGGGTCATCAATCGATGGGTATGACAAACCGATTGACTACTCATAGGGATTGGCCGACTTATTCATCGAATCAATCGAATGATCTCACAATCAGTTGATCAAAATTTCCTAACCATGCAACTATTCATACAATTAGTCGATGGGTTCAATGAATCGATCGACTGGTCTAGGTAAACAACACCCACTCTGGTGATACACGTGCAAAAATTTACAAAATTTTATCATTTTAATCATATTAGGATGCTATGTCATTAAATACATAAGGTGATATGTTGCATACATATAATCACATGGATACATAGTAATGTAGGCATTTTAATGAAATCATACATAAACTACCAAATCATGCCTAAAATTAGAGAAACCAATTGTGCCTAAATTTTAAAAGGAAACTCTACCACATGCTCGAATTCTAGAATAAAATTGGCCCATGTTCAACACAAAATTATACCAAGAACATGGAACCAAAATAAGTAACAAAAACCTCATTCATATTAAAGATAAGAATGATTTACCTTGAAACAATTCTTTTAGTATAAAACTCCTACTTGACGACTATCTATTAAAATTCGATTCCTAAGATAATCAAGGGTCAAAACCATTAAAAACTCCTTTTTAAAACTTTTTTTTTTCAAAAATAGAATTGTAAGGAAAACGAAGCTAGAATTTTCAACCTTTCCCATACTTTAATTTTTCCATGCTAGAGAGAAACAAGGAAGAACTAAAACCACGATCAAAAGAAGAAAAGAGAGACAATAACTCGACTAAGGAGAAAAGAAAATAAGATCAACCTCTATTTTTTCTCCATATAGGGGAAGAAGGAGGAGAATGAAGAAGACTCAAGACAAAGCAAATTTCATCAAGAGAAAGGAAGAAGAGAGAAAGAGTATTCAAGACTTGGTGAATTTCACCAAGAGAAAGGAAGAAGTGAGCAAGAACAATAGGTAAGAAGCAAAAATGAATTAGGAATAAAGTGTGTTGGAGATAGAGTTGGTCAAGATGCATAAGAGGGAGAGGTACAAGACTTGTATGGTTGAGTGTGGACGACCAAGGTGTAAGAGAAGACATGATCGAGTCATCGAGGGAACAATTGTAGAAGGTTGGTAAGTCAAGAAGGATGTGTAAGAAGTCAACCACAATTCAGATGCTAAGAGGGAGGGAGGGAGAGAGAGAGAGAGGAAGAAGAGAAAAGGTGAGGTATTCCTCAAAAAACACTTTTTGGAAAAATTTTACTAAATAAAATTATAAAATGATCTAAATAATGTAAAATAATCCCAAAGCACCAAAATATGCTCATTAGCACAAATAGATTCTAAGTAGAAGTTTTTATAAACATTAGAAAGAGATTCAGATCAAATTAGAAAAGGATATGAAATTGTAGGATAACCAGTCGATCAGTTTGAACCAACTAGTCAACTCGTTTGTCGAGTATAAAATTATTAATCTATGAATGTACCAATTGATCAGTATGACTGAAATTCACATTTTTTATTAGAATTTTAAGCCATTTTCAAAACCAAAACTAGGTAATTTTATATCATCATAATTTTAAACATATTTTAAAGGATTTTATGAAAAGGTATTATAGCATTACTCCCTTAAAATAAACTTCATTCCAGAAGTCCACAAAAAAACGTTGCTGTAAGCTCAAAACATAACAAAACCCTAAGCCATCAACTAAAAGAAAAATAACAACTAAGGGTTAGTGAGAGAAGGGTACTACTGTAACACCCCAAAATTCACTAATTTTTTTTAAAAGCGGATTAAATTAGAAGCACTGAAAACCTGTGAATTTTGGAAATGTTACCGCCACACTTAGTACCAGACCGGTTCTCTCCGACCGTTCCAGTACCAAGTGCTAAGGCTAAGAAAAGGAATAATCAATACAATCCAATTTCCAAATAAGCATTAAACGGTTGTAAAACAAAATCAGAGTACGCATCAAGAAATGTAATTCATTTCCAAAAGAGAATTAAAATTACAACCGATAAAAGATTAACAAAAAGAATTAGAGTCATATAAAGACTATAATATGGCCACAACTCTCTTGAATCTCGAGCCAAACATGCTCAACACTCAGCCCCAACTGATATCTCGCCCACCTGCACAAATCAGAAGGGCATACTACTCGTGGGAATGAGCAGCACCCATAAAAAGGGTGATCAGTATGCTACGTACTGAGTAAGGTAACCGAGCACTAAGGCCAACACGTAAGCACATAATCCATGCAGAATAATAACAGGGCATAATCCAACATAACAACATAAAGGTATATGAACAATTCAGGTAAGAGTACAAAGGCCCATATAATCCAGATTAATTGTTTAATTAATCTCTTATCAGAATCATGTCACACCATACTTTTATTCAAGTCCATACGATTACGGGAACCCCACTATTTTTGCCGGTGGATCGGTCGCGAGGGAAACGTTCCCTACCACTATTTTAGCCGGTGGATCGGTCGCGAGGGTAACATACCCTGCCACTATTATAGCCGGTGGATCGGTCTGGCCCCTTCTCGTACGGTGTTCCACTTTAAGTGATTAGTGTCTTCCCATATCTTTCAACATATAACGTTTTGTTTTGTTGAGCTCGGGATCCCCCACTATTATAGCCGGTGGATCGGTTGCGAGGGTACATGCCCTGCCACTATTTTAGCCGGTGGATCGGTCGCGAGGGAAAACATTCCCTGCCACTATTATAGCCGGTGGATTGGTCTGGGCCCGTCTCAACATCTTCCACTTTACGTGATTAATGTATTAAGTATCTTATTTAAAGGCTTTCATCATGCACATGCACGAATCATAAATCATAAATTCCATATTCATCATCATCTTTAATCACTACATACACATATGCTACCACCAAACCCTAGCCATGCATGGATCGCTCCCTTTACACTTATCCTCCAATTCTACTTCACATCTCACTCTAGGGTTTTATCCCGAAACCCTAATTATCCACACGAACCCTAGCTCGGTTTCCTACGTACCCATATAATGTTCCATGCACTATTTTCCCTTCAAATGTTCAATCACCCAAACAATACTTACATTACTTTCCTCAAATCCCAAATCAGCGTTCCATACGTAAACTTCACTCTCATACAAACTTTACACATCCCATGCAATTATTAACTTCCATACAAACCCTAATACCACCATACAACCATTAACCATTATGCAAGACCCAAAATCTCATCATACAAAACCCTAAATTCAATCCACATAACCCAAGATTCATTCATACCAAACCCTATATTCAAACCATATAAAACCCAAAGATTCATCATTCCAAACTAAGTATCCATCCTTACCAAACCCTAAGTTCAAACCATATACAACCCAAAGATTCATCATTCCAAACTAAGTATCCATACTTACCAAACCCTAAGTTCAAACCATATACAACCCAAAGATTCATTCACACAAAACCCTAAATTTGAACCATATCAAATAAGAGATTCATCCATATAAAACCTTACATTAGATCCTTCCACGCAAAACCATAAATTAGATTCTCCCAATCAAAACCATCAATTAAATTCTTCCATACAAACCATATATTAAATTCTCTCACATAAAATCATACCAAACCATAAATTAAACGTCACCATATAAAACCATAAATTGGATTTCACCAGACAAATCATAAATTAGATTCTCCCAATTAAAATCATAAATTAGATTCTCCCAAACAAACAATAATTCGATTCTCCCATATAACATCATAAATTACATTCTTCCAAATAAAACCATGCATTAGATTATTCCTTATAAATTCATAAAATTAGGTCAACTCACTTCCCTTAGTCAACTTCTTTCCCCATCCTCCTTTTTCATCCTTTCTCCCACATAAAATCATACCAACATCCTCACATGCATGTCTTACAGGGTCATATACAAATAATACACATGCCATACGAAAACATACTTCAACTCCACGTCATATCATATACGGTGTAATTAATAATCATAAACATAGAAGGCATATCATACGAGGCACACAATGCACATTAGCACATAAAAGGCCTTAACACCCCTTACCTGAAACGACACCGGTCTTGGAGCACGTTCCTACGCCTCTTTAGGGCTTTGACCAATTAATAACATATTAATAAAATAACTTTAACAACATTCTAACTTTGATAATATAGGGTTAAATATTTTACCCTAATGATAATAATGATACTAATATAATAATATCAAGGATAATAAAACTAATATCAATAAGAATATAAATAATAATAATAATAATAATAATAAACTTTAAAATTTAAAGTGGGGTTTCAACCCTACTTATAACTAATGACTTACCACTTATTTAATATAAATAATAAAATTAATAACATATATAATAATATTAAAATAATAAAGATACTGATAATATTATCATCAATAGTTATAAGAACAATAGAAACAATAATACTAAAATAAATAAGTGCAAATGTTAATACAAAATTAGGGCCTAAGATTTTCCAGAATAATTAATAAAATGATAATAATAATTATTCTAATAATAATAATAATAATAATAATAATGATAATAATCCCATAATAATTCAATTAATAACTTAAAATTCCAAACTAACAATAATATTGTTTTATTACCACTCTCCACCCTGCAATTACAATTCAGAATAAAATTTCTCATCAAAAAATAATAAAACATATTAAGAATATAAATATTAAGAATAATAATAATGGTAATTATATGCAAATAATTGAAATAAATTAAATCAAGGCTTATAATAATATGGAAAATGGTTGAGAGGGTCTAGGGTTCAACCTTAAGTTGGTGGGGATAGGTGGCACCGGCGGTGGTTCATGGCGGCGACGGCGGTAGCCGGAAAAATAGAATAACATAGACAAAGATGGATGTTGGGAAAAAGATAGGGAGAATTGAGGTGATATAAGAGGTGTTTATTGTTGCCCAAGAGGAGAGGGACAAAATGATGGTGGTGGCGCAGCCAAAGGTGGCGGCGCACGGCGGTGGACGGTGGTTTAAGGCTTCGGGGTCAAAATTCCGGCGAAAACGAGCATCTAACTTTACATGATTATTGAGGCTCGTACAAGAAGAATCGAGAGATGGAAATAGTTTAGTTAGCTAGAGGAACTTTCAGGAAAGAGAATGGAATGTTTCGGTGGCGCTGATGTTGGCCGAAGGCGGCGGAAGAGGCGTCTGAAGTTGGGGTGGCGGCAGCTCGGGCCGAGGGTTTCGGGGAAGAAAAGAAATCCAAAAGTCCTACCATTAGGCTATTTATAGATGTTGGAATGGATAAAGAGGAGCTGGAGGTTGAAATGGAAGTTTTAAATGCAATAATTTTGGCAGCCGGCGTCGGAAAACGGTCGGTCGACGTTTGGGTTGGTTCGAAGGTTCGCGACGTTGGGGAGAAGAAACGGGTGAGATTTAAGGCACGAAAATTATGCCAATTTATTCCTGGAGTTAATAGGAAGGCAATGAGACAAGAAACGACCGGTATTAATCACCGTAGCCGGAGAAGCCATTAATGAGGTCGAAAGGTGCAGCAGCGTTGACGGAGGAGGAAGGAGGAAGAAGGAAGAAGAGAGGGAGGCGGACCGGTCGACCGGGGAAAAGAAAAGAAAAAGGGAGAACCGGGCGGTCGGGCGCGACGAGGTAAGGTTTTAAATGAAACGACGAGCTTCGGAGGAAACAGAGCCAAAACGCAGCGTTGGAAGGGCGCCGAAGGGCGCCGCGCGGGCTGGGCCGTGCCGAAGAAGAAGAAGAAAAGAAAAAGGGGAACTGGGACGCTAGCTGGCCCAGTTCGGCGAGAAGAAGATGAAAAAGAAAAAGAAGAAAAAGAAAGAAAAAGAAAAGGAAAAAGGAAGAAAGAAAAAGAAAAAGGGAAAAAGGAAAGGAGAAATAAAATAGGTTAGGTCCAATTAAATTAATCTAAATATTTAGAATATTTAAAAATATAATATTTAAATAAAATTAAATTTAAATCCCTTTTTAGGCTAAATTAGGATATTTCAAATATTTTCCATAAATTCCATTTTAATTAGCAAAACACCCTAATTTTCTTCCATTAATTTATTTATAAAATTAACATTAATTTGAAACTATTTTCTCCTCATTATTTTAAATAAAATAATTTATTTAGTTAATTTCCAAAATACAAATCCTTAATTAGCTAAAATACCCAATTTCTCTTAATTAACATACTTATAAATTTATTCTTGATTTTTCCTAATTAATTTCCTTTTATTTTAATCAAGATAATTTATTTAATTAATCTTTATGATAAAATCTCATTTAAATATAATATTTAAGATTATAATTCTTCGGGGCATTTCAACTACCCCCTTAGAAGAGTTGACATTACCCATGCAACACACCTAAATAGAAAATTCTGGATACTTCATTTTGATCTCCTCCTTAGACTCCCAAGTGGCTTTTTCTACTCCATGGCATGACCATAAGGCCTTTAATAGTGGAACAACCTTTAAGCACTTCTCAAGTTTTGGTATCTAGAACCCTCAGTGATCTCTCCTCATAAGACAACGTGTCATCGAACTTAATCATCTCTGACTGAATGACGTGAGATAGATCTACCACGTACCTCTTCAATTGTGAGATGTGGAAAACATTATGCAAAGATGAAAGTTCAACACATAAGGTGAGACGGTAATCTACCTCTCCAATTTGATGTAAAATCTCATATGAACCAATATACCTTGGGATAATTTTACTCTTTTGACCAAAATGCTTCACTGCATTAGTGGGCAAAACCTTGAAAAGAACTCAGTCACCCATCTCAAACCCATCTGTTCTCCTCCGTAGGTTAGCATAACTTTTCTGTCTATCATGGAAAGTCTTTATCTGATGTCAAACTAGCCTAATTTGCTCAGTAATATCTTCTATCATTTATGATCCTAACACAACAGTTTTACTCAAGTCGCTTTAGCACAAGGGACTATGGAAGTTTCATCTATAAAGTGCGTTGAAAGGTGCCATCCCTATGCTCACATAATGATTATTATTATAGGAGAATTCTACCAAGTCCAAACAATCCTCCCAAATCCTCTAAAACTATAGTATGCATGCCCAAAGCATATCCTCCAAATTCTGAATAGTGTGCTCAGTCTGATAATCTATAGCTAGATGGAAAACAATACTCATCTTTAGTTGTGTCCTAAAAGTTGCCTGCAACTTTTGCTAAAAGTGTGGTAAGAATCAGGAATCTTGGTCTAAAATAATGTCTTTTGACACTTCATGGTATCACATCATGTGTTTCTGTAAGCACTGACCATCTACTCTATACTCTAGGTTGACTTCATCGGTATGAATACCACCGACTTAGTCAATCAGTCATCTACCACCCAGATCAAATCCTAACAATCACGAGTATGTAATCCAACCACAAATTCCATCAACACACTATCCCATTTCCACTCAGGAATCTCCAATGGCTGAACCAAACCCGTCAGATGCTTGTGCTTGACCTTGTCCTTCTGACACTTCAAGAAATTGGCTATAAAGCATGTAACCTCCCATTTCATATAGAGAACCAATATATGCGATTAAATTTCTTGTACAAATTAACCCCTCTAGGATGGATAAAATAAGGCACATAATGACCCTCCTCTAGAATCCTCTTCTTAATCTCCCCATCGCTTTGTAGAATGCACCATCTTCCTCAGAAACATATACTATCATCCTCAAAAACCTATAACCCCGTTACTTGACCCTCTAATATAGCCATATTCATCCGCTTGAGCTTGACATCTCATGTTTGACTAGCTTGAATCTTATTGTATATGGTCGGTGTAATTGAGAGAGCATTTATCCTTATCTCATGATCTTGGAATCTAATGATTTCTATGCACAACTTATGAAGATCTTGCCAATCTAGGCCAAAACAACCAATGAACCCAAGGAGTATGAAGTCTTCCTACTAAGAGCATCCACTATGCTATTGCCCTACCCTCATGGTAGGTTAAATCCCAATCGTAGTCCTTAATCACTTCTAGCCATCTTCTCTATCTCATGTTCAGTTCATGTTGATTGAAGATATACTTGAGGCTCTTATGGTCTGTGTAAGAGTTGCACTACACCCCATACAAGCAATGTCTTTATATTCTCAAGGAAAAAACCACCATAGCTAGATCAAGGTTGTGCATTCGATAGTTCTGCTCATGCTCCTTCAACTGGTAGGAAGCATATGCCACTACCCTCCCGTGCTGCATCAACACACATCCCACACCAATATTTGACACATCATTATACATCTAAAATCCCCTCATACTAAATGATAAAGTAATAACTAGATCTAAATTCAACCTCCTATTAAGCTCCTCAAAATCCTTGGTGCACTTCTCATCCTAATGAAAGTGCGACATCTTGTTCAACAAGGTAGTTAATGAACGAGTAATTTTAGAAAAATCCTAGATGAAACATTTGTAGTAGCTTGAATTGCTAGAAAACTACGCATCTCCTTAACATTCGTCGGTGCCAACCACTCTAATATGGATCAAATCTTCAAAGGATCCATTGACACTCCCTCCTTCGAGATGACATGACCAAGGAAAGCTACCTTGTCTAGCTAAAACTCACAATTTAAAAGCTTTGCATATAACTAATGTGTCCTTAGCAATGACAAAGTTTGCTTGAGATGCTACTTATGTTCCTCTAGAATCCTGGAATAAATCAAGATATTGGCTATGAAGACCACAACGAACTGATTAAAGTACTACTGAAATATGCCGTTTATGAGAGCCATAAATACCATTGGCACATTCGTGAGTCCAAATGACATCACGGTGAACGCATAATGTTCAAACCTTGTCCTAAAAACCATCTTCAGTAAGTCCCTTTTATAAATCCTCAACTGATGATACTCCGATATGATTTCTATCTTCAAAATCACTGTAACCTCACACAACTAATCAAAAAGGCTGTCAATCTAAGGTAAAGGATAATGGTTCTTCATCCTAACCTAGTTCAATCCTCGGTAATTGATTTTGAGTCTCAACCTACCATCCTTCTTCCTCTTAAAAAGGACTAGTACTCCCCAAGGTGATACACTTGGTTGAATGTACCCCTTCTCCAATAACTCCTCCAATTAAGTGCACAACTCTTCCATCTTAGTCAGCACCAACCGATAGAGTGCATTCGATATAGGCTCTATCCCTAGTAGATGGTCTATCATGAAGTTTACCTCACGTGTTGGTGACATACCTGGGATCTCATCATGAAATATGTTTGTAAACTCTTGTACCACTGGGATACCTTGATCAATGGCTCCTCAACGCCCAGATCCTAAAAATTACAAAATTAAAGTGGGTAGCCTTTCCATACCAATGTACTAAGCACAACCGCAAACACTACCCTCACTGAGGGCCTAGGCTTGCATCTCTAGTAAGAGACCCTAGCGCCCTTTGGTCTCTTAAGAACCACATTGTAACACCCTAGTTTTTAGGACTTAAAAATTTCATTTTAAAGAGTTAATTATGGAAGCTAAACTAATAAAACCTAAGGGCATTACCGCTATACTTGGTACAAGTCTGGTTTCCTCTACCATTCTCATACCAAGTGTTCAGGCTAAAATCATTACTCCATTTATAATTAATAACACAATTACAAGAAACATAATATAGAAGACAATAGATATGTATTATGAAAAAGAAAAACAACATCATCGATTTACAAAACTCTAAAGAAAGAAATACATGGGGCATAAGTGTCCAAATACAGATAAAATCAAATATACCAAAAGACATCGGATAACCCTAGATTCCTAAATCGAACAACCAACTTTTAACTGAACACAAAAGTTGACCTTGAAAGACTACTGCCCATTGAATAAGTACGGGCCCACAAATAGAACCCTTTAGTACAACAATACTAAGCAATCCTTTATACTAAACCAAAATGAAAACCCAACATGGAACACATACAATGCATCACAATAATACATGGTATAAAACATCAAAATGTACATACGTCAATTGAAAT
The DNA here is from genome assembly GCA_030549775.1 of Tamarix chinensis. Taxonomy (NCBI): domain Eukaryota; kingdom Viridiplantae; phylum Streptophyta; class Magnoliopsida; order Caryophyllales; family Tamaricaceae; genus Tamarix; species Tamarix chinensis. Next base: position 64,190,139 of record CM060174.1, read on the forward strand.
ATGAGAATCATTCATATAACCACATACCACAAAGGCCAGATACTATTCCTATTTGTTCTTCTAGAACAAACTGAAACTTACCAATTGAACATCCAATATATGCTCTTTGAAATATAATTAGAAACAATATCAACCCAAAACCAAGACAATAACAACATACCACATACCTCATTATCAATATTGATAAATCTCATAACATAGGTAGGCTCATAAGCATAGATCAATAATAACTCATTGCATCACAGGTAGGTGCGAAGGTAGCCACCAAAACACAGGTAGGCACGAAGGCTGCTACCGAACCACAAGTAGGCACAAAGGCTACTACCAATCAATCCAATTATATAATAATTATTTAAATTCAATAATAATAATTTTTAATTTTATTTACATTGAGTTTAGGGATCCCATTATTCTTAAACGGAGGAAATATCTGAAACACATCTTAAGGACAACACACTTAAATCACTATTATTATTCGATGAAATAGACCCAACACCTCTTAGGACAAAAAACACCTAAGCCATTATGTTTAAACTAGTGGAACGGTCTTAAGCACCTGTCAGGGACAACACACCTGAGCCCCTTTTATTGTTTGGTGGAATGAACCCAATACCTCGGTCCTGACTCATGTAATCTTCCACTTTGAATGATTAATATCTTATCTATTAGTTACTTATCTTAAATCATACTCTTATTCATTTAGAGTATAGGCCCCCACTATTATTAATCTATTCAAATGGATCAAAGCACCTCTCAAGTACAATACACTTGAGTCGCTAGTATCATTTGGTGGAACGAACACAACACCTCTTAGGAAAAAAAAATGCTCCTAAGCCACTATTCTTAAACCAGTGGAATGGTTTGAAGCATATATTAAGGACAACATACTGGAGCCACTATTATTGTTTGGTGGAATGGACCCAACACCTCGGCCCAACTCACATGATCTTCCATTTTAAATGATTAGTATCTTATTTAGTGTTGTTAATACAAGCTCATATTACAAGACTCATTCAATTTTTCAGGTTTTAAAATTGATAAACATGTAAACCAAACACATAATTTTTAAGGTCGACCTAGGATAAATATTTCAAATCTGGGAGCAATAGGTTAAAAGTGACCAAAATGCTCCTGAGGTCAAAATTACTACATTAACATCCTCTTTGATTACCAAAGCTATTTTATTCATAGGTTTGTCATAAAAAGCTAAAAAATAATAATCAAATTATTTATCCTATAAATTAAATTATCAAATAATCTAAAGGACCATATTTCCCTTACTTAAGATTTTGCATATAAAACACTAGCATGTATATTTAATATATCCATGATTACATAATCTCATGCTCTACAACATATATTATACATTGGACATTCTTGTTAGGATAAATATTATATCATACATAAAATGAACAAATTGACTGTAGGGCACATACTCATAGTTATTATTCCATAAATAAACCTACACATGGTCATCCTATCATTTTCCACATACATTTTATCCATAAGCATGAAATATCATTTTTGCCATACTTTTGTGCCTGGAATATTTTACATATTATATCTTGCTCTTTTACCAATATTCATGATAATAATAATATACACATAATTATAAGATAATGAATCATGCTAAACACATGTTGTACATAAATCCTAATGTGTTATCATGAGAAAATTTTCATTTTAGGAGAGTCTAAAATTTTTCTTATAGCAACATTCTTAACACAATTATATATAAAAATCTTAATGAGCTATTACAAGACGATTAACATTTTAGGAGAGAATAAAAGCTACATAAATTTCAACAGAAACACAAAATAGTGATATCCTACTAAATACTATAAGATCCCACTAATTAACTTTTGTACCTTAAAATAATACCAAAGTTACCAAATTGATATTTAATGAATAAAATAATAATAATAATAATAATAATAAAATATTTAATTTTCCAAAATTACTAAAATCCCCTTACATTTAAAAGTTAGGTAACAAAAATTTTAACTAAAAACTCACTTATGCTACATGTGCACCATGAGCCATGCACACGAAGAGGGGTGTTCGGTGTGGGGTTGTTTGGTGTTGGCCAAGGAAGAAAGATGAAGCTGGGTTGGAGAATATGGTGGTGATGGTTGGTGTTGTCTATAGTTGATAGTGGAGGGTATTAGAGGTGGTGTCGGCACACGATGGTGAGTGCAAGAAGAAGGAAGGGCTGGAACAGGGAAGGAAATAATGTCGATAGTGGTGATGGCTCGAGGTGGAGGTGATGGTGTGATGAGACTGTGAATAGGGTGGTGTCGGCTGGGAGGAGAATGGATTGGTTGGGAGGTATGTGAAGGAGGTGGTGTAGGGCTAGGGTTACTATAGAGGGAGAGGCCGAAGGTGGGTGGTTAGTTGTAGTAGGAGGCTAAAATATCTCAAAACCCTAATTTTAAGAATTATAGGTAATTAAGGTTTTATTTTGAAAATTAATTAAATTAATTATTTTATTAAAATAAGAGGGAGTAAATAGGGCCAAATCAATAGGAAATTTATAAATAATTTAGTTAGAGAAAGTTAGAGTGTTTTGCTAATTAAAATGAAATTTAGAAAAAATATTTCAAAAATTCTAAATTAACCTAAAAAGAGAATTCAATTATTATTTTATTAAAATATTATTATTTTAAAAATCCCAAATACCTATAATATTTTAATTAACCCCAACTCACCTATTTTCTCCTTTCTATTTTTCTTTCCTTTTTCTCCTTCTTTTCCCTTTTTTCTTCTTTCTCTCCTTTCTCCTTTTCTTTTTCTCTTCTTCCCCCGATCTGGGCCATTCCAGCGGCCCAAACACCTCCTCCTTTCTTCTCCTTTGACACGGCCCTGGCCCGTGCGCCACACATTTTCTTCCCCAACCACCCGACCTATTTCCCCCCCCTTTTCTTTCTTTTCTTTTCCCGAATCGCTAGGTCCACTCTCCTCCTTCTTCCTTCTTCTTCCTCCCTCGTCGTGACCTGCAACTCCCCCGAGATTCTCACTACTGACCATGCCAACTGACAACCATCTCTCCTCTCTCTTCCCCACTGATTCACATGCCGTTTCAACCCAACCACTCCTCCTCTCTTCCTGCATACCATTTCTTCCTCCCTGGCCAATCACAGCCAGCCATGGTAGACCTGTGCCGGCCAACCATTGTCGGCCGGAGTGCCTTCACCTACCCTTCCCCTATTATTTTATTCCCCTATAACCTTATCCCCTTCCTTTAGCCCTATAAATACCCCATAACTAGCCTCAGACTCGAGTTCTTTCCTACAACCCAGAAAATTACTCCCGTGAGCCACTCCCCTATCAGACGCTCTTGTCGTCGCTGTTGCCCAGCGCCGCTACTCGAGCCACCCACCGTACTACTCCCTGCATCACCCTTGACCCTACTGTACCTCCCTCGCTTGATTTGCCTTGCACGAGCCACCCTGGCCGTGTAAAGTTTCCTGCTCAATCAGCCACTCCTTCGCCCCTACCACCCTTCGCACCACCGGCCACCACCACTCCCGTCGCAATCACCGCCTCTTACACCTCCCAAAAGCACCTGTAGACCTTCCTCTACCTCCCCATACTCTCCTTTTCCCCTTCCTCCCTCTCCTCCTCCCTTCCTTCCTTTCCACCACTTTCGACTACCACACCCGCCACTGTGCGCTGCCACCTTTGGTTGCACCACCACCCTCATTCCAACCCTCTTAACTTGGGCAACCTCAACCACCCCAACTTCCATCCTCATCCCCCCTCTTATTCCTAACACTCAACTAACCTTCTCCTTTTGCTATTTTCCTGCCGTTGTTTCCTCCGCCGTGCACCGCTACCAGTGCCGCTAATCACCACCAACCCTAGGTGGTACCCTAAACCATCTCAACCCTTAAATCCTAATTATTCAAGCCTTATTCATTTTAATTGTATTATTATTATTATTATTACTATTAAGGGATGAAACCCTATTATGTCATTATTATTATTATTATTATTACTACAATGAAGGGTTGAAACCTTATTTCACTTTATTTTGATTAATACCATTACTACTACTACTACTACTACTACTACTACTACTACTACTACTACTACTACTACTACTACTACTACTACTACTACTACTACTACTACTATTAGTATCACTATTATTATTATGGTAAAAATATTCAAATCCTTATATTATCATCATTTCAAATATTACTATTTTTACTATTATCCTTAGCAATATTAGTATTTCATTAGTGTTACTATTATTATATTATTATTTTATCCCTAACCATTATTAGTCTTAGCCTTAAAAATACTAGGGTTTCTATTACTATGAGTACTAGTATTACTATTATTAATATCACTATTTTGCTATAACTAGTGTTAATACTATTATTAGAAATAAGCTATTAGATTTAATAATATAAGTATAGCTACAAATATTATTAAAAACCTTATTTTCACTTATAAAGTTTCCTTTAATATTAGTAACCCTAATCTTAGAATAAAATAAGAAATAATAATATTTTGATAGGAGGGAAACTAATCCTTAGTTTTTCCCTCTTATAGGTGAAACCAGTCAAAACCCTAAGGAGGCATAGGAGCATGCTCCAAGACTGGTGTTGTGCTAGGCAAGGGGGTAGATAAGGCCTTATGTGTGTTATGTACCTTATATGCCTTGTATGCCATATATCATGATATGTTATGTATCTTATGCTCATCGTTATAATGTGTAGAGTAACTTAGTGTTGAGGTATGCTCATGTGTTATCTTATGGCATATGTATAATATGTATATGCTGTGATTATAATGTGATGTGTTGTGGCCTTTAGGACATGCATGCTAGGATATTTAATGTGATGATATAGGGTAAAAGGATGAAAAAGGAAAATGGGGAAGTAAGTTGACCAAGGGATGTGGGATTGATCAAAACATCCCATGATCCATGAGAGGAAGAATAAAATGGAACTTCAAGCAAAATAAAGTGGATGAACCTTGCATGGGAGAATCTAGGGTTTACATGGGAGTTTAAGGTTTTGCATAGGATGAATAGGGTCTGCATGGGGATAAAATTTATGTATGAAAAGTTAACTTGGGGTGTGAGGAAGGTAATGGAAGAGTTGTTCGAGTGATTGAAGGCTTTGAGTGCAAAATAGTATGTGGGACAATATAAGGGTGCATAGGATACCGAGCTAGGGTTTGGGAGGAAACCCTAATATGAGAAGGTAGTAAAAATGAAAAAATAAATGAGGGTGAGTGGAGTATGAGATGAGGATGGAATATTATCATGTGAGGGATGAGCATGAACATCATAGAAAAATAAAAGTGGTAGGTGAGAAATGGAGGGGTGACATGTGGAAAGGAGGATGCTAGGGTTTGGTGTAGCCATCTATGGTTTCGTGGTCACATATGTACTTGGGGAGTAAAGTAAGATGATGGGGGTCGAATCCAAGGGTTGTGATGTGTGGGGTGTTAAAATAGTTTGGGTTGTGTGAGATGGAGAAGGATGGGCCACGTATGCCCAAATTAGGGTTTCTAGAGAAAACCCTAGGGTGAGGTAGTGAGTGGACTTGGAGGTGTAAGGTAGTGGGCCTTGACCCATACACTTGGGAGTTGGGCCTCTAGTGTGAGTTAGGGTAAGGAGGAAATGATGTTGGGGCAAGTCAAGAGGTGCAGGAGTCTCAAGATATAGGATGAGACCTCTTGGAGGATAAGCGTAATGGAAGTTAGTCATGCATGTCTAGGGTGAAACTTTGGAATAAGACACAGTGAAACATTAATCATGTAAAGTGGAAGATTATTGGGCCAGGCCTAGATCGATCCACCGACATATAATAGTGGTTAGATGCATTTTGTCCTATAAGTGAGTGCTCCACCGGCTATAATAGTAGGGGATCCCGAGCTCAATAAACCAAACCCTAAGTTTGATAAGACATATAAAAGACACTAAGTACTTACAGTGGAACACCATCAGAGTTGGGGCTAGACTGGTCCATCGGTGTATAATAGTGGTCAAGAGCATTTTGCCCTGTAGACAGATCCATTGGAATATAATAGTGGCCAGTTGCATTTTTCCCTACAAGTGACCGATCCATTAGCTATAATAGCGATGTTCCCATACTCGTATGGATTTGATAAAAAGCATGATGTGAAATGAGTACCGATTGGAGATTAAATAATTAGTTTTACTGGACTATAACTTGGCCTTTATTTATCTAAAATAATTGTATGTTGTTGTGTTATCATGCTTGGATTATGTGCCTTTGTGTTATGGTCTTAGTGCATGGTTACCTTACTTAGTACGTAGTGTACAGACCATCTTCTTTATGGGTGTTGCTCATTCCCACGAGCAGAAGACCCCTCTGACTTTGCGCAGGTTAGTGAGAACTTTTTCAATGCCTTCGACGTTTACGAGACATGAGGCATCAGACGAGGTTGAGTATTGAGCATGGGATTGGCACGGAGATTGGGAGAGGCGTGAACATACTTCTTTATGATTTTCTAATTTTTATTGGATTTTCCAGAACTAAACCTTTATCGCTTTGTAGACCTTTTCCCTTGTAAGGAACTTTGACTATGTACTCTGTATTATGACTCTTTTCACGCACCCTAATTTCTATCTTATAATTGTTTAATTCTCATTTGAAGTCTTGCTTGGGTTTGCTTTATGATGATTATTAAATTTCATTTAGGCTTGTGGTTGGTATGGGAACGGCCGTGGGCCGGGCTTATACTAATCACGATGGTAACATTTCCGAAATTCACAAGTTTTAATTTAATTGCTTCCGTTAAAAAAATTAGAGAACTTTGGGGTGTTCCAGTGGCACTAAAGGGATGTGGGTGCAATGATAAAAATGTTTTTGCCTAGGGGTCACTACGGGAGAAGTGCTGAACGGATTTGGCAGGATAGAAAAAAATGGCACAAGGAAGGAGACAGAAAAAAATAGGGGTGGTAAGGGAGAAAGAAGAAGAAAAGAGGAAGTGGAGGTTGGAGACTACGAGGCTGGATGATGGAGGCTACGATGTAGGATGACAAGGGAAGGCATAAAGGTGATAGTTAGGGAGGTGGATGATGGTCGACAATGGTGATGGTGCAAGGGTGAAGCAAGAGCATTGGTGATGGTGTGCTAAGGTGTTTAGAGAGAGAGTGTATGTGGCTGTGCATGTATGGGAGGGGTGTTGGGGAGTGTTGAGCAAACCAAGCTTAGTTGAGAGAGAGGGGGGAGAAGGGTGTGGTGGTGATTGGTTTATATGGAGCCAACTAAGCTAAGAAGGGAAGGATATGCTCACATTAAAGAAAAGAGAAGGCAAAGGAGGTGTGGTGTGGGATGTTTGGTTGAGGTAATGCAGAGGGGTGGTGGTCATTGGCAAGGAGAAGATAAGGGAGTAGGCTAGGGTGATGATTTCTATGAAATCAAATGAAGTTGATAGAAGAAAAAATAGGGGAGGATTGCAATCAGAGAAAAGAGAGGGGGAAGGGTAGTATTGTTTGTATATATACATGCATACGGGATCACAACATAAGTCTTTATCCTATTAGAAGGAATCGCAGTTGTCCTTGTAACACCCCCAAAATTTACACAATTTTTTTTAAAGCAATACTCATAAATTAAAATAGTAAATTTCTGGGGATGTTATCGCCACACTTAATACCAAACCGGTTCTCTCTGACCATTCCGGTACTAAGTGCTAAGGCTAAGAAAACACTATTAATAATACCCTACAAATTAAATTTTACAAAAACGAGAATCGGAGTACGCGCAAATCTTACATAATTCGAAATACCAACTACTGTTTTTTCAGATAATAACTAAACAACATAAATAAAATTGTTTCAACAATTCAAACATAATAAAAGTAACATGAGTCATAAATTTAAAAAAAAACATGGCCCCGTCACTCTAGAGATTGATACAGCCCAGCTATCACTCCGCCCTTCCTGATGTCCCATAGACATCGATAGCATCAAAGTAGGTATCTCCTACCTGCAACAGATTAGATGGGCCTTCTGCTCATGGGAATGAGCAGCACCCATGAAACGGGTGATTAGTACACTACGTACTGAGTAAGGTAACCGAATACTAAGGCTGACATATAACACATTAAGTTATGCAGGATAAGGATCACATACAATTACAACTCATACATATGGTACATAAAAAGCATAAGGTGAAAACCATAGTCCAAAATCAACAAGTCCACATATAAGGCCCAAGAAGATCTCGTTAAATTATTTAATCTTGCTTTTATCAGGAGTCGATACACACCATGCCTTTTATCAAATCTATACGAGTATAAGAACACCCCACTATTATAACCGGTGGGCCGGTCACACATAGGGCATTATGCCCTAACCACTATTATTATCGGTAGATCGGTTACACATAGGGTAAAACCCTAACCACTATTCCTGACCGGTGGATCGGTCTGGTTCTTGCTCGCATGGTGTTCCACTATATGTAATTAGTATCTTTTAAGAGCCTTAACGATTCTGGTTTGTGTTTATTGAGCTCAAGTCACCCCACTATTATTGCCAGTGGGCCGGTCTCACATAGGACCTCATGTCCTAACCACTATTATAACTGGTAGATCGGTCGCACGTAGGGTAAAGCCCTAACCACTATTCCTGACTGGTGGATCGGTCTGGACCCAGCTCAATAATCTTCCACTTTAAGAGATTAGTGTCTTAAGTATATTATTCAAAAACATTTGTCATTCACAATCATTTTCCCAGACATGCATGACTAAATCCATGCAACCCTAGCTCCCATGCAAACCCTAACTCCACGTACTACACTTCCATGCAAACCCTAAATCCACGCAGACATACTTCCATACAAACCCTAATCCACATGCAAACCCTAGCTTCACATAGTCCACACTTCCATGCAACCCCAATTCATATGCAAACCCTAGCTTCACGTAGACCACACTTCCATGCAACTCTAATTCATATGCAAATCCTAGCTTCACGTAGGCCACACTTCCATGCAACCCTAATTCATATGCAAACCCTAGCTTCACGTAGACCACACTTCCATGCAACCCTAATTCATACGCAAACCCTAGTTTCACGTATACCACACTTCCATGCAAACCCTAATTCATAAGCAACCCTAGCTCCACATAGACATGCTTCCATGCAAACCCTAAAATCATGTCATTTCATGCAAAACCCTAACACCATGCTATTTCATGCAAACCTTAACACCATGCATTTTCATGCAAAACTTAACACCATGCCATTTCATGCAAAACCCTAACGCCACATTGTTACACTTCCCATAATTATTTTACAACCCTAATATGCATGTCTTAAGGCCACATCATACAATAATGATAACATAAACATACACATAGTCCTCATACCATAATTTATTCATACCGACATATTTCAACTCTATAATCATGCCACATACGAAATAATTAATAATAATAAACATAGAATACATGGTATATGAAGTACATAATGCATATAAACACACAAATGACCTTAGTAAACCCTTACCTAAATTGTCACCGGTCTTGGTGCACATTCCTATTCCACTTGAGGGGTTTGACTGGGTTCACCTATTATATAAAAGTACACTAGAATTAGGCTCCCTTATAAAATTATATTATTTTCTAACTTATTCTAAGATTTTGTTTTCAATTAAAATAATATTACACAATAATTAACTATACAAAATATTACTTAAACATACAAATAAATTCCTCTTTTCATTCGAAAATGGTGGTGATATAAGGGTTTCTACCCTTCACCAAAATAGTATTAGTAATAGTAATGATAATGATAATAATAATAATAATAATTATAATAATAATAATAATGATAATAATAATAATAAAAGTAAAACATTATTAATAATACTCTTATTAGTAGAATATTAATATTGATAATACCATAAATCTTAAAAATTACAAGGTGGATTTCAAAACCACCCCATTTAATAATAATACTATTCAAAAATGTAATAATGATATTAATATTATATATATACTTATAATATAAAATTTAATAAAGATAATAATAATAATAATAATAATATAATTAGTAATAATGTTAAAAAAATGTGAATAATAGTAATAAAAAAGCAAAGGTGTGAGACTTAATTAAAATTTTAGGTTCCTACCCCTCCTGAAATAATTACAATACTAAATAAATAATTACAATAATAATAATAATATTAATAATAATATTATTAGTAATAGTAAATATGTAATAATTCCATTAAATAACCAAAATTCGAGAATAATAATTTATCTAACTCAAAAATACTCCCAAACCTGTCAATAAAATTTAGCAATTAGGATTCAGCTGATAATAATAATAATAATAATTAAAATCGAATAAACATTAAAAATTTGGATAAAAGTAGAATAATTATAAATAAATAGAAAGGAAGTGTTGACAAGGTCTAGGGTTTCACCTTGAGTTGGAGGGGATGGGTGGCACCGGTGGTGGTGAGCGGAGGTGGCTGGAAAAGTGATCTAAGAGGGGTGAAAATGAAGAAAAAGAGGTAAGGGGGAAGGAGAAAAATAAAATAAGTTTATGGGTCGGTGGAGGAGACTTAGGATGAGATGTTGGTTGATTTAGAGGGCGGCAGAAGTGGCGGATGTGGTGGTGGAATGTGGTTTAAGGTTTCGGGGTAGAAATTTTTGGTGAGAGAACTAGCAAACTTTGCATGGTTATGGAGGCCCGTGTAAGGAGAATCAAAGGGTGTAGATGGTTCAGTTAATTAGAGGATGTTTCAGGGAAGAGTTTGGGAGGAAGAAGAGGTGGCGAGGTTGGCTAACAGTGGAGAATGGGGCATCTAAAGTGGTGGTGGCGCACCTATTGCACTTAGGGTTTTTAGGAAAAGAAAGCTCGATTTCGAGCCATACGAGGGGTATTTATAGTTGTGGAGGGTTGGCTCGAGTTGTGGAGGTTACCAGAAGATCAATTTTGGTGGGAAAATGGGTTGGTTATGCTGTTGATTAGGCGGCACAATTTCAAAATTTTACCCGACCTTCGCAAGGGAAATGAGGGCAAACGTGGGGAAGAAATGGAGGGTGGGATATTTCAAATCGAAGTGTGCGTCGAGAGGAAGAGAATGGGCGAGAGAAAGGCCGGTCACGACACGTGTGGCCGACGACGCCATTTTTGGGGGAAGGAGGAAGGTTGCGGTTATGGCGTCGGGCTGGAGGAGGAAGAAGAAGATGGGGGAGGTTGGACCGGGCGGTTCGGAGGAGAGAAAAGAAAGATAAAGGAAGGGAAACAAGGTTTTTCGGCTTGAGGGTTATGTTCGTTAAATAGAATGACGAGTTTTGGGTGTAAAAAGGGATAAAGAACGGTCTTTTGGGGCTGTCGCGCAACGGTAAAAAAATGTAATGATCAAAACACCACATTTGAGTGGGACAAAGAATCAAAACGTGGCGCAGTGAGGGAAGGAGAAGGAGGACGATCGCGCGGGCCAGGCCACGCTGAAGGAAAGGAGAAAGGGGAAGGAAGACTAGGCCGCGAGCCAGGGCCAGTTTGGCGAGGAGAAAAAGAAAAAGAAAAGAGGAACAAAGAAAAAGAAAAGAGGAACAAAGAAAAAGAAAAGAGGAACAAAGAAAAAGAAGGAAAAAGGAAGAAAAAGAAAGAAAGAGAAGGAAAGAGGAAAAAATAAAAATAGAAATAGGATGGTTGGGTTAGATAAATTAATTAAAATATTTGAGGTATTTAAAAAGAATAATATTTAAATAAAATAATATTTAAATCCTCTTTTTAGGCTAAATTAGGATTTTTAAAAGATTTTCCAAAATTTCCATTTTAAATTAACAAATTACTCAAATTTTATTTCATTCAATTATTTATAAAATGAAAATTAATTTGAAACTATTTTCTCTTTCTTAATTTGAATAAAATAATTTATTTAAATAAGTTCCCAACTTAAAATTTTTAATTAGATAATATACCCAAAGTTCCTTTACTTAACATATTTATAAAATTTCTTATTAATTTGCCCTAATATATTTCCTTTTATTTTAGTCAAAAAGATTTTATTAAATTAAATTTTCAAATAAAACCTTATTTAAATATAATCTTTAAAATTAGAAAATTTCGGGGCATTTCAGTCCTAGTTAAAAAAGTAGTAGACACAAAAAAGTGTGAAGCACCTGAGTAAAATAACATAAGTAATAAAGGAAGAAATCATGAACACAATCATGATGACATCCACCTATCCGCCTTCAATTGAATCATAGCAGTTAGGCGAATTCTTGGAGGTGGTCCTATGGCACTACCTGATCTTGACCTTTTCTATCAAGCATTAGGCCTCTAAATCCTCTATTGTAGAGTAGTCCTACTAGCCCCACTATCTATTAGTTGAGCCCCTTGAACCGGTGGCATCTAAGCTATTTTATCCTCTAAACATGCATGCCTTTGTAGGACACTACCCTTGATGGTATAACACCCAAACCAACAGTGCCCCATTCAACCACAACCACGAAACTATACCAACTATCCAACACAATCTTGCCCTGGGTGGCTCTTATCACACCGCTGACAAATGAAGCGCCTCATGACCGGCTGACCTAACTATCATCCATAGAGGGGTACCATCCCCCAACTACTAACTACCAGTGACCTAAATTTTCCTCTCCCCCTTGGTACTAATTGCCCTCAAACCTCCTCTTGGCCCGTGATGGGGAACTACAGGTCTGTGTAATTGCTCATGCCTCCAAAACATAGTTGTAGATTGCTTGGAAGTTCTACGCATGAGTCCTCACCAGCATCTCTTGTAGTCTCAAACTCAACCCCAACTTAAATTAGTGAATCTTTAGCCTCTCATCAGGATTGACCTCTAGAGCAAAGCCAACCGGGTCTAAATAGTTCCTGTAGTACTCTTCCACTATATACATACCCTGATGCAATGCCATGAACTCATCATACTTTGCCATCCTTAGGTGAGTAGGGTATAATCATGCCCTTAGCATCTCAACAAAAGTTTCCTATGGATCTATAGTGGCTCCTCTCAGCTGTTGACCTCTCCATCATTTGTTAACACGACATTGGATGTAGAACACTCCAATGTCCACTCTCCTACCATCTAGGAAACCACTAGCTGCAAATATCTTCTCAAATTCCCTCAACCAACACTCTAGCACATCCGGGTCCTCCTAACCCTCAAAAATTAAGGGGCGATGAAGATCAACCTTGAAAAGCCAATCCTTAGAGGGAGACACTGAAAAAGAAGGTGAGGGCTACAGTTGTGGAGCCTCCTCATGCTAAATATGTCATTCCATGAAATCCTCAACCATCTCCATGAAAAACTCAAGATGCTTGTTCGTAGCCATTAAAGTCCTAGAATACAAAATTGTATTAGACATAGCCAATTGATAACTGCGTGGTTAGTGCACGTAGAGGTAGCATATTGTACGTTAGGATAGAAGTTAGTCCTATCTTATAAATTTAAGGTTAAATCTCAATCGAAACCAACACTCATTCATAGATTAAATCATAGTCTATAAGTTTGGATAAAATTGAAGAAATTTATTTTTACAAAAAAACATCAAGATTTAGATAGATAGGCTCTAATACCAAGTTGTAACACCCCAAATTTATGAACTAGAAAATTTTGTGTTGAAGATAATACGAAAGTGTTTGAAAAGAAAAATTAGGGAATTTTATCACCACGTCAATAATGAGAGATATGTGATCATCACCTAACCCATGTCTGATGTGAGATAAAATAGAACAACGAACCAAAATATGCATGCTCATAATAATATTACAATAGTACTAATGATAACAAAAATGAAAACAATAATATAGATAGGAAGAGTATGAGGGTTTACAAAATCCAAATACAGGAATTCAAGGCTAAGAGTTTAAATAATTGGGAGAACAAAAACTTTCCAACGTAGTGGGAAAACACCTCTATCTGGTTAGTTGAACTCTTAAGAAAAAATATAAATCTCCAACCCTAAGCAATGGCCAAGTGCTGGCCTATGTCATCATCTTTAATATGTTCTAACTGAGAATCATACCTCTACAAATTGTCCTCTACTATCTAGACCAAAATTTGGATCATTACATTGACCAAACAAGTGCAATATCAATACGGTGAGGTACTAGTAAAACAAACTACCTAAACCATTGTAAGGCTCGTGTAACACTTTAAATTCACATAGCATAATGGTGATAAAAATATCAATATAAATTAACACTGAGGTTCATGGTAGTAATACACCAAGGCATACTTACATGGAGATTGTGGAAGAGTAATAATATAGTAAATGCACCGTTACTACACAATATAAACCATATAAATATTTCTTTAGTGATCACATGATTTCTAATTATTAAAATATTTTTTTTGAACACACCCAATTCTCCACTATGAACAAAAGTGATGGCAACAAATAAACACAATGGGATATCATATCTACCACATGGGGTTAGGATACATTGAAGTGGATTTTCTCTAGGAATACCACACCCACCACATATTGAGTGGACCAGCCGAGAGGGTTAACATAAATTGAGATGCCACACCCATCACACACTATCAAAGTACATCATGGGGCTTGTATTGGGATACCTCACCCACTAGACCTTAAATGCCTCCTCCATGAGGGATAAAGAGTTGGGATACCACACTCGCTTGAGTAATGGACAATATGAAGTGTCAAGGGGATTGTACTAGGATACCTTACCCACCCAAGTTGGACAACAATGCTCTGCTAGCCTACTATAGTATAATACTACCCACAAAGATATGGGCATAACCACTATCGATCGCAACTTGGTAGAGAAGGAAATATGTATGGAGTGAAAATTTAAACCACAAGGCAACTCTCTTACTAATTCCCGGTCAGCTACCCCGAGAGTTGGAGAAAAAGGCTCAAAAAAATATTATTCCATATTTATTAATAACTAGGTGATATTACAAATCATATATTAATTCCATAAATAACCAATTGAGTGTTTCCAAGTGACAACACCAAAAAAAAAATTCCATTATTATCCACATTTTTTATTTCCAAGTTATAACACCAAACACATCACAAGGAATAAAAACAGTCAACTAGGTGTTTAGAGATGACACCAAACTTAACTAATTAAAGTACCAAATATCATAATTATGATTCTTATTAATTTTAAGGTAACATGCTTGTAATATAATTTGAATGTTATAATTACATGGAGTATTAACATAAATCAAAAAAAAGGAAAAAAGAAAAGAAGAGCAACAATTAACAATGAACTAGGTGGAATACAACCAAACTAGTCAGTTGATCCTTAAGACTAGTTGATTGTTTGGCCTCACCAATTGATTATTCATGGGAAACTAGTCGATCCAAACCGATCGATGTGTCTAAGTAGATACCAAATCACTTTGGTCATAGGGTCACTAATTGATGGGTTTGATAAACTGATCGACTACTCGTATGGACCTATCAACTTGTTCATTGAACTAATTGATCGCTCTTGCAATCAGGTAATCAAAATTTCCAAACAATGTGACTAATCAAAATAACACCCAGACTTGCGATGCACACACCACAATTAACCATATAACCATAGCATGATGCTATATCATTAAACACATAATGAGACATGCCACACACATAGAATCACATAGATACATGGTAATATAGGTATTTAAACAAAATCATATTTTAACTGCCAAATGATGCATAAAATCATAGAAACTAATAATGCTTAAATTTAAGAAGGAAAATCTACCACATGCTTAAATTCTAGAATACAATTGACCCATGCTCAATACAAAAACACATCAATAACATGGGACCACAATAAGTAACAAAAACCTCATTCATATTAAAGATAATGTACCACCTCCATTTTTTACTATTGAATTTTTTTTAAAAACATCGCAGAAGAGGAAATACAAGTCTAACTTATGAAAAACAGGCTCTACAACTGTATCTTATGCAAGATACACACCTCACCACTTACCTCACATTAGACATATGGCTAAGTATCCAAATAATCAAACACAAGGAAAAACTAGTGTGCAAGAAAACACTTAGAGATAGCAAATCAAAGTTTATAAGCTAGGGATACATAGGCCCAAAATTTTTATAAAGATACACTAGATGAAAAATGAAAACTAGAGTAAGTTACTTATAAGGAAGGATGC
This sequence comes from Tamarix chinensis, assembly GCA_030549775.1. Lineage (NCBI taxonomy): Eukaryota > Viridiplantae > Streptophyta > Magnoliopsida > Caryophyllales > Tamaricaceae > Tamarix > Tamarix chinensis. The sequence goes on from CM060174.1 coordinate 64,206,263, forward strand.
CTTGCTCACTCAAGGGCCTTAAAACAAAGTCTTCAGGAATGCCTACGCTCAACAACCTAACTATGCTAAGAATAGGACGTACCACTCACTAGCTATTCTTAGGAAGCTTGCAGCAAACCTCCTACTTATGGGATTGGGTAGGGGATTGCAATAAAAATCCCATCAGTATGCATACATAATGAGCAAACCAATCTACCGCTATCATGTATATCATTGTACAAGCAAGACCTACACAACATGCTCATGGTAGGACCAACCAAAATGTATATGCGATTCTTCTACTATGTCATTAACGTAAAATCACACAAGTCATACAAGACATATTTGGAACCATCGAAATATACTTAATTATAATCATAGCAGCATATAAAGGTATATTGATTATAACATACATATCATGTAATACCTCAAAATTTTAAAATCTAAAAATTTAATTATCAAAAAATTAATTTAACCTAATTATGAGATTTTTTTAATGAGTCTAAAATAATTATAGGAAACTTATATTTTTATATATTTATTGGAACTAGGCCAAATTGTTTCTCTAAAATCTAACCTAAATCCCACAAATTTCTCTTTTTCAATTTTTTTTCTTTCTTCTTCTTTTTCCTTCTCTCTCTCTCTCTCTCTCTCTCTCTTATTCTTCTCCGTTGAGCTACGCCAATTCCTTTGGCCTAGTTTTTTGATTCTTTCCTTTCTCCCCTAGGTTTACCAGTTCCTTCATTTTTCTGGATAGTTAGACTTATCCTCCCTTTTCTTTTTCTTTCCTTTTTCTCTTTTCTTTTTTCTTTTCTTCTTTCTTTGTTCTTCCTCCCTTTTTTCTTCCTCCCCTTCCATTTTTCCCTTGCAATTGTACCAATACACATCGCCTGTCCTCCCCACCTTTCCCTTCTTAGCCATGCAAGGCTATGCATGCTGTCATGCACTCCTACTCCCCTCCACCTTTGGCTTGCGCACTTGCTCCCTTTCTCCCCTACACCCCTACCCTACTGTTGTGCAATTTCTGCAAGCGCACAGATTCGTTATAACATTTTAAGGTTGTATCCACAGGGACTTTGTAATTAATTATACTTCTTTACTATTTTAACTATGTAAATCTATAAAAGGTGGAGGTATGAATTCATATGAAAAGATTAATTATGAAAAGCGTTCTAACTTAGAGATGCTAAACAATAGGAATAAAACCTAGGATCAAACTTCGATCTCCGGATTAATAATAAAAAATGAAACAATACTTATGCAGCAGATTAATTCATTAATTGTGGATAATTGATCAACTCGTATTTGTTAGCCTCTTTTAAGGTCTAAGAAAATATTTAATCTAATTTGCTGACTACTTTCATTACTCACAAACTAAATTAAACCCATTAAGCACCACCAATTATAGAATCCATAAGAATTAAACATCTACTTTTGTGATTGCTTAAATTCCCATATATATGCTAATTTTCGATAATAATCCTAGCCTTTCAGTTGTAGATTACATCTATGGAGGTAGGATTTTGTCAAATCCACTTTACGACAATCAAATCTTGCATATATAATGATATCAATGAATCAATTATACGACATAATTCTTTATTTCACCATTTCAATTACTAAAACGGTACCTAAGTCCAATCCTAGAAAAGAGACTACTCACTCATACTTGTAGATAAAATGAACGAAATAAATAACATGATGAACAATAAAAATTCAATAGATAATGAAAAGAATAATTAGATTGAAATAACTGTAATCAGGAAGAGTGCAATGTTGATTTGAACCGACCATCACAAATTACACAATTAAATCTTCCAAACAATTAAAACTAAGGAAAACAAGCTATTGCAAGAAGCTACGCTCGGTAATGAGAGGTCTCTCCTTCCTCTAAAACGTCTTCTCTCTCTTTCTCCTTAAGAAGTCCCCAAGGTGTGCCACAAAATTTTCCATCATGCCGGCCATGTCACACACGAAGATCGTGGGGAGGAATGCTTTTGCATGGCTGTGAGGCCCTTGCATGGCCTGACCGTGCAGTTTCTTAGCTCTTGGCAATTTGGAAAATCTAATATTGCATGGCCATGCAATTATATTTTCTTCTATAAATGCCTAGGAGTGCTGCACGACTGTGCACCTTTGGCACTAGTTGGCTATGCACTCCCCTTTTGAGTCTTCTTAAGGATGTCTTGGAAATCTTTTGGCTCTCATAGCATTGATGCATCTTCATAAGCATGTTGGGTTGATGCAATCTCCTCCTGAGCTTTCATTGCTAGGTCTTTAGCTCCAAATATAAGTTACTCTATCTTGGTCTTAGTGTTTTTGTGGGAAAACCTACAACACAGGGCTCAAGAAAATAGTAGTGTAACAAAAAGGCCATAACCATAGAAAAATATATAAAAGAGATTATATGAAGTCCCAAAACTAAGTGAAAGAGAGGTAAAAATATGGTAAAAATTCACTTTATCAACTCCCCCATGCTTATACAATACTTGTCCCCAAGAAAACACAAAAACACAGAATCATAACAAGCGGAATGATAAAAAAGCCTCATATGATAAGACCATCAACATAAACATGGCATACAAAGTCTAGTTTAACCCATATTGCGAGCAGAAATAGTTGTATAAAAAATAAAGTGAGACAACCCTTCAGCGCAGATGCACAAATTAGAATTATTATGACGCTCTAAGGTGGTTTAGGGTCGTGTAAATGCCGTCCCGACAAACCATAGGTCAAACAAGGTTGTAGACTTACTCTCTTTAGTTAATTGTAAACACTATATGCTCATGTGTGTTTGCAGGGATAAAATTGTCACTCAATACTCTCCTATCTAATGATGATCGACCATATGCTTGCAGAAACTCTTATTCTTCACCGCTTAAAGACATTATGCATTACAAAAATCAAGAGGTCTTTATAGGTTTGTAATGGGGCTAGGGTGAAAAGGTAGGGTAGATCTAGGAATGTAGCTACGGGCCTTAAACTAAAGGAGCGGTAACTACAAATCCAAATCAGAATTGGAAACTTTCTAATCACACCTAAATACACATCAAGGCTTCCTCTTTTTTTTCTTTCTTTTTTTAGATAAATAAAAGAAGAATTAGATACAAATAGAAATAATGCATTTTTTCTATTTTTCTTTTCTTTTATTTTTTTTAAAGAGAAGAAGAATTTACCCCTATGCTTATTTTTTTTACCCTGTCTACCATAATATAATCCATTAGCTGCTGCTCCCTAGTTTTCAGACCAAGGTAGGGCATTTTCTTGAAAAAAACTAGCATGTAGGTAAACAAAGGGAAAGGCTTAGGCTCAAAGGGGTTGAATAAAAGGAAAACAAATGTTATTTGGTGGCTTATGGCTAAAGTAGCTAACAAAGAATATACATGCCTCTATCACACTAATGTATGCATAAGTCATATACAGTTTCGAAGAGAGCATCTGCAAGTTCTAGTTTATCATATTAGAGGAGAGAACACACAATTAGGAAAAGTAAGATTGTATAAAGGTGGCCAGTCTCTAAGGCTCAAATTCTCACTATTTCCTTGATACGAACCTTATCTCCTAAATCTTAGTCGTGATAGGTAAGTCTATGAGAATAAACCGTTAGAGTGTTATAATAATAAGTGGTTTGGGAGTGTATCACTTGGTGGTGTCTGTGCTATAAGAAAAAAAAACCAATTGTAATAGCTTGCAATTCATGAGTCTTACTAGTACATGACCAGGTTATGTAGAAGGTTCTACCATTTTGTCATCATAGGAATTCATTTCACCAAACAACAACACAAGCAATAGAAAATAGAACGAAAAAAGGAACATAAAAGAAAAACAATAGAAAATAGGCAACAACTAACACAGAAAGGAAAACGACTCACCCATGCTTGAATACCACATTTTCAGTAATGTGGAAGTCAGGAACGAGAAGAGGACTAACTCAATTACTAGGGTGGTGGTGGAGGTGGGTATCCGTGCTCCGAATGTCATTGATACATTTGATGTATAATGGAATTCATTTGGTTAATGGGAGTAACAACCTCCCAGAGACTAGCAACTTTGGTGTCCAACCTATTGAATCGATGATCTAGGTGTTAGAAGCGGGCCTTGAGGAAAAGGGGCTTGAATTGGCACCAAAATAAGGAGGCCCTGGAAGAGTAAACAATGGTAAATGAAGTCCTTCCTCCGGCATGTCAGGGTTTTCATCTAAGGGAGGTGGCATAACCTGACCTGGGCATGGCGTATGAGGAGATGTTATCCAGCTGGTGTGCCCTGTCCTAATGAGAGTGGTGAAGAGTAGGTTGGGAAGCGGGTACCAAACCTCCTAATTATAATACAATCGATATTGATGCCAATCCTGCACAATTAACTTTATATTTGTGCAGGTTTTTAGCCCGAGGAAGATTGGCGGGAAGTCCTTGTGGATTTCATCTAAGCTATAACTGAGCTTAGTGGTAATGTACGTGATGATACCGCTTACGATGATATCACTAGTGAGATTGGAGCTCATTGTACTTAGATGATCAATGAGATAATACCCTACATTAAGGGCACTCTCCCAGAGCATACAACGCAAAATGAAGAGCTTCAATTTTCATACATTCCCTTGGCTTTCCCTTTGACCAAAAATTGAGTCGGTGAGAAGCCGTTGGACATAACGTAAGGCCGGATTTTAAATTAGAGTAGCCTTTGATTGATGTCCACTATACGGCTTAGGGGGACATCCTAACTTAGGAAAGGAGATTTCTTGCTAAAAATCTTGAGGATCCCACATTTCAGAACCCTCAGAAAGTCGCTGACCATAAGAGGGCAAGTGAAGCAATGATGAAAACCTAGATAACGATATCTGATGAGATTTATGAAAAAGATGAAATGTGAGAGACTCGTCAAAACAATCAAAAACAAAGGAACTAAGGAATTCAAGTGTCAGCCTTTTAATCATAGGATATGTGTTGGAAAAGAAATGTTAAAGAACACTAGGAGAAAGCAAATACACAACATCCTCTTTTAACCCTAGTGCCTCCAGACAATCTCAATCGGCGACTCGAATTGAGGTAATGTTTTGATTCACTAGCCCTTCAAAGAAATCCTTGTCATTAGGGTTGGTAAAGGTAATCCCATAAGGATTTGATGGTGGTGTATTTGCAGCCTTATCTCGCCCTTTCGATTGACGTGGTTGTGGTTAGGCGGACTCATCTTCCTCCTAAGTGGATTTTGATCACTTCTTAGGGGCCATGGTTACTTTTTTCTACAAAAATGAAACGTTAGAAACTTGTTTGGGTAGAACACACACTGTAATTGAAATAGGAAAAGATAGAGCGTGAAATGAGAAAGAAGAATTGAAGAATTAAACGTATAAAGAATGGAACAAGGAAATGAAAAACCAAACCAAGAAAAATGTTTGCGTGCATAACCAATGCATGAACAGGGAGTAGGGTGAGTGGTGTGTGGTGGTGCACGGGTAGGGGGTGTAAGATAAAAGACCTGCACATGCAAGATGTGCAGAGTTTATTGTAAAATGGTTGATAAAGTGGTAGATGGTGGTGGGAGTGGTGGTTATTTATGTTAGATGGGTGCTGGAAAGGGTAGTGTGCAAATGTATGGTTTTTGGCTCTACACAATTGAGGAAAGGGTGGAGAAACAGGGTGTGCAAGATGTGCACTGCCTAGCTGTGCAAAGGTGAAATGGTGGTGGGTGGTGCTAGCTGGGTAGATTTGGGAGAAAGAAGGAAGGGGAAGGGGCTGGAGAGGGTTAGGGTTCGAAAGGGAGAGGAGGTTACTGTGAGAGAGAGAAAAATAAAGGGTCATGGGCATGTGTTTATAATGAAAGACAAGATTGCATGGTTGTGCTGAGAAGGAAATGGTTATGCACGGGCTTACAGGCCTTACACGGCCTGGCCATGCAAACTTTTTTCTCTTGGCTTGATAGAATATGGATTGGCACAGCTGTGCAAGTCTGGCACGACCTGGTCGTGCAAAACTTTTTCTCTTAGGATTTCTCATTTTTTAGTGATAGGGTCATGCACGGCCATGCAGTGAATCGTGCTTAGGCCGTGCAACCATGTATCCTTCATTTTCTTGCTCCTTTTTGTCATGTAATGCACTATATCCTTATATTATCCAATGGAGAGCTTTGATAAGCCATCTTTCTTGCCAAAAAGCTACAACACAGAAATAAAAATAAAGCAAAAAAAGAAACAAAAGAAAAGGAAGAACACAAAATAGAAGAAACAAAAGGAAGGAAAACATGAAACATGGGTTGCCTCCTATGATGCACTTGTGTAGAGTAATCATCTCGACCTCTATACTCTTCAGACAGATGATACCTTAAGAAGGGTGATGGGGCCCATCTTCTATATTGTAGACCCGACAAAATAGTGTTTTAGACGTTTTCCATTAACTTTAAACCTTCCGGTAGGTTTAGTCCAGACTTTCACTGCCTCATAAGGATATACTTTTAGCACTTGGAATGGACCCAACCACCTTGATCGTAGTTTTCCAAAAAAAAGCTTCAGATGGAAATTGAACAGGAGTACCAGTTCTCCCTCCTTGCATTATTTTTGGAGACTACGTTGGTCATGCCACCTCTTCACTCTTTCCTTATATATTTTGGCATTTATATACGCATCTATCTGCAACTCATTGAGCTCATTGAGTTGATGCATTCTCTATTCGCTTGCTTCCTTTATACCCAGGTGAATAGTCTTTATGGCTAAATATGCCTTATATTCAACCTCAATAGGTAGATAACATGATTTTTCGTATACCAAATAGAATGGCGTGGTGCCGATAAGAGTCTTATAAGCTATCTAGTAGGCCCAAAGAACATCGTCTAGCTAGGAGGACCAATCTTCCTTGACTTGGACACAGTATTTTCTAGTATACTTTTTATCTCTTTGTTAGTAATTTCCACTTGACCACTCATTTGAGGATGGTATAGAGTGGCCATTTTGTGAGCTACGCCATATTTTCTCAAGAGCTTGCTTAAGACCTTGTTAGCAAAGTGGGGTCCTCCATCACTAATCACAACCCTCAAAATTCTAAAACGAGGGAAAATAACCTTATGAAAAAGCTTAAGGACTACCTTTACATCATTCGTTGGAGACGCTACCGCCTCTACCCATTTTGAAACATAATCCACTAGGACCAGTATATACTTATTGTTTTGAGATGAAAGAAATGGTCCTATGAAATAAATTCCCCATACATCGAATATCTTAACATAAAAAATGTTATTCAAGGGCATCTCATTCCATCGTGAAATATTCCTTGTCCTTTGGCAGCGATCACATGCTAGCACAAAATTCCTCACATCTTTAAAGAGCTTTGGCCAATAAAACCCTACGAGAAGTACCCTTGCGGCTATTTTGGAGGTACTAGCATGACGACCATACGGTGATGAATGACAATGGGTAATGGCATCCAAAATTTCATCTTCTGGAATGCATCGCCGAAAAACTTCATATGCGTAGTGCTTATAAAGACAAGGATCATCCCGGAAATAATGTTTGACATAAAAAAGGAATTTCTTATGCTATTGATAGGATAGGTCCTCTAGTAAAACCCCACAAACAATGTAATTGACAAGATCTACAAACCATGGGGCTTGGAGACTCTATACAACAAAGAGATTGTCATCAGGGAATGAATCATCGATAGGGCATTCATTCTTGTCTTCTTCATGCATCTCTTGCCTCAACCTAGAAAGATGATCTGCCACTACATTTTTATCACCTTTCTTGTCTCTTATCTCTAATTCAAGTTCTTGTAAGAGGAGGATCCACCTAATTAGTCTTGGTTTTGCATCTTTCTTTGATAAGAGATGCCTAAGAGCTGCATGATCAGTGAACACAATGACTCTTGATCCGACAAGATAAGATCTAAAATTTTCCAAGTGAAACACCAAAGCTAGGAGTTCCTTTTTGATTGTAGCGTAATTCATTTGTGCATCATCTAAAGTCCTATTGACATAGTATATGGCATATACCTTCCCGCCCTTCCTTTGTCCAGTAATAGCCCCACTAGCATAGTCACTGGCGTCACACATTACCTCGAAAGGAAGGCTCCAATTAGGGCATCTCATAATCGGGGCAGTGGTCAATGCTTCTTTTAACCTACTAAAAGCGCTAAAAAAAGATTGATCAAATGTAAAATGGGTATCTTTGACAAGGAGGTGGGTTAGAGGCTTAGAAATTTTTGAGAAATATTTTATGAACTTCCTATAGAATCCAACATGGCCTAGAAAACTCCGAACACCTTTGACATTAGTTGGGGGAGGCATTTTATCAATAATATCAATTTTTGCTCTATCAACTTTAACCCCCCTATGGGAGATTAGGTAGCCTAAAACAATGCCTTCTTGTACCATAAAATGGCACCTTTTCCAGTTAAGAACAAGGTTCACTTCTTTATATCATTTTAAGACCTTAGCAAGATTATTGAGATAATCATCAAAGGTGGTGCTATAAATAGATAAATCATCCACAAATATTTCCATAATATTTTCAATAAAATCAAAGAATATGAACATCATATATCATTGAAAAGTGGCTGGGGCATTACACAAACCAAATGGCATTCTCCTATAAGGAAAAGTACCTTATGGGCATGTAAATGTTGTCTTTTCTTGATCATTGGGGTGGATAGGGATTTGGAAGAATCCCAAGTACCCATCTAGGTAGCAGAAATAAGAGTGCCTGGCTAACCTTTCCAACATTTGATCGATAAAAGGAAGAGGGAAATGATCTTTTTGGGTGGCTTTATTTAACTTCCTATAGTCTATACACATGTGCCACTCGGTGACTATTCTTGTAGGAATTAGTTCATTATGCTCATTTCTTATGACATTCATGCCCCCTTTCTTAGGTGCAACCATAATTGGTCTTACCCACTCACTATCTGAGATGGGATAAATGATTCCCGCGTCTAGGAATTTAAGCACTTCCTTTTTCATAACTTCTTCATATTTGAGTTTAACCATCTTTTCTCAATGGAGGATTTATGTGTTTCTTATAATAAAATACGATGCATGTAGAATGAAGGATTTATGCCTTTTATGTCTTTAATGGAATGTCCTATAACATCTTTGTGCAACCTAAGAACTTTGAGCAATTTTTCAACTTTTTCTTTATTCAGACTAGCATTTACAATGACAAGATATTCACGTTTTGAATCTAGAAATTCATACCTGTAAGAGGAAGGGAGAGGTTTTGTCTCTACCTTAGGTGCAAATTTTTCCGTACAAGAGGAGCCATACAATTATCTTCCAATCAAGGTCACCACACTTGATTATTTTGCATAAGCATGATCTTCTCTCAGCATGGCAACATAAGCAACTACTTCTTCATCACCTTCACGAATTAGCTCATCCCCCATTAAACATTTCTCCAGTGGATCTTCTAAGATCAAATGAGCAAGATCTTCTTAAATCATCTTGTCCATCGTATTGATCATGCAACAAGTATCATCAATCAATGAAAATTTTAGTGTAGAAGGTAAGTCAAAATCTACTTTCTCTTCCCTAATGTTGAGGGAGACTTTTCCATTCTTCATGTCTATTACTGCTTCTACAGTGGCTAAGAATGTTCTTCCCAAAATGATGGGAATTTGAGCATCTTCCTCTATTTCTAAAATGACAAAATCAACCGAAACATAAAACTTACTGACCTGGATAGGTACATCTTCTAATATACCTACTAGGTGTTTTACCGATCAATTTGCTAGTTGAACGTAGATGGTGGTAGGCTTCAAATCTCCCATTTACATTTTCTTATAAACAAAGAGGGAAATTTGACTAACACTAGCTCCAAGATCACATAGTGCATGATTAATGGACCTGTCACCTATAGTGCAGGGAATAGAGAATAAACCAGGATCTTTAAGCTTAAGTGGAAGCTTGTTTTGAATAATATCACTACATTCCTACGTTAGTGCTACTATCTTATACTCTTCTAACCTTCTTTTATTAGAGATGATTTCTTTCAAGAATTTGGCATAGGTAGGAATTTGTGATATGGCTTCCACAAATGGAATAGTGATTTGCAATTTCTTTAGAATTTCTACAAACCTTTCAAAATTTTTTCCTAATCTCACTTTTGATTGTCGTTGAGGGAAAGGTATGGGAGGTTTATATGGTGGCAGAGGGACATAGTTTTCTACCTTGGTTTCTTTCCCTAAAATGGTCTCACTCTCAATCTATGCATCTTCTTGTTGTGTTTCCACTCCCTCTTTGACTACTCTCCTTCCATCTTCTATTTTCTTTTGTAAAATAGGGCCCTCTAATGATCCCTTAGGATTTGTCTCCCACTATCTTGGAAGCATTCTAGTGGATCAAGAGGAAGATACTGATTGTTGAGCCACTTGGATGATTTGATTTTCTAGCATTTTATTGTGGGTGGATAGGGATTCAACCTTAGAGCTTAAGCTTTTAACCGAATTCTTCAAATCCTGAGTTTGTTTGTTTTGAGAGGCTATGAAGTTCTCCGTCATCAACTCGAGATTTAACTTGGGAGGATATGGGAATGGTGGTTTAAGGTTTTGGAAACCTAGTGGCCTAAAATTTGATTGAGGGATGGGGTTCTGAGGTGGGTTCTTGTAAGATAAGTTTGGATGGTTGCGCCATCCAGGGTTGTAGGTGGGGGAAAAATGTAAGCACCTTCTTTCCTCCTTATAGCCATGCACACTAATCCCCCTATCATCTTCCCTACTCCCTCATCTCTTCCCTTCCTATAAATATCCCCTCAAGCTCCCCCTTTGCTATCCTCTCCACATGCCCTCCCTTATTTTTGCTTGCTTCCCTGTCCATGCCCACTCTAGAGCCATGCCACCACTGTCAACGTCCAACCACCCTTCCATGCCACCTCTCTTCCCTACCTATTTCCACTCTAGACTTAGGCAAGGTTTTGAGGCCTTGGGGGCATTTTTGGTTAATATTTTGAATAATAACATGTAGGGTACATTAAGGTGAAAAATGGCCTAAAATAAGTTGGCGATACTATATAAAATGATTGTGAAAAAAATAAGGAGGCTTAGGGTAAATATAATATGGGGGTGAATAACCATATATGAGGGAGAGTAAAACCTAAGGGAAGCTATGAATATATGTGAATAGAGTGGGGGTTTGTTATTAAAAAGTAGACTAGGGTCAAAGCTATCATTTTTGGGTAGCTATGTGAATTTAGGAAGCCATTTGAGCACAAGGAAAAGAGATATGCCCAAAAAGTGAAACTAAGGTTTTAGGAGGCCAAGGAACGAAACCCTAGGGTTAGGCTATTATCACATGTACAAAATGGGGGAGTTAGACTGTAATATTGGAATGTGATGTTAGCCATGTAATTTTGGGAATTTTTATGAAATTTAATAGCCATGTTGGATAGAGGGAAGTAGTTATAACTATAGGTGGCAATTGGGTCTAGTAGGTCAGGTTTGGGTTGGGTTATAGAGGGCTAGGTTGTTATTGAGTTGGGTTATTTGCAGGTCATTTTTCTTTGTGAGTTGGTTGTGGGTCAAGTCTGGTAATTTTAGGTTTCAATCATTTTAGTTCACCTTATTGTTTGGGTCAGGTTGGGTAGGGTTTAATTATTGTAGGTCTGGGTTGTGTCTAGTTAATTTATTGGGTCAGATCGGATTTGGGTTGAGATAGTTTGAGTTTGAGTTGGGTTTGGTTTAGATTATTTTGGGTTAGCATGTTGGGTCGGGTTGGGTCTATGGATATAAACGGGGTAGATTTTACCTGAAATACGACGAGTTTTATCCATTGTATACTTAAAAGGACATGGAGGATGGAAAAAATACCCGTCGGATACGGGTATGGGATATCCATGTATGTACCCATACCCATACTCATATCCATATCCATACTCGTTATATAATTACCCCTTTACCCTTAATTTTAAAATAAATATAGTATAAATTAAGGTTAAAATTTTCATTTAGCTTAATTTTAAATGGGTTTATTTGTTGGGTTATTGATTTACCTGCTAGATCATGTTTGTTAATGGGTAAAATAATTATTCATCAAGTAACAAATATCCCACGGCTATGAATATGGATGTATAAGTGGATACCCTTTTGGTACGGGTATAAATTCAGGTATAGGTACAGATATGGGTATATGCATACCCACCCTATTTACATCTCTATCGGGTCAGGATTAGGATAAGCAAGGTTGTATTCAGGAGATTTCATGTTCAAGTTAATTTGACGGGTTAGGTTTGGGTTAACTTGACGAATTAGATCTTTTGAGGTTTTGATGGGTCAAGTTGGGTTTAGGCATAGCTAATCTTAGATTGAATCACTTTAGATTTTTGTGAAATTAGACATTGAATACCTAAATTAATCTACACCATTAACTTTATAAGCAAGCATTACCACTACCACGGAAATGGGTTTTAATAACGGTTATTTTATAGTTTTAATAACGGTTTTCAACCGTTATTGAATCTCCCGTTATTAAATCTTTAATAACGGTTCATAACCGTCATGAAAAATACAGAAAAACCCGCGAATATGTGCGTAAACTTCATATTTAATAACGGTTTTTACTTAAAAACCGTTATGAAAACTCCAGTTTTTAATAACGGTTCTGATGAAAACCGTTATTAAAACGTAGGTTTTAATAACGGTTCTTATGAAAACCGTTATTAAAAACTGGAGTTTTAATAACGGTTTTAGAAGAACCGTTATTAAAACCTACATTTTAATAACGGTTTTTATCAGAACCGTTATTAAAACAAGGTTTTAATAACGGTTTTTATAAGAACCGTTATTAAAACTCAATTTTTTTTTGCAGTTTTGTTCCTGCCCACATACACAGTTACCAAATCTGTATGTTAAAACAATTACCAAATCTGCAATGTAAAACAACATCAATTCATACCAAATCTGCAATCACACTATAATTTCAATCAATCTATAATTGGTATGCATGTCTCAATACACCAACTATACTTGCAATAAAATTAGTGGGCATACCACAACTTGGTAGCTCTACACCCCAAAGTAAAGAGTTCACATATCTAGGTTGATAGACGAAATACAAACCTAAAAATGCATGTAGAATATATAAATCGCTACCGAATGAATGAGTGCACGTGCTTGGCCTCTAACTTCATCAATTTGATCAACATTATATTGCTGGCCTCGTGCATAGTCATCGGTGAAAAACTACAACACCCATGTTTCAATTAATATACAGTTAGCCATTAGGTATGTCATGATTCATTAATAGAAAAATATGGAAAAGCAAACATACATGGCTTGGATCTATGTTGACCGATCTATTCTAGACTATAAGATCCATTGCTCGTCTTCTTCACTTGAACCCTTAAAAACTTCAATTTCATCATCATCATCTAAGTTCCTTTGTCTCGAAGATCTTCAATTTTGGAGGTACCTGAAGCTCTTATCTCATCCATAATTACAATAAAAAGATAAATAATAGAGGAAAAACAATTCTGATAAAAGTAAAAACTAAAATAAACGAAAACATGTATTACCCTACATACAAAATAATACAAAGGTAGGAAAAATATGTTACCACTATAATCAAGAGGTTATATAACACCATCATACCCTAAATTAAAGGTTCAATTTGTAAAAAAGGCCCTAAAAAGGTTGTATCACAAAAAACCTAAATTTAGAGGCCAAAACGGCCTTTTTTGGGCTCCGATATTGGCCAAACCGGCTCCGCCAATTTTCCACTTCGTAGATCTCGAAAAAATACCCAAAATAGCCTCCTAGATCACCTAAATCCGAGGTCGAACGAAAAAGTTATGACCCTCCAAAGTTTACAGTTGAATCTAGCTCTAAATAACCTCAATAATGTCTTCTCTTTTGTTTATTATGGTCGTAGCTCTAAATAATGTTGAATCTATATTCTCCATACAAACAAATACAACAATAATATGTAAAGCTCTCGGCCAACACATGCATTTGTTAATATATAACAACAACGCAACAAATTCAACAACAAACAGCAAAATTTTCAGCCAACACATTCAGCAACACATTTTCGAACGAAACCCTGGCGACAGAAATGCATTTATATAAGTAGATAAAAAGTTACGAGAGGAAGAACAAACACATACATAAAGTGAGCTAGCTACAAACACGACGGTCAGAATGTTGAGAGAGGCAAGAGCTTCAAACACGACGGAGGATGAAGGTGCAAGTGCCAGCTAGCTTCGGAACAATGGCAGAGGTGTGGTGGTGCGAGGGTTTCCTTTACTTGAGAGGAGCCTGGTGGTGCGAGGGTTTGCAAGGAGAAGGAAGGAGAGAAAGAGAATGAAAGAGTAGAGAGTCTGAAAATTTTGGCACGAAACAGAACCGAGCGAGAAATAAAAGTTTGATTTTGGGGTTTTAATAACGGTTCTCTCAAGAACCGTTATTAAAACATCTTTTAATAACGGTTCCTGAGAGAACTGTTATTAAAACATCTTTTAATAACGGTTCCTGGAAGAACCGTCATTAAAAGCTTCTGACTTTTGACAACGGTTCTAATATGAACCGTTATTAAATCCTCTTTTAATAACGGTTTATATAAAACCGTTATTAAAACATCCGTCCAAATTTTAACGTTGCCCTTTTAATAACGGTTTTTAACTAGAACCGTTATCAAAACTTCCCGCCGATTAATTTTCACGCGTTTGACAACGGTTTTCGAACTACCGTTATTAATGTCCCGTTATTATTTCCCGTATTTGTAGTAGTGTACGTTTAACTTCATGTAAGTATTTGATTAATAATGTGTTATTAATTGTTATTTATTTATTGTTATGACTTTATAATGTTGTGTGTTTTAAGCGAAAAATTGGTAAAATTAGAATATCATTGATGAATAAGAAATTTTACAATAAAAATAAGAAAAATAAATAAAATTTAAATAATAATATCTTTTTAAAAGATTTAAATAAATAATAAGAAACATGCATTTTTTATTATTATCATAACTAATTAATATTGAATTTGGTTTTGTCGGGTTAGGTTGATAATGGGTTGGGTTGATGGTGGGTTTGGTTAATAATGGGTTGGGTAGATGTCAGGTTACGGGTTGGGGTTGGGCCGGGTTTGGGTTGGGTCAGGTTGATGAATTTATCAAGTTATGTTGGGTTATGTTTTGTGGGGATTAGATCTAGTCGGGCAGGTTGGGGAAACTTTTGCTAGCTCTAGTTATAACCACAACGAGGAATCAGGGTTTCAAATGGGGTTTAAATAGGAAGGGTATTATCATATGTGCAAAATGGGTGAGTTAGGCTACTATATTCAAGATGATGGCTAACAATAGTATTATATGTACGAGTATGGAACTTTAGGGATAGACAAGTAAGAGAGGGGGGGGGGAGCTAGGCCAACTAGGAAAAATTAGGGTTATAAGGAGTAACCCTAAAGTTTAGTTACTATCATATGTGAGAAATGGGGGTAACATGCCATGACTCATGACCAGGATATTCCAATGACATGTTAGGTTTTATTGGATAGATTAAGGACTCAAAAGGGACACCGGAGGTGAGGATGAACTAAAGTTGTGAAATTAGGGTTTTTAAGGGAACATGGTTGTCTTAGGATGGTAGTAGGGAAGGTTCCATACATGCGTTAGGTGTGCATGTTTTTGTGTTGAATCTGAAATAAATAAAACATGAATAATACACTAATAAATTAAAGTGAAAGATCACTTGATTCGGGCTTAGCTATACTTGCTGATCTACCGACGAGAATAGTGGCCAGGAATGTCTTGACCTGAACTTTGTACCCTATATTATTCTATCGGTGAGAATAGTGGGGTCCTGAACTTAGGTAAATTGAATTATCATATGAAAATAACCCTTGGTAAGACACTTATTAATTATAGTGGAACACCACATGGGTTTAGACCAGTTGCACCTTGATTATCGATCCATCGATGAGAATAATGGCTACGAGTGTTCTATCCCAAGGTTTTACCTTGATTACCGATCTACTGGTGAGAATAGGGGCTAGGAGCATCTTATCCTAGAAGTTATACTTATTTGCCATTCCACCGGTTGAGAATAGTGGGGGTCCTTAAACCCATTGTGGATAAAATCATGAGTTGAATATTTATTGCGCTAATACCTTGAGTTCAGATAATAATGAATGAGTCAGTATGATCTACTTATGTGCATGTCATTCCTTATTGTGAAGTTATTTATATCTATGAACACCTTGATTGTATTGTTACCTTAATTAGTATGTAGCATGCATATCACCCATATTATGGGTGTTGCTAATTCCCACGAGTAGATGCCCCCTTCCGAGCTTGTGCAGGTGAATGAGGATTCTGTAGATGAATTTGATGTATATGATGCTATGATGGGGCATAGTGATGCTATTGTGTTCGGGGTTGGGGACCTAAGAGTGTGACATCTGGTTGTTGTTTTTACTCATTAACATTTTTATTTGAATGTTTTTTTTATGTATTTCAGTACTCTTTTTGGGAACAAACAACTAACTCTTATTTATGATATGGATTGTTATTCTGCTACCCTTATCATGGTTTACGGATAGGTTTATCCTGCCTTGTAGTTGGTATAAGTATGGTATGGGACAGACGTATACTTATTATGGCGGTAACACCCTCTTATGTTTGGAATTTCTTACACTTAAAATAAATATTTTCACTAGAGAATTTTGGGGGTTTCACATATCACTTTCTTAAGGAACATGGATTAGTTACACTAATGTTGTTTAGAGTATAACTTGAAGGTAATGTGAAATTAGAATTACATATATGACTTTCTAACCATAGCTTCTTAAAGCAAGTGGATCATGATTATAATAGCAATAGATCACACAATAATTCGTGGAAACATGCCGGAAATACATAAACATACCACTACAGGGAATTTAAGGGAAACATATGATTGGCATAGAACTTGAAGAAGGTAATTGTGAGTCACACAACATATTCATAACTTAAGTGAGGTGTGAGTTCTTTTATGTCCTTATAAGGAAAAACTAGTATCACATTAGTAAAATAACCATATCAAGATCATGCATAAAATAATATAAGGCTAATTAATATCTCTTTGGGTCTCATTCCATTTATTATTTTTCTTTAGGTAAATATAGAATTCCTTTATAAAATGATTAAGTAATAGGTGAGAATATACTTCTTTTACCCCAAGTTATTGAGCAATAGGTGGGATTATTAACATGGAATTTAAATCAAATAAATGGATATAAAGTCCTAGATCATGCTAAAGTAACCTAGTGGACATCAACCTTGGCTCATGCTAAAATAACAATCTTATGATGACCAAACCCTTTACTATAAATACCCCCTAGTATATCATCAATGTCTATATTAGGAAAAGAACTAGGATCAACAAGGATCCTGAGATCAACTATGATCCTTCTTGAAGGTACCCGAAGGTAAAACGCCCAAAGGCAGACTAACCCAGGTAGCTAATTGAGGATAGAATAATCCATACCTATCATGGTGGCTATTCCACTTTAAATTATTAATATCTTATTAGATTGAGATATCATATCACATAAAGTCTCACAAAAAATATCACACCAAATAATAAGACATTTCAATTCAACGCACCCATATAAGATCCTTACATCATGCATTGTTCCCATTTAGGGTGTATTCAAGTGATTATCCCATTACTAGATCAATTATACCGAAAGTTGGAATTGTATAATGTTAATATCATTCATAAATTTCCAAGCCAACATTTGAATTCCATTTATTCACTTTTGTTTGTAATTCAAATCTAGGTCAAAGCCTAGGGCTAAGGTCAAAGCCATAGTATATTTCTTAATCACATTCTTACCATTCATTAAAGGAAGTTCCAATTTTATCTCTAAGGCTAAAGATGAAGGCCCGATTGGAGGTTAACTAGAGCCTAACCCTAAATCATGATTATTTATCTATTTATCTCAATAACCAAGAGAAAGTCATTGCTCATAGATAAGGTCAAGTTAAGGCTACCATATATGTCAATGTTATTTTCTCCTTTCCTTGATATATCATTTAACTTAAAAGGTTTCAGATTTTAAGGCCATTATATAATTCATTAGAGGTCTATTATCCATAATCTTGATTCATTACATGAATACCAACCATGGTAAGAATCCATTTTTATCCATCTAATCATTTACTCATGTTATGGTTATAAGAAAGGCCTAAATGTTAAATTAAGGTCAACATTGGTCAACTAGGATAACATTTCTCCTTACTAACTTTAACCCATCATTTGAACTCCATTAATATAGGTAAATTTATAACCAATCTTAGGTCATTATCCAAGCATGAGCAAACTCAAACATCATATTCAGAAAGAAATAAGTAAGAAAGAAAAATTGACTGAGACCAGTTAATAGGTCTTGCCAATGAGTTGATCGATTTCATATAGCAGTCGATTGGTTAGGGCGCCATCAACCTTTATAGTGGCCGTGAACTAGTCAATCGGTACACCTCACCCGTCGATAGTTCTGAGAACCAATCAACTAGTTTGGTTAAAACTAGTCGATGTGTCTAACTAGAGGCTGAGACTACTAGAGTGAAAAACTAACCAATCGATCAGTTGACCTAACTAGTCCATGGGTTTGGTCAAACTATCCAATGGTTTTAACCCAAGATCGAGACCAAGACCACTAAAGTCATAGACTAACCATTAGATGGCTCTACTATACCAGTTGTAATACCTCCATTTTTTACTGCTAAAAAAATTTGTTTTGAAAACCTTACAGAAGTGGAAAAGCATTAAATACTTATAAAAAAAATAGGGTATTATTGCCACACCAACAACCGGTCTCATGTTAGTGAAATGCCCCAAAAATTTCTAATTTTAAAAATTACATTTAAATAAGATTTTATTAGAAAAATTAATTAATTAAATTATTTTTATTAAAATAAAGGGAATTAATTAGGGCTATTTAAGAAGAAAATAATAAATATTTTTTTATTAGAAAAGTTTTGGCATTTTAGCTAGTTAAAGATTTTATTTTGGAAATTTATTAAATAAATTATTTTATTTAAAATAAGAAGGAGAAAATTAGTTTGTTTTGCTAATTAAAATGGAATTTATGGAAAATCTTTTAAAAATCCTAATTTAGCCTAAAATGGGATTTAAATATTATTTTATTTAAATATTTTTATTTTTAATTATCTGAAATATCCTAATTAATTTAATCAAGCTAATTATTTTTCTCTTTTCCTTTTTTCCTTTTTTCCTTTTGCTTTCTTCCTTTTCTTTTATTTTTCTCCTTTTCTCTTTCTTTCTTTTCTTCTTTTTCTTTTTCCTCTCCTTTTCCTTGTTTGGGCTGCCCCTTCCACGGCCCAGCCCAGCCTGCATGGTGTCTCCTTTCTTCTCCCTAACACCACGTTTTGTGTTTTGTTTTCTCTGGACACTACATTTTGATCCCGCATTTTAATGATTGCCGCTCGACCATCTGATTCGCCTTCTTTTCTTTTTCTTCTTTTTCCCTTGACCGCCAGTCTAACCCTTTCTCCCTCTTTTCTCCTTCCCTTCCCATTCGATGCCACCGACCTGCAACTCACCGCTGCCCGTTTGAGATATTCCCCGCCGATCACACCCTATTGACTAGCCATTTCTTCTCCTCTCTCCTCCCCTAGACTCGCCGACCATTTTAACCTAACCAACTCTCCCCTTCTCACGTGATTTTTTCCCTTTTTCCCTGCATATATCTCTTGCCCCGTTTTGACTCCCACCGGCCAACCTCACCATCGGTGACTCTAACCCTACCTTCCTTACTCCCCAACCGACCCACAAAACCCTAACATCCCTTTTTAAACTTATAAATACCCCTGGTTTGAGCTCTTTATCGAGCTTTTGTTGTTTGCCCAAAATTCCCTAACCTTATCACCACCGCCCCTTTAAATGCTTCGACCGCGGCCTTCGGCCAACCAAGTCACCAACTCTACCCACCTACGCCTTCCCTACACCACCCTATAGCTAACCAAATCAGCCCTCCCCCTCGATTCTTCCTACATAAGCCGCCCCGGCTGTGTGAAGTTCCTTTCTCAACTAACCTATTTTCTACCTTTGCCACCCTTTGTGCCACCCTTAGCCACCTATTCCGCCACTTCTTTCACCTTCCAAACTGTACTGTAGACCCTCCCCTACCTTTCTTTTCCTCTTTCTCCCTGTCCTCCTCTCTTTCTCTTCTTTTTCCCCATTTGGCCACCACCACCGCCGTCGTGCATCGCCACCTTTGGTTGCGCCACCACCATCATTCTGTCCCTCTCCTCCTGGGTAACCCTAAACACCCCATACCTCACATTCAGTCTCCTTATCTTTTTCTCAGCATCCAACTTTTCCCTTTTTCTTCTCTTTTTCCAGCCACCGCCGCTGCCTCCATGAACCGCCACCAGTGCCGCCCATCACCTCCAGCCTAAGGTGAGACTAGTCAAAGCCCTAAGAAGGCATAGGAGCATATTCCAAGACTGGTGTCATTTTAGGTAAGGGTGTTACTAAGGCCTATTGTGTGTTGATGTGCATTATATGCTTTGTAAGCTATGCATCCTATGTTTATTATTGTAATTATTTCATATGTGGTATAATGTGGAGTTGAAGTATGTTTTTGTATGGCATATGTACTATGTGTATGTGATGATATGTGTTGTGACCTTGTAAGACATGCATGAGAGGATGTTGATGTGGTTTATGTGGGAGAAAGGATGAAAAAGGGGGATGGGGAAAGAAGTTGACCAAGGGATGTGAGTTGACCTAAGTATTTTAATGATCCATGAGTGGAATAATAAAATGGGAAATTTAGGGTTTCATGTGGGAGTATATCAATTATGTTTTATGCTGGAGAATCTAATTTATGGTTTTGTGAAGGAGAATATAATTTATGGTTTTATATGGGGGAATCTAATTTCTGGTTTTGTGTGGGAGAATATAATTTATGGTTTTGTATAGAAGAATCTAATTTATGGTGTTATATGGGAGAATCTAATCTATGGTTTTATATGGGAGAATCTAAACTAGGGTTTGATATGGACATACTTAGGGTTTTGTATGGCAAATTTTATGGTGTTGTATGGGGGAATCAAACCTTGGGTTTTGTGTGGATTGAATTTAGGATTTTGTATGGATGAATCTAGGGTTTTTATATGCATGAATATTTGGGTTGGTATGGATTGAATTTTGAGTTTTGTATGGATGAGTCTTTGGTTTTTATATGGTTTAAATTTAGGTTTTGGTGTGGATGAATCTTTGGGTCTTATATGGTTTGAATCTAGGGTTTAGTATGGATGAATCTTTGGTTTTGTGTGGATTGAATTTAGGGTTGGTAAGGATGAATCTTCAGTTTGGTATGGATTGAATTTAAGGTTTGGTATGGATGAATCTTTAGGTTTTATATGATTTGAATCTAGGGTTTCATATGGATGAACTTAGGGTTTGCATGAAAAATTCAAATGGCTGCATGGGATGTGTAATGTTTGTATGGGCATGAAGTTTACGTACATACCTTTGATTTGGGATGTGAGGAAGGTAATGTAAGTGTTGTTTGGGTGTTTGAACACTTTGGGTGAAAAAATTACATGGAGCAATATAAGGGTGCGTAGGAGACCGAGCTAGAGTTTGTATGGACAATTAGGGTTTGTTGTGGCTGCTTATGGTTTTTGTACTATCATGTGTATTTGGTGATTAAATTGTAATTATGAGGATGTAATCTATAATTTGTGATGTGTGAAGTGTAAAGGTAATGATTCATGCATGTCCAGGGTGAAAGCTTTTGAATAAGATACTTAAGACACTAATCATTTAAAGTGGACGATTATTGAGTCGGGTCCAGCCGATCCATCGGTTAGGAATAGTGGTTAGGGTTTTTACCCTATAAGTGATCGATCCACCGGTGAAAAATAGTGGTGTGGACTTTGTCTCGCAAGTGACCGGCCCATCGACAATAAGAGTGGGGTGACTCGAGCTCAATAAACACAAACCAGAGTTTGCTAATATACTTAAAAGATACTAATTATTTACAGTGGAACACCATGTGAGTAGGAACTAGTCGATCCACTGGTAAGGAATAGTGGTGTGGAATATTGTCCCGCAAGTGACTAATCCACCGGCGAATAATTGTGATGTGGACTTTGTCCTGCAAGTGACCGGCCCACCGGCAATAATAGTGGGGTGTTCCTATACTTACATGGATTTGATAAAGAGCATGTTGTGAAATGAATTCTAATAAGAGATTAATTAAGTAATTAATCTAAACTATAAATGGGCCTTTATGTATCTACCCGAATGATTGATTGATATTATGATATCATGATGGTCTTTATATTCTTTTATTCTTATGCATGGTTTCTGTGATTTTATGTGTTGGCCTTAGTGTTCGGTTACCTTACTCAGTACGTAGCATACTGATCACCCTTTTCATGGGTGCTGCTCATTCCCACGAGTAGTTGGCCCTTCTGACTTTGTGCAGGTGGATAAGACATTCGGTGGGACTGAGTGTTGAGCATGTTTTGGCTCAAAGTTCGAGAGTGTCATGGCCGTATTTCCTCTTCTTATTTTATCTTCTTCTGCTATATCTTGTGTATCAAATTTACCTTCTTATGATTCATTACTCGATTGATTATTTTAAATAAACCTTTTATCGGTTGTAAGCTTATTTCTCTTTTAGAAATGAATTACAATTCTTTATGCGTACTCTGATTTTGTTTTACACCCGTTTAATGCTTTAGTTGTCTTGATTTATTTCTTGTTAATATTTTCATTATCCTTAGCACTTGGTGCTGAAATGGTCGGAGAGAACCGATTTGGTACTGAGTGTGGCGGTAACATCTCCAGAATTCATGGGTTTTAAATTTCAAATTTGATTACTTCCACTTTAAAAAAAAGTAGTGAATTTTGGGGTGTTACATTTAGATACAAAACTGAGAAAAAAAACAACTAAAACCAAAGTAGAGTGTGCAAAAAACAACATTACATGAATATTTAAAGAAAGGATTTCTAGTATAGGACCTCAGTGGTCTACAAATATTCAAATATACAAAGGAAAATTAACCCAAAGTGTAGGATTTCAATTACAGAAAAAATTTATACGTATGTGATAACTCCCATTAAGGACCACATAAAAGTCTCTAGATGTCCACGGTCTCAAAATTCATGCCCAACCTGAGGTTGGCCTACTAGCGAATATCTTTGAAAACTTGTATATGACCCTCTACTCGTGGGAATGAGCTGTTAACCAAGTAAATGAGTGCATCAGTACACTTCGTACTCAGTAAGCAAAGTTACCTCCTTAATGGGAGTTGCAGTCCAACAAAATTCTGACATCATATAGGGGTCACCCTAACATTACTTATGCCCATTTCACATGAAGATAATAAATGCTCCATCATGGTCATATCATGCATTGGGAACACATACCATACATGACTCAACATGTTTAACAACATTTCATAACATTATTGATGACATAATGCAATCTGCTAAGAAGATTGTCTAGCCATTATTGAGGCTTCATTCATCCATGCATATAATTTCATCATAAGCCATTTTTTCACTTACCCAATCCACTAGGTCATTTGCATATAATCCATGATCTCTTTTACCTTTATTTTTCTCTTAATATTATATTTTTTTCCTTTTTAGCCACACTATTATCTTGTGATGGACTATGCACCATCCCATGGTCTCACATACCATGAAAGTCTATCCAAACCAAAGGACATAAATTCTTGGTGAAGCTAAGTAACCACGAATAGGCATAAGTCTAGGACAAAGGCAA
Source organism: Tamarix chinensis (assembly GCA_030549775.1). Taxonomy (NCBI): domain Eukaryota; kingdom Viridiplantae; phylum Streptophyta; class Magnoliopsida; order Caryophyllales; family Tamaricaceae; genus Tamarix; species Tamarix chinensis. The sequence goes on from CM060174.1 coordinate 64,229,968, forward strand.
GTAACCACCAATGGACATAAGTCTAGGATGAAGCTAAGTAACCATAAATGGATATAAGTATAGGTCAAAGCAAAAAACCAACTAGGTAACCAGACCCTTTTGTATTGATACCCCCTAGTACATTATCACTGTCTAGAGTAGATAAGGTATCAGGATCTACTAGGATCCTATCTATAGGAAAAGCCTAAAGGCACCAATAAATTCTTGAAGATAGACTAATCCTCGGTAGCTAATCGATGATCCGGTAACCCAGCCCATACATAGCTTGATCTTATTTTTATTTAAATGATTAGTATGTTATTATTGAGGTTATTTCATCATACAAGGCCTATAAGATATGCAAGCAAGGCATTCACATACTTATTTCATCATAACCCTTACTAATTCCCACCCATGTGTGGAAATTTCATTAATCCTTACTCAATATGAACAAATCCCTCAGATTAATCCTTTTTAGGTTAATAATTTATATTATATTACCCCCTTTTTAGTCATAAAATACTCATTTGACTTTTCCCATTAAGTTCTTTACAAAACCCATTGAGTATGTCCTAAATTACGATCCATTTAACTCATCCCTTAGGTTGTCAATCTATTCCAAAATATGTATTTCACTCACTAAATAATCATATAGCAACATTAGGCACAGTGTCAAAGAATATTTAAGCCAAAAGATCAAAATCGCATAATCTGGTGAACCAATCGATTAGTTTGGCCTAACCATTTGATTGGTTTTACCAACTAGTCAATCGGTTTGGCTCAACCAAACTTAGGGATTCCTAAAATTGGTTAATTGGTGTGGCTAGACCAGTCAAATATTCTAATACCAATCAATCGATTTTGCCAAACCACTTAATGGGTTTAATTTGAGATTAAACCAAGGTCACCACATACCCACCGTACAATCGATTTACGTCAACTAATCAACTATTCTAAGGACTAGCCAATCGATTTAACCTAACCAATTAATTGGTTTTCCCACAAACATAACATGAAATTTTTTTCATGCAAATCACCCTAAGAATCCTACCACATCCAAACCAAAACACATCATAGCATCATGCTAATGCTTTATCAGCTCATAAATTAAAACATGCTTCATAATTATTCAAATTGACCTTGTTTCCCTAAAAATTATACCTTTTTCTCAAGATTCACCAATTACTAAACATACATCAATCTAAAACCAAATTCTCATGTAAAATTATAAAATTAGGATCTTAAACAATACATCACATCACATTCTTATTTGGGATACATTTTATAAGTAAGAATTACTTACTTGATGCAAGCAAAACTTTTCCACAAATAAGAAGACTCAAGCTAGAATATTTTCAACTTCCAAACATTAAAAAGAGAAGGTTAAGGCTTTAGAAATATAATGAATAATTTCATAAATCAAAATTTGAGTGAGGAGAAAATGGACTTACCAAAGCTAAAAGAAAAGTATAGGGAATTTATGATGAATTAGAGACTCAACTTCCTCTTAAATCTAACCCTCCTTTACTTAAAGATAAACCAGAAGGAGGTAGAGAAATGAAAAGAAGAGTGGAAGGAAACCAAAATTAAGCTTGAATTGGAGAGGAAAGAAAATAGGGTTACAGAGTTGGAATATCTTAGAGGTTGAAAGAAAAGTGAGTGGAATGGGTGATTAGGGTTATATATAGCCACCAAATTTGTACAAGAACAAGTGTGGTTATGCTGAGATCGAAAAACCTAATTCCTATTGTTCTAATTTTAGGTAAATGGTTGGATTTTTTCAAAGATAGGCTAAACTCCCTTTTAGATCTAAAATGGTTATTCCTAGAGAATGCAAGTCGAATTCACCCAAAAAATATCAAACACAAGACAGGAAATAAAAGATATGTGTGGGAAGGAATTTTATAGCTGAGTAAAGATAGTTTGGGAATCAAAGCAACGATTCTAGGAGTGTGTAGAGGAGAGAAGGGAGAGAAGAATAAGTTGAAGTCATCCTCTACCTCAATTGTCCAAATCAAACCTTCAAATTGGTTTGGGGCAGCAACTTGGGGTGACTATATAATAATAATGGTTAAGAATCTCTAAAGAAAAGCATAGAATGAGATTATCAAGGTTCCATTTGGTCTCATAAGTTTGCTAAGAAAAATGAAGTCTCAAAAATGTACTCAAATAGATAAACTAGTAGATCGGTTCCCCAAACCAGTATATTTATTTGGTTAAGCAAAACCCTTAAGCTAAAATGACAAATAATTTCGTCAGTTCAAAGAGCTAGTTGATTGGTTTGCCTAAAAATTCATTTTATTCAATTTCCAAAGTTTAATAAAATCTAACTTTTCCTTAAATAAATTATATTCCCAAATTAAAATGAAAAATTATCAAATTTTAATAAGCAAAATAACTTCCCATTTAAAAAAATTTATAAAAAGATGGGTATTACACTAGTTGATCGGTTATGGATACTAGTTAATCAACTAGGGAAAAACAACCCCCAAAAACACTTACACACAATTAAATTCAATAATATTTTTTTAATCAATCTAAACATCAATATTAGGTCATTAAAGCTTTGTAACAAGCAATATTTGTGCATCAACATGCGAAAGATCAATATCATGGTGGGACTCTCAATAAAATCATGCATGCACTTTATATACTTAATAAGAATTAGGAAAACGTACATTATATTATCTTCTTGCTAGGCCATCATGGAAAAATCTATCCATCATATCACACATACTATTGTAACTTAAGACACTCTAAAATTCAATGTTAGTTACAAATAAAGAATCATACTAATGCAGCTTATGCATGCAAGATTTTAAGCTAAGCTTCATACCACTTCTTTCATTCATTCCATTTAAACAAGTTCAGGCACCTTATTATCTCTAATATTTAAGTTATCACATACGTATATAAGATTCACTATACGTACCCATACCATTTTCTACAAAAATAGGGAAGATAACGGTTTTACCTCAAAAGAGATGAGAAACACAAAAAGAGAAACATTCACCTTCCTAATGAGAACATGGAGAAAATATATGAAAGCTAAACCATCAATCTTTTCCCAAATCTAACATTGTCTTGTTTAAAATCAAAATAAGAAGTAGCTAGAAACAGGATTAGAAGAGGAAATGTAGATAAAAAATGAAAGTTAAGGAGAGGAAATGTGGCAAAGCAAGTATGAAGAAAATATATTATTTTAAAGGTTAGGGAAGGAGGGAGGCAATGAAGCATTTAGGATTGAATTATTGAAGGTTTGCTTTGAAAAAAAAGATAAGGGAGTGTATAAATCGAGACCCTAAACCCTAGCTCGAATCCAATCTTCAATGTGTAGGTTTCAAAGGTTAAAAGCTGGCATTTTTTCCTTAGAGCTTACTTGGTGAAACTATAGTGTTCTAGGTAATATGTCTCATAAATTTTGATCACAAGAAAGGAATGATGACAATAAAGGAAGGGAATCCAAGATCATTAATCTACAGAGGTTGGAAAAGCAAGTAATCTATTTAGGAATCTCATAGAAGAGAGAGAAAATAAGGAATAAGACGTTAAATGAGCTAAAGTCTTGAAAGTGACTCATCATAAATTACCTATTTGTGAATTCGTTGAGAATCCATAAAATTGGTTAGTTATGCTCAAAAGCTTCATAAAAATTTTAAACAAATCGCTCAAACATAATCATGATACTGGAAAAGTTTTGGGAAAATATTCATCGTGAAAATTGAGTTAGAAGAACAACTAGTTTAGTTAAACCACTTGACTGCTACCCCAAACTAGTTGATTGGTTCATTAGGTTTCAAAAGTTGAATTTAAGGAAAAAACCAGTCGATTGGTGCCTCCAACCAATTATATGTTTTTTTGATAAAACAAATTATCTTTCAAAATCTAAATCAAGCTCAACCAAAAATCATACCAATACTAAACATACCTCTAAAAAAATAAAAAAACATTCATAATCTTATCAAATGCATAGATTTGTTGTAACACCCCTAAAATTCACTACTGAAAATTTTCATTTTATTTAAAATTTAGTAGAAGCGAAAAGCAAAAACATGAATTTTAGGGGTATTACTGCCACACTTAGTACCAGAATGGTTTACTCCTACCATTCCAATACGAAGTTCTAAGGCTAAAAGATCATATACAATTTCCTGAGAATCAGACTTTAGTTAAATTAGAGTAATTCAATAAATACTTTACATGAATAGAATCCACAAATAGTAGTTACAATAATCAAGATCATTTACCAACAATTTTAAAAAGGGTGGAAGAGAACTCTAAAGGTTTCCCCGGATAAATCCTTATGCTCATACCTAGCCCTCTTGAATCACACCTGTAATGGACCTGTAAAGGACACTACCCATTGAATAGGTAGGGGTTTATGAATGGAACCCTTTATTCCTATGGTACCGAGTAACCTTTTTAAACCAAACTATAAAGCAGACCCATATGCATCACATGATACATAACCCATATAGAATGATAATATACGGAATAGTACACAAGGCCTTAAATTATTTTATTTTAATTATTCTAATATAAATTCTATTATTATTATTATTATTATTATTATTATCCATTTTTAATATGTATTATTAGTATTATTAATATTAATGTCTTTATTATTATTTTGTTGAGGGCCGAAGCCCTATTATATTTTAATTTGATTTTATTATTATTATTATTAGTATTAGTATTATTTTTATTATATTTATTATTAATACTAATATGTTATTATTATTATTATTATTATTATTATTATTATTATTACTATTATGATTATGATTATGATTATTAATAATATTATTACTGTTTTCAATTGGTAGTATATATATTATTATTTTATATAGGGTTGAAACCCTATAGTGCTTGTTTTAAATTTTAGTAGTATTATTATAAATATCATATCTTATTATTATTAGGGTTATTAGTATTTTTATTTTTAGTAGTATTTATTTTTATTAGTGTTATTATTATTATTTATTAAGTTATTATTATTCAATATAGGGTGGAAACCCTACTTCTTTTTTATCTTTGATCATTATCTTTAATATTATTACCATTATGGTTACTATTATTTTGTAATATTATTATGGATTTTATCATTATTAGTATTATTATTTCGTCATTAGTATTATTAGTAAATTTAGTTACTTATTTTAGTAATATTATTATTCATTATTATTATTTTAGTAAAGGGGCCGAAGCCCTTATTTCACTTTGTTTTGAATAATGTCCTTGTTATTATTATTGTTACTATTATTATTATTGTTCTAAATTATATTATCATTAATATTATTTTAGTATCTTTGATATTATTATTTTAGTATCATTGTTATTATTATTATTATTAGGGTAAAGTTTTCAACCTTATATTATCAACTTTTATTATATTCTATTATTTCTATATCTTTACCAAAGTTAGTAATTAATTAATGTTATTTTATTAATATATTACTATTTATTTAAAAACCTAGTCGTATAATAAGTTAGTGATTAATAGTGTTTTGATAGGAGGGAGTCTAATTTTAGCTTTTCCCTTATAATAGGTGAAACCAGTCAAAGCCCTAAGAAGGCGTAGGAGCGTGCTCCAAGACCGGTGTCATTTTAGGTAAGGGTGTTACTAAGGCCTTTTGTGTGTTTATGTGCATTATGTGCTTCGTATGCTATGTATTCTATGTTTATCATTATTAATTATTTTGTATGTGGTATGGCGTGGAGTTGAAGTACGTATTTGTGTATTTACATGGAATGTGTACTATATGTGATGAAATATTGTGGTATGTGATGTTATGAGTTGTGACCCTATAAGACATGCATGTGAGGACGTATAAAAGTGGTATTATGTGGGAAAAAGGTTGAAAATAGAAAATGGGAAGTAAGTTGACTAAAGGGGAAATGTGTTGACCTAAGTATTTTAATGATCTATGAGTGGAGGAATAAAAGGGGGAATTTAGGGTTTCATGCGGAGGAATCTAATTTAGGGTTTCGTGTGGGAGAATCTGATTTATGATTTTTATGGTTTTGTGTGGGAGAATCTAATTGATGGTTTTATATGGGGGAATCTAATTTATGGTTTTGTATGAGGGAATCTTATTTATGGTTATGTATGGGAGAATCCAATTTATGGTATTATATGTGAGAATATAATTTATGGTTTTATATGGGAGAATTTAATTTATGGTTTTATATGGAAGAATTTAATTTATGGCTTTGTATGAGAGGATCTATTCTAGGGTTTGGTATGGATGAATCTTTGATTTTGTGTGGATTGAATTTAGGGTTTTGTATGATGGAAATCTTGGGTTTTGTATAGTGGAATTAGTGTTTGCATGGAGGTATGTTGCATGGTGGTATTGGGGTTTGTATGGTAGTATTAATGGTTGTATGGTGGTATTAGGGTTTGCATGGTGGAGTTAGGATTTTGCATGGGAATTAATGATTGCATGAGAATTAGGGTTTGTATGAAAATTTAACCTTCAAATGTCCATTTATTCAATTTAAGGGAAGGTGAAATGTCACAAATCTAGAGACACAAAGATATACTAACTATAGAATCAAGCATTTTATATTAAGGATCATGGCATACACAAAACCCTAACACATACTTCAAAGATATCTAACACACATTTCCATGCATACTTACTAACTAGGCACCCCTTGCATAGTTATGATATAACACCATATCACCCACCTTAATTATCCATCTGACCCTAAGTTATGCTATGTTCTTATGATACTCCCTACTTATCAAATACCCTTATCTTATTATTCAATGTTACTTGTGTCTCATTATGAAACTCCTTTAATCCATTGACGTGTTTAGTACCGATTTACCCCCATCATCCTTACAAAATTACTAAATGTCCCTTCTTTGTAAAACAACTGAGTTACTCCTTTTTATTTGTCAATTTACCATATTACCCTCCATAGTGCATAATTATGAAATTGCCCCTTACGTGTGCTAGATTTCTAAAGTATCCTCTATACTTATTAAAACATCAACTTTACCCCTTATACTTGTTAATTTACCAACTTACCATTCTAGTGAATTAAATTACCGTATTACCCTTTATACTTATCTAAACTACCAAATTACCCCTTAGGCTTATTAAGTTGCTAACTCACCGTTCATACTTGCTAGATTTGCTAGGTTGCCCATTTAGATAGTTAGATTACTAAATTACCCTTCTTCCTTTCTTCCATATTATAATAACCAAATTTCCCTCTTAGTTGGTTAAATTACCAAATTACCCTTCTTCATCACTATAATTACCACTTTTCCCTTTTAGTTGGTTAATTTATTAAATTACCCTTATTCATTATTATAATTACCATTTTATCCTTCTTCATTATTATGATTACCATTTTTCCCCTTTTAAATGGGTAAATTACCAAATTTCCCTTCTTCATTGTTATAATTACCATTTTCCCCCTATTTCTACAAATTACCAAAAATACCCTTTCCTTTATACCAAATTACCATTTTACTCCTTTACTTTATATAACTACCAAAATACCATTCATTTACACCAAATTGCACTTTTACCCTTTTACACTACATAATTACCAAAATACCCTTCCTTTATACCAAATTACCATATTATCCTTTTACTTTATTAAATTACCAAAATACCCTTCCTTTACACCAAATTAGCATTTTACCCTTTTAACCTACTAAATTACCATTTTACCTCTTTACTTTATAAAATTTCCATAATACCCTTTCTACTATATTTAATTCATTAAAATACTTTCTTACACCCAAAAATTACCAAGTTATTCCTTTTCCATGTAAAATTACGAAAATACCCTCCTTCCTCGTCCATTTACAATTTTACCCCATTTACTCTTATAATTTACCATTTTGTCCTTATTATACCACTTTTTCCAACATACCCTTACTATACAAAATATTAATATTAATGCTCCATGCTCAACATCCAACTCCACCAACTATTATCATTTTACTTTAATACACATTAGCACCTACACTTATTTAGGCCACACTCTTACACAAAAAAAATATTACTAAAATGCCCCTACGACCCATAATAACGATATTTATGTAACAAATTGCCACATTAGCATAACATATCATACATATGCACCTAACATTATTATTAACAATAAAGCTCCTTACATATTATTTCTACATATAACACATAAATTAACATGCATTCCTTTTTATCAATCAACACATGCAACTAAATACATTATACTTAACATCATATATCATACATATAAACATATTAATAACCCTAATGTGCTAGTATATATATATATATATATATCCATACGTTTTAGTAGGTTTTAATGATAACCTTATTTCCCACAATAATCAAACCTTATCGGTACCCCGATTAAAGGTTTAAGCTTTGATTAGTAAAATCAATACCTAAAAATAATATCAATATTTATCATATTAGAAGTAGAAAAATCAAAGAATAAATCATTATCAAAGCTTAAGTAAATACATACTACTACTAACCATCATTATGCCTCAAGGTTATCAGCCAAACAAATCAAGGGGAGGCAGCAAAATCATGCTACTCATGCAACGTGAGTTGCATCTAAGACAACAAGGAAGGAGGGGGTAAAAGAGAGATGAAGCAGAGAGAGGTTGTTGTTTTTGGTAAGGTTTTTGGAGTAAGGTGGAGTGAAATACCCCAAAAATCCTAATTTAGGAATTATGACAAAATAATGATTTATTAGGGAAATTAAGAAAATAAATTATTTTATTAAAGAAAGAGGAAAATAATTGAGGAAAATAAAGAGAAAATAATAAATAAATTATTTAGAAAATTTTGGAAATTTTACTAATTAAAATGGAAGTTAAGAAAAAATTATCCAAAAAAGCCCAATTAATCTAAAAATGAATTTAAAAATTATACTTAAAATAATTATTATTAAATTTGAATATCTAAATTAAATATATAAACAAATAAAGACCAAATAACCCAACCCAACCATTTTATCTTTTTTTTTCTTTTTCCTTTTTCCTTTTTTCTTTCTTTCTCCTTTCCTTAATTTTCCTTCTCCCCCGGTTTAGGCTAGCCAGCGGCCCAAACTCTCCTCCTTGGCCCATCCCGCACAACCCAAGCTACGAGCCTTGACCATGGGCCCAACCGCTTGGCCGGTTCTTGTCTTTTTTTTCTTTTCTCCCCTAGACCGCCCGATCCTCCCCCTTTCCCGTTTCCTTCTTCTTCCTCGACCTGCGACCCAGACTTGTGATACTAGCCTACAACCCCAACTCCACCGCCAGCCACCAACCAACGCTCAGCTTTCCTCACCTGCCCCTCTCCCTGTCATTTTCTTCCTTTTTTCAACCCCGACCAAGCCCATCTCTCCCCTCCCCGCGTGCCCATCTCTTTCCTTTTTTCTCTCCCCTTCCCCGACCTAGTCTGCCATGGTAGGACTCCACTGCCTGCCACCACCTGTCGGCGACCTCCCACACCTACCCCGCATGTCTCTTTTGATCTTGTCGTCTTCCCCCTCAATTGGCCTATAAATACACCCCTAGGGCAGCCATAGCCGAGCTCCCTTTTTTGCAAGCCCAGGTACTTTGCTTCTCCTCGCCACCCAAACAGATTCATATTTTGCCGCCACCGGTGACTGTCGCAACAAACGCTGCCCACCGAGACCATCCCTACACTTCCCTCTACGAAACCAAACCACCATCACCCCTTGTCTCGCCCTGCACGTGCCACCCTGGCCGTGCAAAGTCGCCAACCCGAGCAGCCACTCCGGCTCCTCGCCGCCCCTCGCGCCGCCTTCTACCGCCACCCTCGCTGCAACCAACACCCCCTCCACCCTCCAAAACACCCAAGGAACCTTCCTCTACCTTCCCACACCTTAATCTCCCCCTGCCTCCCTCTCCTTCTACTTTCTCCATCTTCCACCACCTTCCACCACCTTCAGCCGTCGCACCAACCACTGTGTGCCGCCACTCCCAGCTACACCACCACCCTCATTCCACCTCTCTTCACCTACTTCACCTCCCTCCACCTCAAACACCCCTCCACTTCCTCTCTCTGAGCCTACATATCCATATTTCCCCTCTCTTCCTCCTCCACGCGCCGTCGTCGGTTCCACCATTAACCTTAGGTGGTGCTCCAACTTCCCCAGCCCCTAACCAGTTTTCTATATGTGTTAATAATTTTATTTAATATTACTAGTATTATCCTTAATATTACTATTATTATTATTCTTAATATTATTAGTGTTGTATTATCATGGTTATTATTATTATTCTTACCATTACTAATATTATTATTATGTACCCCCCTTATTTCCCAACCTAATTTCAAATAATACTTATAACTAGGGTAAACTATTTAAAAAAGGCTAAAACTTTAACATTAAAATGGTTATCATCATCGTCATCATCATCATCATCATCATCATCATCATCATCATCATCATCATCATCATTATTATTATTATTATTATTATTATTATTATTATTATTATTATTATTATTTCTATTACTACTACTAATACTACTATCATTATTATTATTATTAACAACTTTAGTATTAATATAGTTATCTCTATTATTACTACTATTATTATTATTATTATTATTATTAATGTTATTTAAACCGAAGTTGGAGTATTATCGTTTTGTCATTAAAGAGGAAGAATACTTAAGCCTTAGTATTTTACTATTTAATATTAGAATATCATTAATATATTATTCCTAATGCCTTTAGCACTAACATTGTTACTATGGTATCATTATTAGTTATTACATTATTATTATTATTATTTTATTACTATTATTGTGAAAAAAACATTTGAACCCTTATATTATCATTATTCAAAATATAACTTTTATCATTATTATCTTTAGGAGTATTCTACTTTTTTGGTATTGCAATTATTATACTATTATTTTAACCCTAATACTATTATTAGACTTAGCCTTAAAAATGCTAGGGTTTCTATCATTATATGCATTAACATTACTATTATTATTATTATTATCACTATTTGCTAGAACTATTATTAGTGCTATTATTAGAAGAATAAAGCTATTAGGTTCAATAATATAAGTATAGCATTAATTATTTAGAATAAACATATTTTGACTAATAATATCTAGTAGGCTATTTTTAAAATAAAAACCCTAGTTTTCGTGTATAATACCCCCTTTAGTAATAATAACCCTAATCTTAGACTAAAATAAGGAGTAATGATACTTTTTTTAGGAGGGAAACTAATCCTTAGTATTTTCCCTCTTATAGGTGAATCGAGCCAAAACCTTAAGGAGTTGTAGGAGCGTGCTCCAAGCCCGGCATCACTTTAGGTAAGGATTTAACTAAGGCCGCCTGTGTGTTACATGTTTTAGTTTCCTTAGATGCCTTGGATGATTTATATATTGTGTTCTATATGTTATCTATTTTTATTATGTAGCGCAACATGGAATCGAGGTATGTTCTCGTGCTCTTGTCTAGTATGTGCTAATATGGATATGCTACAAATATGATGTGATGGAATGTGACCCTTAGGACATGCATGCTAGGTTATTTGATGAGGTGTTGTGGAATGGGGGCATGAAAGAGAAAAATGAGAAATTAAGATAACCAAGGGGAAGTAAGTTGGCTAACATAGGTAAGGATAACCTAGGTAATCTATGATCCGTGATTGCATGAGAAAAAGGGGATTTAAATAAAATGGAAGAGTGGGAGAAACTAAGGTTACATGGGAGGAACTAGGGTTTGCATGAAAATGATAGGGTTTGGCATGGTAGAGATCAAGGGGTTGCATGGGGAGGTTAAGGTCCGTATGGGGGTGAACCTTACGTATGGAAAGTTACTTTGGGACGTGGGGAAGGTAATGAAAGGTCTGTTTGGGAGTCTGGAGGCTCGAGGTGAAAAATATTACGTAGGGTAATATAAGGGTACCTAGGGATTGACCAAGGTTTGGAGAGGAAACCCTAATTTGAGAAGGTGGAACAAGGAGAGTAAGGTATGAGGGCAGAGTTGAGTCTGAGGGAGGTGTTATAGTAGTGTGGGTTGTGGGAGGCCCACATAGGCACAGATTAGGGTTTCTGGTGAAAACCCTAAAGTAAGGTGGTGATTAGACCTTAGGGTATAAGGTGACCCACACACTTAGAAGTTGGAGAAAGTGGGTTATGGGAAGGATGTCGAGGCAAGTTAGGAGGTGCAGAAGTCTCAAGATATGGGGCAGGACCTCCTGGGAGGATAAGTGAGGGTATAGCTAGCCATGCATGTCAAGGGTGAAAATGTTTTGAATAAGATATGTTAAGGTACTAATCACTTACAGAGAAAGATGTTGAGCCGGACCAAGACCGGTCCACCAGCAAATAATAGTGGCAGGGTATGTTATCCTCGTGACCGGTCCACCGGCTAAAATAGTGGCAGGGCATGGCCCTTGTGACCGTTCCACCGACTATAATAGTGGGGTTCCTGCACTCACATGGGTTGATAAAGATAATGATGTGAATCGATTATAATTATCAAAGATCTAATGAAAAACTTATTTGGTTCATAACTGTTATTGTTTATCTGTGTTATTGCATACTATCTACGTAATTTTGCCATGACTTCTATGTCATGTATCTTTGTGTATGTTGGCCTTAGTGAGTCTGTTACCTTACTTAGTACGTGGCGTACTGATCACCCGTTTCATGGGTGCTGCTCATTCCCCTGAGAAGGAGACCTGTCTGAGTTTCTACAGATAGAGGGCGATGCCTTTGATGCCTACGATGCTTATGAGGCATCAGGCAAGGCTGAGAGTTGAGCGTAGACCTAGCTTGGGGGTCGAGAGTGACGTGGCCGGAGTTCATCCCCCATTTTTTCCCTGTGTATGATCATATTGTATTTTATTCCGCTGTATTACGTCCTCTAACATTTGGTACCTTATAACTGTGCTTTTGGATTGTAACTTTCGACTTTTGCACTCCGATTCTATATGACTTGTGACCAGTGTTTTATTAATGATTTTTACTTGATGAGAAATCTTTTTTAGCCTTAACACTTAGTATCTGGTCGGTAGGAGTGAACCAATATGGTACTAAGTGTGGCGGTAATACCCCCGAATTTACAGTTTTATCTGTTCGTTTCTACTAAACTCTTTTAAATTAAATGAAAATTTTCAGTAGTAAATTTGGGGGTGTTACATGGAGAGTAGGTGGATGGGAGTTAGGGTAGTGGCTAAGTGCAAGGAGGTAGTAAAGGTGTAGGTGGTGGTCGAGGGTCAGTGATCAATGGCTTAGGGTGGAAGATACAGGCTAGAAAAAGTAGGTCAAAGGTTTGATGGAGGAGAAGAAGGAAGGAACAAGAAGAAGAGAAAGGAGGGACTACTGGAGAATTTTTCCCCAAATGGAGGATGTGGGGTGGAAAAGGAGGTTCCAAGGGGTGGATTGGTGGCCTTGGTGGTGGCAGAAGAGGCGTAACGGCAACAAACGGTGGTGGTGTAGGGTGAAGACTGAGAAGGGGGAAATAAAAGGACGAAGAAGAAGGGTGATTGCAGGGGGCATGTGGGGAGTTGCTTGGTGGTGCAAGGAGGTATAGTGGGGGTAGAAGGAGGTGGTGCAGGTGGTTGTTTAGGTAGAGGCAGCAGCATTTGAGGGTGGTGGAGCAAAAATAGGGGAAGGAAAGAAGAGGAGAAGAAGGGAGAATAATGGATAGGTAGGGGGAAGTGTGGATTGAGCAAGGTAAAAATAAATCATAAAAGAAGGATAAAAGGAGGGGGAGAGGAGGGGAGGTAGGGCATTGGCTAGGTGGCTATGGTGGTGGTTGTAGGGAGAGGGAAGAGGAAAATGGAAGGCATGCAGGGAGGGTTGCAGGCTCGGGTTTGGGCCAAAAATGAGAAGAAAGAAGAAGAAGAAGAAGAAGAAGAAGAAGAAGAAGAAGAAGAAGAAGAAGAATAAGAAGAAGAAGAAGAAGAAGAAGAAGAAGAAGAAGAAGAAGAAGAAGAAGAAGAAGAAGAAGAAGAAGAAGAAGAAGAAGAAGAAGAAGAAGAAGAAGAAGAAGAAGAAAAGGAAAGAAGGGACATGCCGGCTAGGCAAGGGAGAAAGAAGGGGGAGCGGGCCAACCCACTTGTGAGGGAGAGGAGAGGGGAAGGAAAACTGGGCTGACCTAGTTTGGGGGAAAGGAAGGAAAGAAAAGAAAGGAGGATGGGTTGAGGTGATGCATGAGAGAAGGTGAAGGAGGGGAGAGGAGATGGGCCAATGGCCTAGTGCGAGGGGGGAGAAAAGCCATAGGCTTGGTGCCCCGAAGGAGAAAGAAGAAAAGGAAAGAGAAGGAAAAAGAGAAAAAGAAGAAAAAGGAGAAAAAGAAGGAAAAAGAGAAAGAAAACATAAAAGGGAAAAAGGAAAATAAGGAGGAATAAAATAAAATAATTTTTGGAATAATAGAATTTAATATTTTTGATAGATAAATTAATTTATTATAATTTAATACATTGGTTTAAAAAGGATTATTTTAGTAAAATAATGGTTTAGAAGATTATTTAAATAAAATGCGTATGATAAAATAACAAAATACTTATTTTAATTCATTAAATATTCATATCCATTTTTATATGCTCAAAAATCCATAAAATAATTAACTTCAATAAATTTTAGAGTTAATTTATCCCAAACAAAAGGGTTATTTATTAAATTCTAGGTTTTAAATTTTTTGAGGTATTACATTAGTATACATTAAATACCCTACAAAGTGGGGTATCCTATATAAGAATGCCTTACCTTGAAATATTTTTTCTAGCACAAAACTACTACTTGACAGTTTTTTACCCAGACTTTGATTCTAAAGAGAATCAAGAGTCAAAACCATTAAAAAATCCTTTTTTAAAATTCATTGAAATCAAAGAAAATTATAAGAAGAACAGAAACACAAATCAAGCTTTTCTCAGAAAAAGAATTCCTAGAAAAATTAAGCTATAATTTCAACCTTTCTCAAATCTTAATCCTTTTTTTCTTAAGAGAAATAAGGGAGAAATAAAGCAAATACTATAAGGATAAAATAGAGACAATAAATCAACCAAGGAAGAAAGAAAATAAGAGCAACATTTGTTTTTCTTTGTAGAGGGGACAATAGGAGAAGAATGGAGAATACTTAACACTTAGCAAATTTTACCAAGGGAAATTAAGAATAGACCAAGCATGATAGATAAGAAGTGAAAATGAATCAAGAATGGAGTGTGTAGGAGATATAGATGATTGAAATCCATTGAGTAGAGCGACAAGACTGGTATGGTTGAGTGTGAGTAATCAAGGTGTAAGAGAAGATATGATGACGTGAGGTAGGTTGACTATAGTTAGGGAGGGAACAAGTGGTAAGTTATGAAAGATGTGCAAGAATTCAAACATGTAGCTCAATTGCTAGAAGAGAGAGAGAGGAAAGTAAGAGAGAAGGTGATGTATGCCTCAAAAAGTACTTTTTAGAAACATTTTGCTAAATAAAATCATAGAATAATCTAAATAATGTAAAAATAATCTCAAAGCACCATAATATGCTCATTAGTACAAATAGATTATAATCAGAAGTTTTCATAAATATTAGAAAGAGATTTGAATCAAAATTAAAAAAGGATATGAAATCATAAGATAACTAGTTAATCGATTTGACCAAATCAGTCAACTTTTCTATTGAAAATAAAATTATCAATCACTGAGCTTACCAAGCAATTGGTTAGGAAAACTAATTGATCAATACACTTGAAATTTTTATCTTTGTTAGAATTTCAAGCCCTTTTTAAAACAAAAAGTAATTTATTTTATATCAACATAATTTAAAAAATATTTTAAAGGATTTTAAGATGGGGTATTACACATGTTGCTTCAATAATGAATAAATTTATGCTTTGTTTTATCAGTTAGTTTGTTGAAATGAATTCAAATGGCCATTTATTTGTGATGTGTTCTTTAGAAGACGACGAAGGAAAATATGGTCTACCATCCGCAATGGAGCTTGAGGCCTTTGGGACCTAATCAATAGGTGGATGGTACAACCCCATAAGACTAGCCCTCAGCCATAATTACCTCACAATTTCAATCTTGGGACCATGAATAATGTTCGATATCAAAGTACAAGCCTTCTCACCATAGGAACTAGTTAGATGGAATTAACAAGACGTATTTATTTCTGAGCTTCATCAACCTACAACCTATAAGTCTTATTTTTGTGGCACTCTATAATAGTTGTTGCATTTAAAGGTCATGACATGGTTGGGATGCTTTTGGGAAGCTACAGTAGGATAACACCTACAAGTAATCAGGGCAAACACATTCTTGTAATTACTTTTAATTAACCAAAATTCTCATTTCTACATTTTTTTTTGTGTAAGAAATTTTATATTTTTTTCTTACTGGTACAAAAGCCCTCAAAGAAATCTTTACAAGAACCAAAATGACTTCTAACAGATGAAGAAATTCAAGTTGGCAAGTGTAGACTGATATAATACTATACCTTAAAATTATATAACAAACAAAGCTAATCCTCAATGTAGAGGTAGGGGAAATTATTTGATACAAACTAGCAACCTAAAATTCTCATCAATGTTTTCTCTTAGTGAATAAAAGATAGGTGGGTAAGAGCCCAACTAACTGTAGAGTTGAGAGAAAAAAAGGAAATGGAGAAGTAGAGAATAAATGCTTCTATATGTGACTAAGACTCAAAATAATTTCTTCTCTTATTCATTTATCAGCATGAGTCAAATGCAGGTGGTGCATGTATGTGTATATATAGTCAGGTAATGCATTAGAAGTCAAAGAGAAAACCCTAAAAACCTAGAAAAAATAGAGCCTGAAGGTGTAGTTAGGTGGTTATGGTAGTTGGGGACAAACCACCAACCTGCTATTGTAGTTGTAAGGCTAAAATAGCTAGGATCCAATGCAATTCCTAAGCGTAGAAGTAAATGAATATTCTGCTGCTAGGAAGTATGAAGTATGAAAAAATTTCAACACCCCTCTCAAGTTGGAGATGATGATGGACTCAACACACCTAACTTGCCCAAAATTAAATGATGTTGTCTCCTTGGTAAACCCTTAGTCATCATGTCAGCTAGTTGGTCTTATGAGTGGACATGATGGAGAGAAATCAACCTAGATAAGAATTATTTTCAAATGAAGTGACAATCCATCTCGATGTGCTTCTTTCTTTCACGGAAGATGGGGTTTTAGGTAATGTGGATGGCTTCTTGACTGTCACACATTAAGGGAACTAGAGTGACCAAGGTTATGGATAGATTGCCCAACAACTTGGTGAGCCATGCAAGGTCTATTGCTACACATATCATTGATTGATACTCTACTTCTACATATGAGAGGACCACAATATGTTGTTTCTTAGATTTTTAGGAGATAGGGCTATGGCGTAACATGATGTAGAAGCCACTCACAACTCGAAGGGTTCTTAGACAAGCGGCCCAATCTGAATCACAATAAGCTTGTAAATCAAAAGAATTTTATGTCATTCATATATAATCCCTAACATGGATCTAGGAACACATACTTCAGAGTGTAGAGGGATGCCTTCAAATGAGGCTCTCAAGGGGGTAGTCATAAGTTGGCTAAGATATTGAATTGCATGGCATAAATAAGGTTGAGTATGGGTTAAATAATTTAACTTTCCAAAAAGGCTAAGATAGTATTCAAGATCACTTAGAGGTGTTTCTACAGTTGGGCTAAGTTTGGTGCCTACATGTAAGGGACATAAAGTTAATTTTGTAGATTCAAACCTAAACTCTTTCATGATATCCTTTATAAAATTTCATTGAGTTAATATAATTCCCTAAGGTTCTTGTAATACCCCAATCCTAAGAAAAAAATACAGTGGTCTTAAGTCTTTGATATTAAATTCTCCATGTAAGAATAACTTGAGTGAGTTGATTTCATTTAAATCATTCCCTATGATGATAATGTCATCAACATACACAATTAGGAACATGGAAGTGTTTCCTCCTTTCTTGTTGAAGAGTGAGTAATCATTCATGGAATTCAAATAGCCTCAAGATTCCAAGGTTACTGTAAGTCTATCATATCATTAGCATGAGGCTTGCTTGAGTCCATATAGGGACTTACGTAATTTGCACATAGTTTTAGAGTTGGGAATGCTAAGACCTGGAGGAGGAACCATGTACATTTCTTCATATAGATCCCCATGCAAGAAGCCATTATTAACATTAAACTATAAAATTAGCCAGTGTCTTTTGACATAAACAACCACCAATGTGTGGACAGTAGTCATATTATCCACTAGAGAGAAAGTTTTAGTGTAATCTATCCTATTTCTTTATGTATAGCCTCATACCACAAGGATTACTTTGCATCATTCTATAGTCCCACTTGCAAGATGCTTCATTTTATACACCCACTTGCATCTGATTTCTCTTTTTTAGGAAGGATTTCAACGAGGTCCCACATGTGGTTAGCCTCTAGGGCCGAGAATTCCCTTTGCATAACATCCCACTAGGTAAGGTGTGTAGATGCCTCTTTATATGATGTTGGTTCATGCAATTCATCAAGTGATGCAAGCAGGGATTTATTTGTGGTAGAGAAAGTATAAATATTTATGAGTTTGGGGCTTGAAATATAAGGCTTGGATGATAAAGCATTAGCGTTGATGTGTGGACATATTGAGATGTTAAGATTTTTGTGTGCATTTCCACATACATAGTCTTGTAGATGAGTTGGAGGAATGTGCACTCTAGTAGAATTTCTGAGAGGTATTACATTAGGTTCTTCTTGAGTTGTTAGGCAGGGATCTCTAGGTGAATATGACCTTGGGGAATCCTGAGAAGTGTTTGCTACCACATGCATGATAGATTCATTATGTGAGTCATGAGGAAAATCGAGGATAAGAATAGAAAGAGTAGAAGAAGATGGATGATCCCTGTGATAGGGAAATGTGTGATCATGGAAAATGATATCTTGAGAGATGTGGCTTTTATGGTTAATAAGATCCAAGACTTTATAGGCTTTATTCCCAAAAGGATATCCTAAAAATACACAAGGCAAGGCACGATATTGAAATTTATCTCTATGTGCTATGCTAGTGGAAATATAACATAGGCACCCAAAAGCCTCGAGGTGTGAATACTGAGGTTTTGAGTTAAAAATAAGTTCATATGGGATCTTTCTATGAAATATCCGTGAAGGAAATCTATTTAATAAATAATTTGCTGTCAAAACACAATCTTCCCAATATTTTAGAGGAACGATGGATTGAAAAAGGAGTGCATGAGTAGTCTTTAATAGGTGTTGGTGTTTCCATTGAACTAATCCATTCTATTGGGGTGTCCCAGGGTAAGAAATTTGGTGAATGATCCCATTTTCCTTAAGGAAGGTAGCTACTTCATGAGATGACCCCAATTCAAGGGAATTATCTAACCTAATGGTCTTGATTTTCTTACCGAACTGTGTTTCAACCATGTGAATAAAGGTTTTGAGGATCAAGAATGCATCACCTTTGGATGCTAGTAAATATGTCCAGGTTGTTCTACCATGGTCATCTACAATGGTGATGAAATACCTATTTCCACTATAATTTTGAGTATGGTAAGGTGATAAGTGTGACTTTTACATCTTATTCCTAAGGTTTATAAGAGTTTTTACCTTTAATTTCAGTCAGAATTCTCCCTTTTTGTTCTTGTTACTGCCTTTGTGTTGTGAAAATTTGCAGGGTCTCAAGCAACAAAAATAATCATGAAGGATGAAGAACAATAATAACCTTAAAGGGAGAAGAAAGGAGAAAAAAAGGAGCAAAGAGGAGCAAAAGTTAAAGTGGAAAAAGAAAGAATGCATATTTAAAGTATATGGGCCTGAAAGAAGTGAAATTTAGACCAAGAAAAGGTCTGAATTTGGAGAAGCTTTCAACATCAAAGTTTTAGATATTTTTAATAGATTTCCAACGCATCCAAAATCAGCTTAATCGGAGTTAAGATGAAAAAGTTATGGTCAAAATACGAATCATGGTCAAAGCTGACACGGGAAGCCCATCGTTACGGAAACCCTAGCGATCCACGAGGCGGTAGTGTAAAAAACTCTTATTCTAATAGCTCGAGGCAGCCTCCACTCCCTCTCTTTTTCTCTCTTCTCTATCCTCTTCCCCAATTCATCAAGATCTCTCTTGTAAATTAGAGACGGAGATTCAAGAAGTTAATTTTTGCAAGAATTTGTGAACATCAAGGGTATTATCTAATGATATTTTCTTTATCTATGGAATCTCTTATTGTTTTTAATATTCTTGCTATGAATTTGATGGGCTAGATCTTGTGCTAAGGTGAAGGGGAATTTTCCCCGATCCTAATGTGTTGAATTATTGCATCCTTTTTTATTCAATTCATAATGTATGTGTTGTGTTATTGATTGATTGTCGAATTTTTGAACCACGGCCAGGTTCTGATTTTCGGTGTGGGAAATACTGGTGAGATCGAGAGATAATCCAGTATTAGACCCAATAGCACAACGGGATATTAAATTGTAGGTCGAGAGACGATCGATTTGACCTCTTCAACAATAAAGGAGGAAACTTTATAGACTTTAATGCATTACATTCTATTAGACTCTAAGCTAGAGATAGTTAGGGCCATAGATATGTAATAGGGTGGTTGTGGCTTGAGAAAGCACAACACTTTCTATCCTTGTTGGCATGATTGATTATGATTGTTGAATTATTTTGTGATGTGATCTTCAATTACATGTGAGGATCGGGGGCGATGAACTGGAACCTTAGCTCTTCTATTTATTTGAGTGACTTGAGTGCTATTTTCCTTTCTTTTTAGCTTATTTAGTTATTTTAGCTTACAATATATTATTTCATATCACCTCATAGTTTAGACATAATTAAGTTCTATCATTGTCCTAGTGGTCATTCACCAATCCTTGTGGGATCGACCTTGACTACTACTCTGACCCCGTGCACTTGCGGGTAGGAACGTGTCAAGTTTTTGGCGCCGTTGCCGGGGATTGGCAGCGAGTGACATTAGGACTCAAAGAATTTATTGTGATCTAGACATTTATTTTTTTTTATCTTTTTACATTCTTTTTGTTGTGGTTGACTAATCTTGGGTGTAAGAGTTCTTGATTTAGTGCAGGTGCATTAGTGCATGACCCGCGCTAGTGGAGGTGATCTAGTGCCACTTGATCTCGAGATTGAGAAGACCATCTCACATTTACGCAGGTCACACACCACAAATATTGAAATGGAAACCAATACTCCACCCCATGATGGACAAATCCCACCACAAGAGCACATCTTACTCCAAGAACAAGCTCCTATCCAAGAGCAAGCTCCCATTCCTAGGTCACTTCGGGACTATGCTACACCAAGCCTTGATGGCTCAACCTCAAGCATACGAAGACCGGCAGTACAAGATAATAATTTTGAGATCAAGCCTGCCATTATCCAGATGCTACAAACATCAGTTCAATTTGGAGGTAACCTTATTGAAGATCCCCACTCCCATATTGCTAACTTTGTAGAAATCTGTGACACTTTTAAGCTAAATGGTGTTTCTAATGATGCAATTAGGCTTAGATTGTTCCCTTTTTCGTTACGTGATAAGGCTAAGAGTTGGTTACACTCATTAGCCCCAGGGTCTATTACTACTTGGGATGATTTGATGAAGTCTTTCCTTTCTAGATATTTTCCACCATCAAAAACTGCAAAATTACGAAATGACATCACTACCTTTATGCAAAATGACCTTGAATCGCTTTATGATGCATGAGAAAGGTTTAAGGATTTGCTTAGGAAGTGTCCACATCATGGCCTGCCTATGTGGCTTCAAATGCAAACTTTTTATAATGGTATCTCTGCTACTAACCGTTCTATGATAGATGCAGCTGCAGGAGGTACCATTATGAACAAGACTCCAGAGCAGGTTTATGAGTTCATTGAGGAGCTAGCTTCGAATTCCCATCAATGGCACTCCGAACGTGCCCCGATACAAAGGACTCCAGGAATTCACTCTTTAGATTCCATCACGGCATTAGAGGCTAAGATTGATTTGCTTGCTAAAAAATTTGACAAAATTGGTAGTACTTCTTGTATGCAGGTACAAGCTAATGCACCTATGTGTGAGTTATGTGCTGGATCACACTTAAGCACAGAATGTCAAGTTGGGAATCCCTTCCAACAATCTTATGATCAAGTGAACTACATGGGAAATAGTTATGGGAGACCGAACAATCCCTACTCCAATGTGTACAATCCTGGATGGAAAAACCATCCAAACTTTAGTTGGAGAAATGAAGTTCCTACAAAGCCTCCGGGATTCACACAACAACAACCAACACCTCCAGCTCCTTTACCGCCCCAACAACCTCAATCTTCTTCCCTTGAAGAGATGATGTCCAAGTTCATCACTCGCACCGAGAGCACCCTTCAAAAACATGATGCTCAAATTCAAGCTCATCTTCAGAAACAAGAAGCCCGCCTCCAAAATCAGGATGCATCCATCAAGAACCTAGAGGCACAGATTGGACAACTTGCTAATGCCATTTCAGCGAGAGCACCTAACACTTTGCCTAGTAATACAATCATCAACCCCAAAGAGCAAATTAATGCAATAGCCTTGAGGAGTGGGAAACCACTACTTGAACCATACCCTCAAGAACCCAAGGAAGATAAAGAAAAAGCTCCTGAAGAGAAAGTGCCTGAATCACAACTTGAGATAATCCACACTTCACCTCAAGAGGTAAATGCATATGTTCCTCCTCCTCCGTTTCCAGGTAGGATTGTACAACGCAAGTTAGATGCTCAATTTGTAAAATTTCTTGATATACTTAAGAAAGTGCACATTAACTTGCCGTTGCTTGACATTGTGAGACAGATGCCCAGTTATGGGAAGTTTCTAAAGGACATAATCACTCACAAGAGGAAACTGGATGATTTTGAAACAGTAAGTTTGAATGAGGAATGCTCTGCAATCTTGCAGAACAAACTTCCTCCTAAGCTTAAGGATCCAGGAATTTTCACTATCCCATGTGTAATTGGGGATTTAAAATTCGAGAAGGTATTATGTGATCTTGGTGCTAGCATTAATTTGATGCCCTTCTCTGTTTTCAAGCGTCTAGGTCTAGGGGAACCAAAACCCACCAATATGTCCCTTCAGTTGGCTGATCGATCTATCAAATATCCGAGGGGAATTATTGAAGATGTTTTAGTTAAAGTGGACAAATTTATCTTCCCTGTTGACTTTGTTGTGCTAGATATGGAGGAAGACCACAAAGTTCCCCTAATTCTTGGTAGGCCTTTCTTAGCAACAGGACGTACTCTTATAGATGTCCAAGAGGGTAAGCTCATTCTTCGTTTCCAAGGCGAAGAAGTCACTTTTAATGTATTTAAGAGCATGAAATACCCCTTAGATGATAACACTTGCTATTATATTGATATCTTAGATAATGTAATTGATGATTGTTTTCAAGCAAGTGTTGTGCAGGATCCCCTGGAAAGGTGTTTGGTTCAACAAAGAGAGTGGGAGAATGAAGAGAAAGAAGAAGAGGTTGTCCGGTACTTGAATGCGCATCCACCATATGGTCGTCACACTATGGTCCCCTTACAAGGGCTAGAGAGGGCCCAAATTCCAAAATTGAAGTCATCTATTGAGGAACCTCCCACACTAGAGCTTAAGCCACTACCTCAGCATTTGAAATATGCATTTATTGGTCATAATGATACACTTCCCATCATTATTTCTTCATCTTTGACTAATTTTCAGGAAGAAAAATTGATGAGAGTGCTTAAGGAACGACAGAAGGCTTTCGGATGGACCATTGCTGATATTAGAGGGATTAGCCCTTCCATGTGCATGCACAAAATTCTCATGGAAGACAACCACAAGAAAGTGATCCAACCTCAAAGGCGATTGAACCCAACAATGCAAGAGGTGGTGAAGAAGGAGGTAATTAAGCTATTAGATGCAGGTATGATCTATCCAATCTCTGATAGCTCTTGGGTTAGTCTTGTCCAAGTGGTTCCCAAGAAAGGGGGAATCACGGTAGTCAAGAATGATAATAACGAATTGGTGCCTACTAGAACTGTTACAGGTTGGCGTGTCTGCATTGATTTTAGAAAGTTGAATGATGCCACAAGAAAAGACCACTTCCCCCTTCCCTTCATTGACCAGATGCTTGAACACTTGGCGGGGCATGACTATTATTGCTTTCTTGATGGGTATTCTGGTTATATGCAAATACCTATTTCCCCTGAGGACCAAGAGAAGACAACCTTTACTTGTCCTTATGGCACCTTCGCATATAGACGGATGCCATTTGGTCTTTGTAATGCCCCCGCCACTTTTCAAAGATGTATGATGGCTTTATTTCATGATATGATTGAAAAATTTATGGAAATTTTTATGGATGATTTTTCGGTTTTTGGGTCGTCATTTGATGCATGCTTAAATAATCTTGAACTTGTTCTTAAGCGTTGTGAGGATACAAATTTGGTTTTAAATTGGGAAAAGTGTCATTTAATGGTCCAGGAAGGAATAGTTTTAGGGCATAAGATTTCATGCAAAGGGATAGAGGTAGACAAAGCTAAAATTGAAGTCATTGAGAAATTGCCACCCCCCACATGTGTTAAAGATATACGTAGTTTCCTTGGTCATGCAGGTTTCTATAGACGCTTCATTAAAGATTTTTCAAAAATTTCAAAGCCTCTTTGTGATCTGTTGGCTAAAGATGTGCCCTTTCACTTTTCTGATGCATGTCTGGCTGCCTTTAACACTTTAAAGGCAAAACTGGTAGATGCTCCGATTATTGTTACTCCTGACTGGAATTTACCTTTCGAGATTATGTGTGATGCTAGTGATGTTGCTACAGGAGCAGTCTTGGGGCAGCGTAAGGGAAAAAAATTTCATACTATCTATTATGCTAGCAAGACTTTGAATTCTGCACAAATGAATTATGCAACAACTGAAAAAGAATTGCTAGCTGTGGTTTTCTCCTTTGACAAGTTCCATTCTTATCTATTGCTTAACAAGGTCATTGTCTATACTGACCATGCGGCCTTGAAGTATCTTTTTAGTAAGCAGGATGCAAAGCCCAGAATCATTCGGTGGATTTTATTGTTGCAAGAGTTCGACTTGGAAATCAGGGATAGGAAGGGAAGTGAGAATCAAGTAGCTGATCATCTTTCTCGTTTACCCTCTACCTACGTGATTAATCAGGAAGCTACACCTATTCAAGATGCATTTCCCGATGAAACACTCTACGCTATTACAAATCATCCTTGGTATGCTGATATTGCAAACTATCTTGTAAGTGGAATCTTACCCAATGATCTTTCCTTTCATCAAAGGAAGAAGTTCTTACATGATCTGAGGTATTACTTTTGGGATGATCCTTACCTCTATAGGATTTGTGCTGATCATGTCATTAGAAGATGCATCCCTGAGCATGAAATGCATTCTATACTATCTCATTGTCATAGTAAAGAGTGTGGTGGCCATTTTGGCCCCACCAAAACTGCTGCAAAAGTCTTGCAATGTGGATTCTATTGGCCTACCTTATTTCATGATGCATACTCCTTTGCTAAGACTTGTGATAGGTGTCAAAGAATGGGAAATATTTCTAGAAAACAAGAGATGCCCCTCACAAACATTCTTGTAGTGGAGTTATTTGATGTTTGGGGAATCGATTTTATGGGACCATTTCCTAAGTCTATGGTGAATGAATATATTCTTGTGGCAGTTGATTATGTATCTAAGTGGGTAGAGGCTATAGCCACTCCCACAAATGATGCAAAAGTCGTCACTAAATTTTTGAAAAAGAATATCTTTTCAAGGTTTGGGACACCTAAGACTATCATTAGTGATGGGGGTTCTCATTTTTGCAATAGAGCATTTAATGCTCTTTTGAGTAAGTATGGAGTTAACCATAAGGTTTCTACCCCATACCATCCTCAAACTAGCGGCCAAGTGGAGGTGTCAAACCGTGAGCTTAAGAGAATTCTTGAGAAAACGGTTAGCTCTTCTAGAATGGATTGGTCCTTGAAACTTGACGATGCTCTATGGGCTTACCGAACAGCTTTTAAAACTCCTATTGGAATGTCCCCTTATAATCTAGTTTTTGGAAAATCTTGTCATCTCCCTGTAGAACTTGAGCATAAATCATTTTGGGCTACCCGTCTCCTTAACTTTGATATGCAAGCTGCAGGTGAGAAGAGGCTCCTTCAATTGAATGAACTCGATGAATTCCGGCTTAAGGCATATGAGAGTGCTAGGCTATACAAAGAGCGCATGAAAAGGATTCATGATCAACGCATCACCAAACGAGCATTTGAAGTGGGGCAACAAGTGCTTCTATTTAATTCTCGTTTGCGATTGTTCCCTGGAAAGCTTAGATCCCGATGGTCAGGACCATTCACAATCAGACAAGTATTTCCATCCGAAGTAGTCGAAATCTCTAGCCTCGATAAAGAGCCATTCAAAGTGAATGGGCAAAGGTTGAAGGTGTATGAAGGTGGTGAGGTTGCAGCCCTCAAAACCACCATTCTTCTGGATGATCCTAAGTGAAGTGAGAAAGTCAAGCTAATGACTATAAACAAGCGCTTCTTGGGAGGCAACCCAATATTTTTTTTTATTCTATTTAATTTTTTTTTATTTTTCTTATTTTGGTTTTCTTGGTTTGTTTTCTCTTTGTTTCCTTATGGATTTTTTTTCCTCTTTTCTTTTGTGCTTCTTATTTCACATTGAGGACAATGTGATACATAAGCATGGGGGAGAAGATGGCCTATCCTTGTCATTTGGTTAGTATTCTATTCTTCCCTATTTTATTTTGATGAGTGTTGCTATCTTTTTTCCTTGGTCATTTCTTTCAGATTTTTATCTAAAAAAAAAAATCAAAACAAATAAAGAAAAGAAAAGGAAATGACCCTTCATTTATGATATTAAAGAGTGTGTTTTGTCTTGCAATGGCATGAGTTTTTAGTTTGGTGTGATAAGACCCTTTAAATCATCTTTTGAAAATGGATTTCTATGTGCTTAAATGTTTTGGTTGCATTGTTATGAGAAAAGTATAATTGTGTTTGAGAACTTTAGGGTTATATATGCCTTAACATTCTTGTGGTATTGTAGTTTGACTTATGCTGATTTACTCTTTGCCAAAAGGTGTTAGATTTAGAGAATTTTGGACCTAGTGAGACTTTGAGCCTTTAGACTGATACATCACTACAATCTCTTATTTTTTCTTTTGTGTGTGTCTCCCACCATGACTTGGGAAACTAGAACTTGTAATGGTTTTCTTCAAAGCCACATATGACTTAGATGTGCATTAAAATGATAGAGGCACTTGTTTTTTTGTCATAACCTACATTAGCCAAATAGCCTGACCTTCACATTTTATCCTTTGCTAACCCCGTTGTGCTTATGGCCATTTTCTTGATCTAAACACACATTTAACCCAATTTCCTTTATCCCTCCCTAAGTCTAGAATCAATGGTTGTTGCGCAATTTCAAAAAAAAAAGAAGAGAAAGTTGGGAGTATGATGTAATCTAAGCATGAGGGAGGTGTGAAAGAGTAAATGGTTGTGTATGATGAAGAGCAAATCGATATATCTCTCTCAAAAAAAAAAAAAGGAGAAGAAGAAGAAGAATCAATAAGAAGTTTTGGGTGCTTGTGTTTCGTGATGAAAAGTTGGGATGGTAAAATATATGTTATTAAAAAAAATATCTCATTGGTACTAGACTTTTAAATCTACTTCCAAAAAAAAAAATTCCGTCCTAACCTTTTAACCTATGGCCCCATTACAACCCTAATAAGACCTCTTGATTGTTGTGTGTTCTAAGTCTTTCTAGTGATGGAGAATCGAAAAGCATTCCAAGCATATGGATGATCTTGATCATGAGTGAGAGGACTAGAGAAGAACCTTCAAATAAAATAAAACACATGAGAGGTGTGTCCACAAGACCTAAAGTGAGAATTCTAATTTGAAACTTTGAGGGAAGAGTGAGTTGGTATATGGCTGCCTACTGTCCACAATTGGATGTCCTTTGTTGCATGGCATGTCCCTAGAGCTCGATAGCACGGTTACATTTCTCACATGTGGGGGCAACCTAAATATCTTTTGAAAAAGGATTTTGAGCTTTTAATTGTTATATTTTTGGGTCTTATTGCTCCTTACTTGACTCTTGTGCTATTAAAGGGCTAAACACACTTTTCTGAGAAAGGGACCCTACTACTTTTCTTTTACCACATGGTGGGTTTCTTGTATTACTTTACTTGGGGACAAGCAAATGTTTAAGCATGGGGGAGTTGATAAGTGTGACTTTTACATCTTATTCCTAAGGTTTATAAGAGTTTTTACCTTTAATTTCAGTCAGAATTCTCCCTTTTTGTTCTTGTTACTGCCTTTGTGTTGTGAAAATTTGCAGGGTCTCAAGCAACAAAAATAATCATGAAGGATGAAGAACAATAATAACCTTAAAGGGAGAAGAAAGGAGAAAAAAAGGAGCAAAGAGGAGCAAAAGTTAAAGTGGAAAAAGAAAGAATGCATATTTAAAGTATATGGGCCTGAAAGAAGTGAAATTTAGACCAATAAAAGGTCTGAATTTGGAGAAGCTTTCAACATCAACGTTTTAGATATTTTTAATAGCTTTCCAACGCATCCAAAATCAGCTTAATCGGAGTTAAGATGAAAACGTTATGGTCAAAATACAAATCATGGTCAAAGCTGACACGGGAAGCCCATCGTTACGGAAACCCTAGCGATCCACGAGGCGGTAGTGTAAAAAACTCTTATTCTAATAGCTCGAGGCAGCCTCCACTCCCTCTCTTTTTCTCTCTTCTCTATCCTCTTCCCCAATTCATCAAGATATCTCTTGTAAATTAGAGACGGAGATTCAAGAAGTTAATTTTTGCAAGAATTTGTGAACATCAAGGGTATTATCTAATGATATTTTCTTTATCTATGGAATCTCTTATTGTTTTTAATATTCTTGCTATGAATTTGATGGGCTAGATCTTGTGCTAAGGTGAAGGGGAATTTTCCCCGATCCTAATGTGTTGAATTATTGCATCCTTTTTTATTCAATTCATAATGTATGTGTTGTGTTATTGATTGATTGTCGAATTTTTGAACCACGACCAGGTTCTGATTTTCGGTGTGGGAAATACTGGTGAGATCGAGAGATAATCCAGTATTAGACCCAATAGCACAACGGGAGATTAAATTGTAGGTCGAGAGACGATCGATTTGACCTCTTCAACAATAAAGGAGGAAACTTTATAGACTTTAATGCATTACATTCTATTAGACTCTAAGCTAGAGATAGTTAGGGCCATAGATATGTAATAGGGTGGTTGTGGCTTGAGAAAGCACAACACTTTCTATCCTTGTTGGCATGATTGATTATGATTGTTGAATTATTTTGTGATGTGATCTTCAATTACATGTGAGGATCGGGGGCGATGAACCGAAACCTTAGCTCTTCTATTTATTTGAGTGACTTGAGTGCTATTTTCCTTTCTTTTTAGCTTATTTAGTTATTTTAGCTTACAATATATTATTTCATATCATCTCATAGTTTAGACATAATTAAGTTCTATCATTGTCCTAGTGGTCATTCACCAATCCTTGTGGGATCGACCTTGACTACTACTCTGACCCCGTGCACTTGCGGGTAGGAACGTGTCATAAGGTCCCCATGTATCTACATGAATGAGATCAAAGTTTTCTTTGCTGTATGATATACTTTGAGGAAAGGGAGAAAGGCTTTGTCAAGCCTTTGGGCATATATGGAAAGGCGACTGAACAAAGCTATTGACATAATAATTTGCTTCAAATAGATTTAGTTGTTTCATTTTATACATAGGTAAATGTCATAGCCTATAATGTCAAAGCCAAAAATTGTTATTTTGTGGAAGCAAAAATCTTGAGAGATCAAGAGTGCTCAAACTATCATTAGTGTAGCTGGTAGTAGAAAACTTGGAAGAAAGGTTGGTTGGCGATAACAATTGATAATCATGGACTTGAGGTATTTTGATCATGGATAAAAACTAGTCTTTATGAAGACCCACAACACATCCTACTAAGAACTAGTGGCCTCTTCTGAGAAAGGGCCTGTAAGACACACTGGTTAGTAGAGAAAATGATGCTACTATTAAATTGTGCAGCAAGCTTGGATATATACAAGAGGTTATAACTAAATTTGTGCACAAACAATACATCATGTAGGATAAGAAAGTGACCTAGCTGCAGAGTTCCCTTTTGTGTAACTTGAACTTTATTTCCATTATGCATAGTGATGGTGTAGGGATGTGATAAGTTTGTTAGGTTGGTAAAGGAGTGGAGTGTATGACACATGTGGTCGCTATGCCCTGAATCAAGGATCCAGGTTTTTAAGGTGGGTATAGCTTGCACACATTGATTGCATGAAATCAAATCATCAAAAGGAGGACATGTTACACTACCTGTGAAGTTAGTTTGAGCTGATGAAGAGGGATCCATAGTGCAAGGGTTGTCACCCATTATGCTGGGAAGTTCATCCAACATGATTAGGAGTTTATGATATTGCTATAAGGTGAGATTAGGAAGGCTTCCCCTGAAAGTAGATCTATTGCCATGAGGGGATTTTACAATGATTTTCTTCACCCAAATGGTTGTTTGAAACTTTCCCAACAAACTTTATTTCCTTTACTTGCTTGAAGTTTATTAGAAAGCCATGAAGTCTAAAACACTGATCCCTGGTATACCCAACTTTCTTGCAATACTCACATACATAGGTAATTTTTTCCCTTTCTTCTAAGATTTTCCCATTCTTAGGCTGAAGGAATTGACATTCATTAATGGTGCTTCAATAGAGATGGGAGTTCTAGCACATATGCACCATTGTTTTTATTCTTGTAGTAACATGGAGTAATCTTGGCTAATGGTAGGAAGGGGACTCATGAGTAGTAGGCTACCTCAAACACT
The DNA here is from genome assembly GCA_030549775.1 of Tamarix chinensis. Classification (NCBI taxonomy): domain Eukaryota; kingdom Viridiplantae; phylum Streptophyta; class Magnoliopsida; order Caryophyllales; family Tamaricaceae; genus Tamarix; species Tamarix chinensis. The sequence goes on from CM060174.1 coordinate 64,260,840, forward strand.
AGTGTAGCTATCATTAAGTATGAGTCTGTTTTGCTCAAAAAAATTGTTCTTGGATTGCAAAAATCTAAAATTGCATGATGAGAGATTGCTTAAGTTATGGATTTCTTCCTATAACCTCTTAATTTTTGTGAAACATGCAATGATAGTGTTGCTGCCCTATATAATTTGGCTCAGCATTGTTGCACTTGAAACAGTTGAGTTCCATTGGCTTGACCATATCTCTCAGCCAATTCCCTTTAGATCTCCTCAGCAATTTCAAAATAGATCACACTTTCACTTATGTATTTACTTACAGAGTTCAAAAACCATGAGATCACAATATCATTACAGCGCCCCCACACTTTATAATTAGTGAACTTGTCAATGTTTTGGTGTAAGTCCCATCAACACTTCCTCTCTTATTCTTGGCATTTAGAGAAATTAACATACTTTTTTCCCAAGTAGTATACCCACTCCCATCAAAGGCCTTGGAGACCAACAAGAGACATGGATTATCTCCGGGATGAAGATAAAGGTGTGAGCTGGGATTAGTGATCAAAATATTGGTGTTTGGGTAATATGTGATACGGAGGAAGTGACATCTCCCATGGTGATAGGGCAAATGAGAATTCAAAAATAGTGGAGGTAGGGATTAGGTTAATATCAGCTCTAATACTATGAAGAAAATATAGGTGTGTAAGAACCCTACTAACTATAAGGATGAGAGAAAAAAAAGGAAATGTAGAAGTAGGGAATATTTGCTTCAATATATGACTAAGACTTAGAAAAAATGTATTCTCTTATTCATTTATCATCTCAAGCCAAATACAAGTGGTGCATGCATGTGTAGATATAGTCGGGAAATGTATTAGAAGCCAAACAGAAAACTCTAACGACCTATCCAACAAATAGAGCTTGCAGGTATAGCTAGGTGACTGTGGTAGTTGGGGACCAACCATCAACTTGCTGCTATGGCTCTAAGGCTATAATAGACAAGATCTAATAAAATTCTCATGTGCAGAAGCACAGAAATATTTTGCTTCCAGGGAGTATGCTGCATGCAACAATTTCAACACTTAGTCAAGTAGAAAATATTGATTGAAAATCTCATGTCAAGGCCAGAATAGAAGGAGAAAGTATCAGAAAACAAAGCATCATGAAAAATCCAAAAATTATAGAACCAATAATCTAGAGATATCTTAAAATAACATATGTTCGATTCTACTGACTAAGAGTCGGACATTACTAAGTGTTTGGTTCCATAACTCCCGTGACTTAGCCATTTTGTTTCTTGGTCAAATCCTTCCATGCCATGCATCTTGAAGTAATGCCATCCACTTCATCCATTTTGAGACTTGAAAATCATGAAAATCAGATCCTAAGACTCACATGCTTCAGAACTTAAATTAGTTGATGACATGCCATCTGAATAGTTAGCCATGTAAAAATTTGGGCTACAAAGGCAAGTGTAAAGCATCATTATAGCTAGACAACCCAGGTGTGATCTCCCTATGCAATCTGCTACAACAGTTCGATTTGTCAGCAATGAGGATTACCCAAATGTTTGCATTATAGGAATCTTGTGTGGTGCTAAGGAACCGAAATTCGGTCGTGATATATGAAGTATCTAGAAGATGGGAAGCTTGAACATATAAGTAAAAACACGAGAATATTTCTACCAACACATCTTGTAGATAAGGCAGACTCCATCTTATAGACCTACCGTGAAAAAGCATGGGCAAAAGGCTGGGTAGACACATATGGAACATCCAAGATGAATAGGATGATGATTTAAACTCTTTGTTGTGCATAACTAATTTAAACATGGTTTAACAAAGGGATTTGAAAAACTATGTCAAATAAAAAAAAATTCTCTACATCAAAGTTGGATAATTCACCAAACGCCTTTTAAGATGCTAAATAAACATGAGTTGCTTATTCCCTATAGTCACAAATAGAGAAAGGTTAATGATTTATTTTCCCATAGATAGACTTCGCCAATAAATCCTTGTTTTAATGGCAAAAGTAAAATCTTTAGTCAACGGATAGGCAACAAACTCAAACACCACAACATCATAAATGTGTACATTTGCCAATTATTAGTATACACATAGGCTCTAAGACACTAATTTTTATAGATATTTAAAAGTTGCAATGATCAATGGCTAAGTTGAGATATCAAATTCATGGTGCCATTTTTTTGAAAATTTTATTGGCCAGACACAATAAATTATAAGATAAAATTAGGTAACTTATATAAATAATTTTTGAATATTTTAATACTTTTAAAATTTTTTAATAGTAGTATTTACTACAATTTAATAAAATTAAGTATTGTAAAAAAGTATGGGTTAATGATCATTTTAGGGCAAAAATAATATTTTTCACTATTCAATATCAACCATATTTGATAAATTATATGATAAAATGAAATATCTTATAATAATAATTTTAGAATATTTTAATAATTTTTATTTTTTTAATAGATATTTATGCAAAAATATGAATGGTTTTAGAAACATTATTTACAAAAAATTATGGGTCACCGATTATTAAAAGAAAAGAAATAATAAAAAGTGTATTCATACAACTAGAACCTTAACCCATAATATATTATAGGCCAAATAAACATGATATAGTGATTTTAATTAATTTATTTTTATTACATTTTATTTAGGAAAAAAATAACAAAAAAAGCTAATATGATAACAATAAATTATACCTCATTAACTTCAATGTGGTGGAGAGGCCAAGGCCTTTACACCTCTATACGTACTCATCTTTGAATTTTAATAGAGTCCCGTGCTAATATTGATGTGTCGTGGCTTTATCATTTATCTTAGTATTCATGTTAAAATTAAGAATGATTTTGACAATAATAAGATTGATAACAAAAAAGTAAAATGATGATGATGAGGATATTATTAGTTATTATTTATATATTAATATTAATATTAACATTAATACTATTATTATTACTAGTAATTATATTATTATTATTAATATTAATGTAAACAACAAGAATAACAAAATTATTGTTGTCAATGGCATAAATGATAATATTTTCATTATTATCAATATTAATAATATTAAGGTGATTATTATTACAAACCAAAATAAAATAATATTGTTACCATTATTATTATTATTACCGTTAATAATAATATTCTTATGATATTTATTTTTACTATTGATATTAATAAAATGTAGTTGTTATTATAATTAGTAGCAAATTACTCATTAAGTCAATTTTTAGTTCTACTTTTGATTAACATTTCTAACTTTTGTTTTTGTTTATTTGAATCCATTTATAAATAATAATTCCAATTAAATCCTCTAATTCATTTTCCATGCATTCCTTTCTTGTCCAATATTATGCCATTATGAAACACTACTTTCCATTAACCATCATTCTTGTCAATTAAGGGTATCCTGATCTTTGTGATGAATTCAATTTTATTCTTGCTATGATATTATTGATGAAATATATCAATAACTTGAAAAATTAGGAAAGATCAATACATTATTAGATTGTTTTTGAGAACTAATATAGAATCAATTGATGATTTATATTTATATATAGCTAAAAAATACACAATCAAGATAGGGAATATTCTATACATATTAAACAGTGACTCTATTGTAGTTTATTAGCAGTAAAATTCTTACATATATATGTATATATGTATGTATGCATTTAAATAAGAATAAAAATTATACTACTCATATCAAATAATGATACTATCACTGCATATCAAATAAGTTAATGTTATGTAGTTATTCTATTGAAATTAATTAATCATAATATATAGTTAAATATACAAATTACTACAAGTAAAAGGTAATTTTGTGATGATTGTTTTACCAACAATAAATATTCATTAAAAGTAAATTTAAAGGCTTTAAAATTGCTGGAAAAATATCATCCATAAAGACTATTAGTGATAACATTTTTGTCGTTAATTCATTCATGGGGAATTTCCCCCCAATTTTTTCTTCAGTTATTTTTTTTATTAAAATATAAGTAGAGAAGACATTTGTTGTTCCTAATAGTGTTTATAAGGATGACTAATGTGGTAAAAAAATTGGTGGAAAGTTTGGAGGGAATTTTTTCAGTCAACATTGCATCATTAGTGACAATATGTCATTATTAATAACTCCAATATCGAAGCTAATGGGTCAAGTGTTTTGCGTGTTGACTTTTTCCCTCATTATTAGCAATGAAAATGTGGGTATTAGCAACAAAATTTATGATGGCTGAAATTCTTATAAAACCCTAGCACTTGCCTAATTTTCCTCAGGTATCTCTTTATCTTCTCTTCTTCTTTGTGATTTCTTTTCTCAACATTCTCCTTGGCAATTGTAAACGAAGGTAAGAAGAACACTTTAATATTTTTTTTTTGTTAATTTTTTGTGTTTATGTTATGTTTTATCATTATTATTTGATTTTGATTTTAATTTTTGGTTTTTATGTTTTTCTTCTATATCCCACCTTGCACCATCATCCCCACCGCCAATCCCACTGCCGTTGACAGGTGCTTTGGTTTTTCTTCATTTGATTCATTTTATTTTCATTAGCCAATTAATTGATGACTTTTATAATTTCATTTCTTATTTTATTAAAACATTTGTAGGTCATCGGAGCACCATTGAGGAACTACCGTTGGTGCTACTGGAGCACCACTCTCGATGCATGTTGCCGCCACTTGTATGTTATTATTAATTATTAAATAAATATTGTAGGAGATGAATACACACACACACGCGCACACACACACACATAAATGTTAAATGTGATTATACTTTTGTTAATGTGTGTGTTGTGATTAAATGTATATATGATGATAATTGTGTATGTATGTTGGTAATTATGAATAAATGTATGTATTGTAATTAAATAATTTGTTATTAGAAAGGTATAACTTTTTTCCTGATAATTGTATATATATGTTGGTAATTATGATTAAATAAATTATTATTAAAAGGATATAATAATTATAATAAATTTTTTTTCATAAAATTGTTCGCTAAGTCATAAATTTAGTATGATATGATCCGGTTCCAATTTAACCGGTTCAACTAGGTTAGTCGGTTTATTTACCATTAAATTCTCCCCTAACAACTGAAAAAATGAAGTTCGGTCTAACCCAATGTTTTTGTTCAATATGGTATTTCCCGGTTGGAATGCTAATTTTAGAACCGCTGAGTTTCATACCAACTGACACCTTGATACCTCATTGGACCGGTCCAATTTAGTTTGTTAATCATTGTGTAAGAAAAAATGATGGATAAAAACTGAATTATATGCTACTATTTCTAGACAAATTCAAAGCAAAATCAGTAGCACATTTATAATAATTAAATTAAAAGTAGTTACAAACGTTCCAAAATTTCTTTACTTATACAATATTTTAAATCAAAATAAAAACATATTAAATAGAAAAAAGTCTTCCTTTCCAACCTATATATAAACTTATTTACTCAAATAGTTACATAAGTTTCAAAATTTTATCATTTTCATGAATTTTCAAATCAAAATCAATCAAAATAAAAATGAAAATTATATTAAATAAATAAAGGTCTTCACAATATTTGGTAATCCAAGTATGGGAAGTTACTTTGTCACTCTCTCCACATAAGAACAAATAAAATAAAATAAACATTTAGTTAAAGTAGAACTAGTTTAAAGATGACATAAATTGCTCCATTAAAGTTCAAAAAAATTTATAACAAAGAATGATCAAGCAAATAGTAATATTAGCAAATAAAAGATATATTATTATCTACTATGAATATTATTCAGTTTACAAATAGAAAACATATAATTTAATTTTCACTCCATGTCGGTAATTGAGCCACTTGTAAATTACTAATATGGTAATCTATTGCTATATATAGTTGTAATAATACTATAAATATTTTAAAGTAACTAATTTATGTAACCAACAAAAAATATAATTGAAGATTAAATAAGTGAAATAATAAGATAAAAATACTTGAAAATAAGATAATATTGTTGTGATTAAATAAATTATTAAATAAAATGGATAATAATTATAAGAATAAATTATTATTAGCCTTAGATAAAATATTACTAACCAATATATAGAGTAATAACATAATAATATTTTGAGCTAATAATTATTATTAAGCTTAAATAAAGTATTATTAAGACAATAAAATTTTAAAATCATTAAATATTATAGGCTTTAAATAATTTATTATTATACATGTGGAATAATTTAAAACCCTAACCAATTACTAATATGGTAATCTATTACTATATATAGTTGTGATAATGACATAAGTATTTTATGGTAACTAATTTTCCTTGTTACAGGGCTATAATGCATCATTTACTTGACTAGTACCATATGTACTACTATAGTATGTCTCTAGAGCAGGATATTAGAAAATGTGTGAGTTAGTTACATAATGTAGTGCATCGCATGGTCAAAAGGGGTTTATATTTGAGACCATTAAGTATAGGTCATATTATCTTTTGCTCAGTTTGCCACAACTTCAACCATGGCTAGCTACAAGAGCTAGATATATAGATTTATTTGTCACTAATGTTCCACATCCTAGGGTTGTTGATGGTGGACTGTTTATATGGCATTGTGATAAAAAGGAAGAGAGTTGATAGCAATTGATGATGAGCGGAGGTCTTAGCATAGGATAGCAATGAGTGCATACCTTGATAATCTTAGTGACTCTTATGAGGTGGATGCACCTTCTCATGAAGAAGTGAGAGAGTGTAGGATCCAATGAGAAGAGTGGACTGAATGAGTGATCAAGGGATATTAAATTATTAATTTATATTCCAAATAGGTCATACTAGTTCGTAGTGCAGAGTATTTCACATAGTCACGTCACATAGTGTAGAGTATCTCACAAAGTATTATTTTACATATACATAGGGGACTGCACAAATAGACTAGGGGATATCATAGGCTATAGTCTGCAACTTTCATTATAAAGCTACATTATTTTTTTTTGTAAAAGAAAAGAAAAGAAAAGTACAAGGTCTTAGATATTAAATTATTCTAGTGAAAAACATTATTCAATTACCATGAGAATTTATCAAATATGTGATTGATCTTTAAAGAATATATTTGGTGATGGACATACTCATCACGTGGTTGTGAGATCTGAATTTAGTGAATAGGGATAGAGGTTATAAATATCAAAACCTATATCAAGAAGTTGATGCAGAGATTCATATAAATATATCTACCAATAGATTAGCCTCACGACAATAAAATCAATTAATTCAAATATTTCCAATGCCACATTTTTCCTTGGTAATGAAGTGCTCTTGATTTTATTAAACATTGTTATTAAAATATCAATGGTTAACTATTGTTTACCGTATTAAACTATATTTTTAGTAATTAATGAATCTTAATTTAGTGACCCTTATCTAACTTATCTATAAACTAATAAACACCGGATACCAAATTAAGGTTTTATTTGTAAAATATACTTCATGTATTGGGTTAGCATTAATAGTAAATTAATTATATTTGTAACACCCCCAAATTTCACTCCTGAAAATTTTTTTTTGAAAGAATAAAGCGGAAGCTAGGAGCAAATTTGGGAAATGTTACCGCCACATCTAACACAAGATAAATGTCAACCATCTATCTCATGTTAGATGCAAGGCAAAAAAAAACTGTTAAACAATTAAATCCGAACTTTAAAAGCATAACAACGTTACGAGAATTTAAAGTCAATTATAAAACCCTTGGAAATTTAAATACAACACTCGTAACTTCCAAAGACGAATACAATTAAACAAAACAGATTCCGAAGGATAAATATCTGGATTGCCTACTCACTCAAGTCAGGCCTTCCACCCCAACACAGTATCAACCTGCACAAGAGGTCTGCTCCCCACCATCGGTGGATCATCACAGGACCCATTCAACCAAGGTAGTATCAGTACGGGTCCAATACTGAGTAAGTCTCGCTACCCTATCATATAGGAGGGATATCATCAAGTGCATATTAAATCCGGGTACAACACGTTAATACAATATCATGCATATTCACAACCCACAGCATATATCTTACCATACACCTAGAGCAACATATAAAACATACGTAACATTCTATTTAACGTATAAGCGTGGTATAACCGAGATGTAAAGTGGCTCATACGCCTCAGGTAGGAACAATCCATATTATTAAAACTCAATACGTGGCATACTCACGTAAGCAGCATGGAGCAATACATATAATAAAAGCTTGTCATGGTCCAATTAGACTTATTCTTTATTCTCATTAATAATATGTTCATTCCACACATATTCTTCAATAACCCATGTGAGCGCGGGAGCCCCACTATTATAGCCGGTGGACCGGAAGATATACGCACAGGGCAGAACGCCTCTGATCCACTATTATAGCCGGTGGATCGGAAAATAAACGCACAGGACAAAACGCCTCTGCTCCACTATTATAGCCGGTGGACTGGATCACAGCCCCGACTCACATGGTGTTTCACTATAAGTGCTTAGTATTTTCCCATGGATTACTTCATTCATTTTCATTCAAAGCATTCTTCATTAATCCATGTGAGCGCGGGAGCCCCACTATTATAGCCGGTGGACCGAAAGATATCGCACAGGGTAGAACGCCTCTGATCCACTATTATAGCCGGTGGACCGGATCGCAGCCCCGACTCACATGGTGTTTCGCTTTAAGTACTTAGTATCTTTCCCATGGGTTAACTTATTCGTTTGGTTTGTCGAGCACGAGATCCCTCACTATTATAGCCGGTGGACTGGAAGATATTGCACAGGGCAGAACGCCTCTGATCCACTATTATAGCTGGTGGATCGGAAAATAAACGCATAGGGCAAAACGCCTCTGATCCACTATTATAGCCTGTGGACCGGATCACAGGCTCGGCTCGACATCTTTCGCTTTACGTGATTAATGTCTTATCGGTGTCTTATTAAATCACACATCACCTTTGACCTGCATAATCATTCTCTTTATACTATACTCATCACAACTAATAAAATCCCACATACATAACTACCCTTAAATCAATAGATACACATGATAACACCGAACAACTCTAAGCAGCCATAACCAACCCTAGTTGTCCACACCAACCGTGGTTAGTCACTCTTATCCCTATTTTACCACAACCACCATACGTAGCCATCCCAAACCTTAATTGTCCTCAATAATCACGATTAGTTACTCCAACCCTACTTAATCACAACACCCCAGAGTTAATCACTCCAAACCCTAATCCCGTACAATCGTTAACTCCCATGCAAAACCCTAACTCCACCATGCAAACCCTAATGCCACCATATCAACATTAATACCACCATGCAAACCCTAATACCACCATAAGCCATTAATACCACTATGCAATCACTAACACCACCACACAAACCCTAATACCACCATACAATATTAATACCTCCATAAAATCACAAATACCACCATACAATATTAATACCTCCATAAAATCACTATTACCACCATACAAACCCTAATACCACTATACAACATTAATACCTCCATAAAATCACAAATACCACCATACAAACCCTAATACCACCATACAATTTTAATACCTCCATAAAATCACTAATACCACCATACAAACCCTAATACCACCATACAATATTAATACCTCCATAAAATCGCTAATACCACCATACAACCCTAATACCACCATACGACATTAATACCTCCATAAAATCACAAATACCACTATACAAACCATTAGGACCGCCATAGAACATTAATACCATCATAAAAACTTCAAGACTCCCATGATGGTTCCCAACTCACATTACCGTTTATCCTAATATGCAGGTCCTAGAGGGCCATAACATAATACATCATAAACATCATACATATACATGTCATACTCATATCATGGGAGCACATACAACATACCTCAATCTCCAAGCTGCGCTACACATGTGACAAGTTATGCACAAATCATATAATACATGGCATAACATGGCATACACAACATTCAACACATCCACGTCACACATAGCACAAGGCCATTAGCTTCGTCCTTACTAAACACCCATAAGTAGAGGTAAGTAGATACTTACCTGGATCCGAAGCTAGCTAAGCGAGATAAGAGGGAGAAAGATCACTAGCTCGTGGATCCACTAGAAAGCTTTCCTAGATCCGATAGAAATCGAAAATAATTTAGAAACTATTCTATCAATCAATAATTCACATATTCTAATTAAATAAACACAAACAACCCAAATGATCTTTCTTAGAAAACGTGTCCAAAACATAAAACTTAAAAGCATAGCTTTATTAAGATTTAAGGTTAAAACTAAATCAAAACGGATTAATGCAATTATCACTTGGGACATTTCAACTTAATTTGGAAAGCCCGAGAAAGAGTAATCGATCATAAGTTAATTTATCAAAAATAACTTATTTATTAGGTTTTACAACTAAATAGGTAACCTAACCATTTTCATAGAACCAAATCCAAACCGATTACATTAAAACAGAATTTAAATGATTTAAAACCCAAAGATAGAATTCAATTAGATAAAATACACATAGCAAAATCAATTTTATAAAATCATCCCCAAAAATTAGGGTTTTAAAGCCCACGACACAAACTCAAGTAATTTAATTTAATCAATTCAAATTAAAGGTATTTAGAAGCAATTAATACCATTTCAACTATTTCTATACATTCAATTTTAGAAAAACAACAATACAAGTAATCGATTTCATAATTTCACTTGAATTTTAGGGTTTTAGGCCCGAAAATACAATTCTTTAACATTCTATAAATTTAATCAAATTGAATGTTTAGAAATGTCGTTAAACACATTTTATAACATATCAAATAATCAATTGCTCAAAACTAGTAAAAGAAATACACAATTTAGCACAATTAGGGTTTTTGAGCCCGGAACGCAAACCCGATCAATACTTGCCAAAACATATCAATTGACGGTTCAAAAATGTAATTAAACATATTATAATGTAATTTATATAGTCAATTGAATAAAATAACTCGATTACCCAAACCAATTTAAACCCGCGGGAGTTTTGACCTAAAAATCCAATTCCGATCAATTACGCACAATTTTCCCAAATCGACACTTCCAATATAAAATTAAATATATTTTAAACGATATTATAAAATCAATTGAGCGGGACGGCTCAATTATACGACCCAATTTCATTACACCCAAAATTTGACCTAGGAATCAAATTCCGATAAAACCTGCATAAATTTCTCAAATTGACGGTTCCAAAATGAAATTGGATACATTTTAAAATATATTGTATAATCAATTTGTCCGAAATCACAAAAACGGATGGATCCGAAAAATTCGGGCATAACCCGGCCAAAAATCCAATTTTTCCAAAATCTCATCATAACCATACAATTAACCTATACAAATCATTCTTACAGCACATATATACATAATCAAACAATCAATTTAGCTTTTTATAAGCTAATTCATACCCAATTAATCAAAACAAGGGTTAGGGTTTTTCGGAAATTTATACCAAACGAAACCAACACAAATCGGAACAGGAAAATGCCGGAAAAGCTTCGTGGGGGAACGACGGTGGCTCGCCGGTGGTCAGCAAGGATCGCCGGTGGCCAGGTGGTGGCGTGCGTTGCGTGTTGCTGTTGCTGCTGAATCGGCTGCTGCGCTGCAACTGTCGCCCGCTGCTGCTGCGGCTGTAGCTGCTGTTGGTAGCTGCTGTGGCGGTGGCCGACGGCAGCAACCGGTCATGGCCAGCGAGGTGGCGCAGGGAGGAGCTTGGGAGAAGAAGAGAGGTGAGGGAGGTTGGGGTTTCTGCGAACGGGGAGCAGCTCGGGAAAGGGAGAGAAGAGAAAGGAGAGAAGAGGGAAAGAAAAAGAAGAAGGGGCGCCAGTCGGGCTGTTTTTGTTTTTTTTTTGAAATCACATATCGAATAAAAGACCAAATATTTAAGAATTACTATTGGATGATTTTATCTAAAATTTATTAAACGAAAATTATTTTCAAAACTATCCGAACGCTTAAAATAATTAAAAAGGTTATATAAAGAATTTCATAACCATTTTTGGAATAATTTAAAAAAACGGACATAAAAATTTATATTATTTACGGAAATACATTATAAGACCCCGAAAAATTATTTAAAAGTATATAATAAAATTTTTAATTCAAATTCTAATAAATCGAGACTAATTTAAATAATTTCTGAAATCGGTTTTTTGCAAACCAAAAAGCATAAAACGAAAGAAAATTAATTCTAGAAAGAAATTCATAAATAAACTCCGAAAATCTTTTTAATTTGACACTTCCCAAAAATATTAACGATTTCCGAAAACGAATAAATTTAAAGTTGGAAATATTTTCTAGGGATAAAATCATTAAAATAAATTTAACTATTTAAACAGAAATTCTATAATTTAAATAATATATTTCGTTAACGAAATATAACTCCAAAAATAAGGTCGTAATCACACGACGAAGTTAAAATCGAAAACAAATCTAAAATATTAAAAATCAAAATACAAGAAGGAATGGGAATATATATTTTTAACCGAAAATCAAATTCATAAGAATATAATAAAATCATTGTCGTGAACGAATTTGTCTAGAATAGTTCACAACGACAATGATTAATCACATTCAATTATGAATTCGAAATCGTCGATAAATCCATAAAACGAATTGAAATTAAAATAATTAATTATTTACACCAAATTACGCTAATAAAATCATTAAGCTTAATAAATTTGGATTTTAAAAATACGGGGTATTACAATATTATAAGATGATCGTAATAATAAGAAAGTATTTTGTTGATCGCTTCCAAGTAACACTATTTTCACTGTATATAGTAATTTTGATATATTTGAAATTATGAGTTTTATAAATATAGATATTTATATCGATGTTTTATATATTTCTTCTATAACTTATTTTAAGTGAATGGTGATTATGTATTTTATATATTATTTAGTATTCATATGAAACATTAGTGATTATTTGATTATATAGGTCATTGGGGCCATATAAAATTATTTTTTATCTTATTTTATGATCTTATTATATATTTATGAGCTTGGATGACTTGGTTTTAATCTATGATATTGTTTGAGGGTGACATGAGTGCTCTAACTTTTTCTTTGAAAAGTTGTATTGTGGAAATTTATATTTTTGGTAAATACCATATATGAAAATATATTTTTGGAAAGCGTTCATTGTGGAAGGCATCACATATGTAAGAGCTATTATGCCAAGTTACTATTTTTGGAATATGCCAAATAGGGAATCTGTCTGATATTAAAAATGTGGATATTTAAGGAATGTATAATAATATTTATATATGGTTGTGTGTTTTAATTGTGTGATATGACTGCTTTAAATAATACATTAAAACTTAAAGCAAAAGACTTGAGTTGGGTTTAGGGTCCTTCGGGGTGGCCTCCTAAAGTTTGGTTGTGCTGGCTATCTATAATGGATCAACTATGGTTGTATATCTTATACATTTGATTTGATTATGCTATCTATCTATATATTGGATGAGCTGCGGTTGTATATAATCCTCTTTGGTTTGATCTAGATCTACTCTATTTAAGGTTGCATATTAGTAGAGGGTGTGCACACTTAAGGATTGGGATCGTTGATAATATTCATTAACTTGGTCCAATAGAAAGAACCAAGTGTGACCTTTAGCTCCTCTTGTTGTTTTAATTGGTTTGGTTTATATTAGATATTTAGCTCTAGCGCTCAGTTGGGTTGCAATTCTTCGAGCCCTTACTACTTGCCAGCTTACCCTCTTGGTAATTTGGTTTCCCATACTCAAAATATTAAAAATGGGATATTGTATAATGTGGTCTCTTGATTTAAAGGATTAATGAATGATTATTGGTACCTGATCAACTGTTGTAAGATACGGTTGGTTTGTTTGTTATCTACATGTAATATATATTTATTATACTCCTTTATATACATGTGTTTCTTAGATATTCCCCTAGCTAACTTATTACTTGTTTTAAATGGGGTTGTGATGATCTTTGATGTATATGATGAACATATAATCTAGTGCAGGTTGTGTATGAATCTATTCAAGGCATTGATGGCATGCATGATGGGAAAGAGTGAGAGTGGTAGTGACTTTTAGAATTTTAATTATTGTGCTAGTTTTAGTAGTTTTTTTCTTCATGGTTTGGGTTGTAATAACATTTTTTGTTTGATTGGTTTGAGTTAATAACTATGTTTTGTGCATTTTCTTATTTTACTTATCCTTAACATTTAGTCTGAGCGGGACTATAGTACCTATTTACACTAGGTGTGGTAGTAATACCCTCATTGTATTTAGTTTCTGTGCATTCTTTTCAATGAATTTTTGGTTTAGAAAATGGGGGTGTTATATTTAGCATTTCTAATTACAATAAAGGCACTCCTTCTGTAATATTGAGGAACAAGATTAGGTATATAGGCCACCGACAATTTCTCTTCCCCAACCATCCATTTAGGAAATTTTTTTTTATCAATTTAATGAAAAACTTGAAAGAAGGGAGCCTTCTAGGTGATTTTCATATGATGTTATTTTGATGCATTTGAGGTGTGTTATAGAATATCAACTCGGTAATCATCTTGACCATCCAAAGATAAAAATAGGTGTTGATAATTTAAAATGGAAGAAGAACAACATCTTCTTTGATTTTCTCTATTGTCAATGGATTTGTTGAAACATAATTTTGACGTAATGCATGTTGAGAAAAAAGGTTTATCCTAATTTGATTGGGAAAATTTTTTGTGACAATGAAAATACACCGACTATGCAAGACATGATTTAGAGAACATGAACATCAGAAATGAATTATTGTTGTATTATGAGTAAAGAAACTTGATGAAACCTAAGGCACAATTTATTCTTGATTTTGATGCTTGGAGAAAGTTCTTGAGGTTTTTTTTGAAGAAAGTTAAGTTTCTGTAGGAATTTTCTAGAAGCCTCAAGATGAATGTTAGTAATAATGACGACAAGATTAGAGGCTTAAAGTCACATGTTCATCACGTGATTATAAAACTCCTATTAACCGTTGGTGTTTGTGGGTTCTTAAGCAAATAGGTTGGGGACTCTATCATATAACAATGTAACTTTGTTAGTTATATTTTTTTGAGGATAGTTGAACTCTTTTATAAGCTTGAGAAAATATTCCATGCAAAATTCATTAGTGTCATGGTTCATCTAATAACATGCTTACCAGAAGAAGCACAATTAGGTGGCTCTATGCATGATAAATGGATGTATCCCATTGAAATAAAGTTGAAAGACTTGAAAGAGTGCATTAGAGCATAAATAAATAAGGATGTGGTGGTAAGTCATTAGTTGTTAGTTTTCCAATGTTAGTCTTGCCATATTGGTAATAGAAATATGAAGAGATTACCGATTAAGTGACTAAATGAGCCTCATTGGTTCATTCTCAATAATTTTTCTAAGATACAATAATATTTCAAGTAAGTATAAAGTTACCATAATCTCATATTATTAAATATATTATCTGTGATGGAAAAATTGAATTTACAAAATTGTTGTAATGAACACACAACTAAAATTAGCATATGTGGTGGTAATTTAGCTGATATTTAAAAGAAAGAGTTTACATCTTGGTTTGAATCTAAGGTAAAATATTATGGCTTTGTGTACATTTAGTTAATATAATGCTAGTTATAACATTTTTATATCGTAACTTTATTTAAAGATGTAAAAGTTATGGGAACACTGATTAGCTAAATGTAATGATGACTTATTTGTATTGTCATAAACCATTTAGTGTTATCATGGTTGTGTGATTAATGGATTTGAAATTTTAACATGTCATAGAGATATGAATAGAGGAATACAAAAAAAAAAATGGCGTGTCCATCCTTAGAACCCACAAAATGGTTTTAATAGACAGTTACTAAAGGTCATTGAATTATCTTAATTTAATGATTGTTATGTTCTGTTGTTCAAGTGTAAATGGTTTGAGACTGATTCGAGAATGAAAAGAATCAAGGTAAAAAAATTACAAGTATGTATATGAAGTTTGAGAGGTATAAAAATAATTAGTATATATTAGGCTCTGAGGCAAAACATGTCTTGTATATTGATGATCCTCTTAATGAATATAATTGAAAGGTGATTTGGGAAGTGAACCACCATCACATTTGGGATATGAATGATGATGATGAGACTAATGTGGTAGATGTATTCGATGGGTTTAACTCCACTAAGGGAGCATTATACATAGGAATTAAAGATATGGATGTTAATGAGACCACGTATGTCATTAACAATGATGAGATCCCTTAAGATGACATGGAAGATGAGAGCTTAGGTTATTTAGATTTGGATATAGACAACCTAGGAAGAGGACAATAGTGATAGTTCTAGTTTTTTCTTTTTACTAGTGTGTATTTAGTGTAATTTTTCTATTGATTATTATCATTAAACTAGATGTATATAATATAGTTTTATTATCTTGTGATATACTAGTTTGATATAATTGATCTTTTTGTATTACTATTTTAATTTTTCCTACATGATATAGCTATCGCATTGATACTGCATATCATGATAGAGATGGAGAGGGCGATTTTCCTCATAGACATCATAGATTGCCTTTTGCATGCGAGTCTGACGAGATAATATATATACAAAACTTGTTCACCCTTATATATATGACTTTAAATAACTACTTAATGGTAATAATATTGAATTTGAAATTCATTTTTGCGACACCACCAGAGAAAAAAAGGAATGGGAGAAAAGAAGGAAAGGATATTGAATTATATGACATATGGTTGGAAAATATGAAAAATCCATTACACATAGATTTTGCTAATAAAGATTACATGTCTAATTCTGTGGGGGTGTATAGGCTAAGTTTTCTCAATGTGTTGGAAATGTGACGGGGGAGCTCATTCTGCTATTGTATAAATCACGGGCTCATGTCCCTAACAATTTACATTTTAAGATTCTCTCACAATTTGAAGCATTTATATATTATTATTTTAAATATATGAATTATATTATTTTATAAATTAATAATATGAAATGCATTAATTTTGTAGCAATATTTTGATTTCAATTACTAGAGGCACAATCGTGGGTAAGATCAGATTATGCTTGGTCTTAAAAGGTAGTTTCAGCACCAATACAAGAACAAAACTAATAAGATGAAGATGAAGTGACCGAAAGATAACAACCAAAAGATGGATACCTTTGACTAAAAAACTCAAAAGAAGTGTGTAGACTATTAAACATTAGATGAGGTATATGTAAAAATTTAACTCTACTCCTATAAAGGTTGAAAATTCTACATTATTTATTGACTTTATTTTATATGTGTAGGCAATGACTAAGAAAAAAGGTCTAATATGACATATCCTAGTCTCTATGGGTCTAGATCTATTTTAATTGATCGACATACAAATGTACATATATAACAAACTATTTCTCTTTAATATTATTAATGTATTAATTTAAAAAAATATGATAGGTTAATCAACATACCCAACAATTGCTATTGCCAATCCGAGCATATAACGATCTACACATGAAGGCTGACTAATGGATCATCGATTATGTGAGAGAAAGTTATGAAATAGTACTAATATTATCTTTTATTTTATAAAATAGTATTTATGAATTTTTGTATCAATGTAATATTTCTATTTTTATAGGATTTGATAATGAGACTACGTGATGAGACTTAAGAAGCAGTACAAGAGGATGAGGTTAGGATGAGCAAGAGCCGCTCCACTAGTTCTATAGGCCCATTGATGATTGATGTGTCTGAGATAATGGATGAGGTTCTTGGACATCAATGGGGTTTTAGGAAAGGTGTTGGGCGCATATTACTATATGGATCTTTCTCATCTTTTATTGATAGTCATCCTCCACCTTTAGAGACTAGTACCTCATTGTCCAATGCTACCACTTATTTTCCTATGATGGAGGATATTTATGATATTATCCAATCACAATAGTGGTAAATCAATAAATTGCAGATGATAGTAACATATAAACATAAGGATCTGAGTCTGCCCATAAACTATAAGTTTAGATCCAACCTCCCTACGACTAGCCCCAATACCAGGTTCAACATTTCTATAATCAACCACAACACTAGGTTCAACCTTCATATGGTCATCCCAAGAACCATATCCACCCTTCCTAGAATTTTCCCGAAGAAGAAGAAGATGATGATGATTTATTATAAATAATTTTTATTTTGGACTTTTTTATTTGCTTTTTAATTACAACAATTTCTAGCATTATAAATATTTCTATGGTGTTATTATAAATATTTATATTATTAATGTTTTGATTGCTAATTATTTATGAATATTTTAATATTTTTTCTATGATATTGTATATTTTATGGAATTAAAAAATATTTTGTATTTTTTTTCATGCCAAAAGCTTTAATGTCGAAGAATTGTAGAGTCATAAAATTTCAAATTTGTCCCTAATACTTTTTTTAAAAAACATTTCTAGCTAAGATTTATTTTTTTAGACATTTAAAAAAAAGTATCCCTAATACCCCTTATAGGGATAACATGTTATGACAAAAATTCATATTTTTATAAATTTTTTAGTCATGGTTTAAAACATTTTAGATTCTTTTTTGAAAAAAAAGCCACCACTAATGCCCCTTTTAGAAAGGACATTGACTTCCAAAAACATTTTAAACTTTAAAATTGGTTAACAAAAATTTAGACTGTGAGACGACATTTTCTTCGCTAAAAGTAGAAATGAAGACCTCCATTTTTCATTCCAGTTTTATTTTCTAGCAATAAAATATGAGGGAGGACATTTTAGTGATGAAATTCCATCGCTAAATATTAATGGAGATGACTAGAGGGTTATCAAAGATGACAAATGTCGTTGCTAAATAATTTTTTTCTAGTAGTAAAAATTAGGACAACTGAAATACTATTAATGTTACATAATGATACTTTTATAACTAACCAAAGATGCCAATTTATTAAATGTATACTATAAATGTTAAATAATGATACTATATTAGTAAATATACACTATTTGGATAACTAATATTCTGTCCATTTTTATAAGAAAGTCCTTTTAAAAAACATTAATGCTTATTTTTTATTTTTACATTTATTTTATCTCTTTCTTCTTATATACATTAGTTGTTATATGCCTTTTTAATAAATAGCGTAACTATAATATTAAATACATATTTATTGACTCCTAAAATAATATTTAAATTGTTAAAAGAACTTTTTTTTAAGAAATGAAGGTAGTAGTAGGAAATTCTTATTTAATATCACCAAAGAATACACTAAACCCATTCTTTGATTGATTAATCATGGGATTTAGTTTCTTAAAAAAAATTTCACCAATCGATTTTCTAATTATGTATATTATGTATTTAATTATCTCATGGAAAGTATTGTAAATATTAGATATTTTGATGTCAATTACAAAAATAAAAATGACCTAATTTATGTAAAAATATTGTGAACCTTAGTTGATATAAAACATATAAGATTGACCTTTTGTAAACTTTTACCTATTATTATTACTACAATTTATGATAGTATTAATAGTCTTGTTATTATTGCTATAGTTATTATTAGTCTAATAATATTAATATTCATAAATTATTATTGTATTTCTTGATAAAATAATTATAATAATAGTGTTCTTATTATTAATAATAAAGTTAGTGAAACATATATTATTATAATTAATGATAATGATAACATTTTTATTAATATTAAAAATAATAAAATGCTATCATTATTATACTTTTTATTTTTAGTATTAATATTAATAATGTTAATAAAGTAATGATCGTATTATTACTATTATTATGAGTAAAAATAAGAATAATTTTAATAATATTGATAATATTATTAATAATGATATTATTATTATTTTTATTATCAATAATAATAATAATAATAAATAATAATAATATAGATATTTCTCAAACTAATACTCTTGGGCTTAAGGGGCGACAACCCAAAGAATAAAGGTCAGCCCACAAAACCTCTATACACATATGTCCCTTTAAGTTGCTCTTTTAATTCCTCACTGGGTTAGTTTACTATACATAGTAGGGATAGTTCCTTGTACTCGAACAAATAGTATTTCCCTCCCCCCTTCTCCTTTTCCCTAGTTTTATCTCTATAAATATTGAGTCTTGTACTTATTTTGGGAGAGGGGGATTGAATCATTAAATAACTTCTAACTTTTTCTCTCTCGTCTAAGATTTCTTCCCTTAAGAACCCTTCAAATTGTAAAACACTAATAACAATAGGCATAGTTTATGTGGACCTAAGTAAAAAAATATTTCTCCTATTTAACCTTTAGACATATTTGATCTTAAGACTAGTAGCCCTTAAAAAAATGGATAATCTAGTAATTGCTTCTCAACTTCAAGCTATAACATTAAACTCCAATCATCCATTCAGGAGATGATCTCAGACTTGTTAGGTCTATTAGCACATACCCTCATCTAGTTGCCAAATCTTCTAGATCATTAGTATCATTATGAAATGCCCCATAAAACCATCCCACAAGGGATGTTAGTGGAGGCTTTAGACCTTCCTGAAATAGATCACATAACCAAGCTACATAGTGTTGCTACCTAGGAAGAGGAAGCCAAATCCATGGAGGATGTACAACCAAAGAGAATAAAAAGAGATAGAAAATAACTATCTTTGAGCCCTCCCATGAAATCAAATAGAGAAGTGTGTTAAATTTGAATAAGGGAGCATGATGATCTTCGAAACGATAGGGATGATGAAGAATATCATGCATGTGATTTCTGGCATTGGATAGAGGTTCTATCAACAATAGAGATGATGACTGTAGGATCAATAAAGACAAAGATGATTCTATTAGCAGGTTAAAAGACTAGAAAATGCAAGAAGATTTAGAGGCTAACGGAAAGAATAAAAATGGTGCAGATGGTTACAATTAGCAAACACCCTTCATAAGGAACATATATGAAGTGCCAACACAAAGAATAATAATTCCAACTTTTAAATCATTTGATTGTTTTTTTTAGATCAAGAGGAACACTTAAATGTTTTTAGGAATACAATGTTATTAGCTAGAGCATGGGAAGAAACCTTATGTAAGAAATTTCCATGAACTTTAAAGGAATAAGCATTGTGGTGGTTTGGCAAACTCAAGGCCAAATTGGTAAGCTTTAGTTCTCCACTAGTGATGCATTTTGTAGAACAACTTAATGATTTCTAGTAGCCTAGAAAAGACTTGTCCTCCTTGATGGGATTCTCCTTGAGGTCAGTAGATTATATTCAATATTTTCTGAATATATTTGACAAGGAAGTGTGAAAAATAGATGAGCTAGATAATGGCATCACCATATCTTCTCTATTTAGAGGATTTTAGTATAACGATCTAGTTGAGAATCTTTACTTTTCCAATAAAAAATCGTACAACTCTTTGAGAAAAGATGTATATGAGAGGATAAACACTAAGGAAATAACCAAAGTGATGTGGTTGGTGGCCTGGAAAGGAGATACTTTCTCAATGCCAGGATATAAGGATATACATGCGAGAAGAAAGTCATGTGACATTAAGCCTAGCGACATAACCGATTGTATAACATCCACTAATGGCAACCTTTGACAAATATACACCTCTAGTGGCTAGTATAGAGAACATATATAGTGCTAAAAATAGTCAAAAAATTATTATAAGACCATTTCCCATACATATGGACATACAGAATAGAAACCTTAACAAATAGTGTACATATCATGAAGAATATGGGCATACCACCATGTAGTGTAAGACCTTAAAAGATACAGTTGAAGATTTAGTTCTCAAAGGTCATTTGAAAACATTATACACAAAATAACTTGGCAAGAAAAGAGATGAGGATGACACATTAGTTACCCCAACTATTTCAAGCTAAGGGACCCTAGAAAATCATATACACTATCACTGGGCAAATTAATACAACTTGAAAAACATATGTTATAGTGGATAACTTCCATAAGCTAAATAAGAGACCAATAATAGATAATTGGGAAGTTAGTTTCACAATAACGGATGAGGGGCCAATAAAGTCTGAAAATCACAACAATTCCCTTGTGATTAAAATATAAATCACAAATTGTGTAATGAAATGGGTTCTTATGGACATGGGAAGTTTAGTAGATTTTTTATTTGTAGAATTTTATACATAATTGGAGTTGTTAGAGAAATTCTTGATGGACAAAATGACACCCTTGGTGAGATTCATAGGCGATATCTTAAAATCCAGAGGGATGATGGATCTTAATTTGACGATTGGCCATCCAGGAGTGGTGAAAAGTTTACAAGAAAATTTCATGGTCACTTTTTTCCCATCAGCATGTAACATGATATTAGACTAACCGATGGGGGAGTTTTAGAGTAATTGGGAAGTGGCAAGAAAGTGTTATGCTATTAATGTAAAATGTACCCTATGAGGTTAGACACTAAGAGGCCATAGGAAAGTTTAGTGATTCAAGATATAAATATACTTGGAGAAGGTATACAATCTAGTAAATGAAGATCATAAAGGTGAAGAAATTAGTGAAATTGACAGGGAAGAGCTATTTGTTTTTCTCACAAATAGTAATGGTGTCTTTGCTCAGAAAGTATTAGACTTAGAGGGAATAAATCTTGAAATCATCAAGCATTAGTAAGATATAAAGGAGGTATTTAATCTATTTTAGCTAAAAAAGAAGAAGAAAGATACACAAGATTAGAAAAACACAAGGCAATTAGAGAGGAAGAAGATAAGTTGCTTTCTTCATGTTTTATTTGGAAAGTGAAATATGTCGGCTGGTTAGCCAATCCAGTCATGGTGAAGAAGTAGAGTGAAAAGTGGAGAGTGTTCATTGACTTTATTTACTTAAATAAATTATTTCCAAAAGAAGGGTACCTACTCCCTTGGATTTATTGATAAATTAATTTGATGGCCGGGCAAGAAAGGTTAAGTTTCATGGATACTTTCTCTAGGTACCATCAAATTAAAATTGCTGACACATATCTAGAGAAAACCACTTTTATAGTAGATGAAAATCATTATTGTTATAAAGAAATGCCATGTGGATTGAAGAATGTAGGGGTAACCTTCAAAGCTTGGCAAATGATTTTTTTAGAGATAGATTGGAAAGTAAATAGAGACTTATGTGGATGATATGATTGTGAAAATCCACAAAAGAGAAGGCCTTATAGAAAAACTCAATTATGTTTTTAAGACCTTTAGGAGATACTAAATGAAATTAAACCCTTCTAAGTGTGTGTTCGGAGTAAGTGTCGATAAAGTTTTGGTTTCCATTATATCACAGAGGGGTACTATTATAAATTCTAAGAAAGTTGTCAACATCCTAAATATGCAGCCTCATTTGGAAAAAAAGAGATATTTAGTTGTTGATAGGAAAGTTAGTTGCTTTGAATAGTTTCTCATTTAGAGGAGTTGATAAAAGCTTACTCTTTTTTAAGTTTTTGTGGGAAAATCATAGTTTTTAATGGATAAAGGATTTTCAAAGGACATTCAATGATTTTAAGGCTCACTTTTCAAGACTTCCAATCCTAGTCACTCCGTTGAAAGGGGAATAATTGTACTTATATCTTGTTGTGTTGACATTGATATCGTCCTATATTTTTGTTAGAGAAGATGATGAGATAGGAACTCAGAGACCATCTATTACGTTAATAAGGTGCTCACTAGCAGATACATCCAGTACTCTAATTGGGATAAAATAACCTATTACCTACTAATAGCTTCTAGGAAGCTAAAGCCTTATTTTGATACTCATTCTATTGTGGTTTTAGATAACATTCCTCTCCAAACCATTCTTCATAAGCTAGAGAATTTAGGAATAATGACGGTGTGTGTTTTTGTGTTGAGCAGATATGATACCCAGCATAAGCTTAGACCTATAATTAAAGGGAAATCCCTGACTGACTTCATAGTTGAATGTCTATTTGAGATTGAGCATAGTCTATCATTAAAGCCAGGGGAGCAAGGGGAATAGATGATATATGTCAATGGAGCATCTAATAACCTAGGATCTGGGGTCGGTGTAGTGTTGATCAATCCGAACGATATAGAAATTGAATATGCACTAACATTTTTTATTTTTTTCCACAAATAATGAAGCAGCATATGAAGATGCTCTAGATGGGCTTATAATAGCACATGACCTAAGGATAGAAAAGGTAAAGCTTTATGGAAAATCAACATTAGTCGTTGGACGATACAATGAGTAGCATGAGGTTAGTGAGCCTAACACGTAGATGTATTTGGGGAAGTTGATTGAAGAAAGAAACACTTTTCCATTATTAAAATAACTCACATACCATAGAAAACCAATCTAGTAACTGATGTATTAGCTTGATTAGCTTTGGTTAGTTCCTCTTTGTCGACCAAAATAATTAAAATATAATAGATGATATAAAGGACAACAAATATAAGAGTACCCATGAAGAATAATTTGATATTACAAAATTATAAACACTAGATGAATGGATAAAGGAACTTATAGATTACTAGGATGAAGGGATCACACTTGCAAATAAAAATAAAGAATTTGAACTAGAAAAAAGGGTTTTAAAATATTTTATTGCCAATGGAGAACTATATAGACAATCACAAACTATGTTAGTACTTAAAGGAGAGAGAATGTTAGAGGATGTCCGCATGGGCATATATGGTTTGCATCAAGATGCTAGTTTTTTCTTGGCTAATGCTCTGTGCCAGGGAAATTATTAGAATATGATGTATTAGGATGCTAAGGTAATTGTTCTATAATGCCAAGCGTGTGCTATAAATTGTTCCCACTTTTGAACTGCAATCTATTATAAGTCCATGGTTATTTGTTGTCTAGGGCACTGACATTTTTTTTGCTTAGTGTTGGTAATATGGATACCGAGAGCTAAAAAACTTAGTTATGCCAATATATCTATGCAATGTTTCATGAACTAACATATTGAGCGTAGGTATGGGTAAAAAAAAAAGATTCATCATTGTTTTCATTAACTATTTCACAAAGTGGGTAGAGGTGGAAGCTTAGCTCAAATCATTGTAAAGAAAATTATGACCTTTTTTTTTAAAGAAAAATATACTATTTTGGTAAGAGAAGGAAATTCATGCCTTAACAAAATACATATTACATGAAGAGAACTAAATTTCTTATGTAGGTCTGGAGTACCACAATAAATTATTACGGATAATGATTGGTCATTTGTTAACAATAAATATAAATAATTTTGTGAAAACTGGATTATTGACTGTAGATTTACATTGTTAGCTTATCCATAGGTACGTTGCATTTTTTTTTCAAAAAAAAAAAGTTTGTTGCAAAGAAGTGGAGTCCATATTAGAGCTAGTAAAGTGTAATGGCCAGGTTACGAGTGAGAATCAGGAAATATTGAGAGCATTGAGATGCCAACTAAATGGAATAGAATAAGATTGGGTGGAGAAGCTTCTAGTAATATTATAGGCCATTAGAATAATACTAAAGAACCTGATGGAAGAAATTCCTTTTAGCTCAAATTTTGGAGCTGATGTGATTAATTTAGTGGAGAAAGATAACATATCATATAAGACTAGTTAGTACAATCTTGAAGAAAATAAAAAAGCCTGAAAGACAACAAAGTTACTAGAGGAGCATAGAGGTATATTCCACATACAACTCGCAAATTACCAATAATAAGTAGCCAAATACTATAATAATAGAGTTAAGGCCACAAGTTTGAAAGTAGGAGATTAGGAAATAGAGAAGGCTAAATTTAAAGGTAATAGCCATCGACCAAGCTGGCAGCTATATTGGAAGACCTATATCAAATTATAGAGCAAGTTATCCCAACGACATTCATATTGGCCAATAAGGATTGAATAAACTTAGCCGTTGCTTGGAATGCAAAACACTTAAGGAAATATTATTTACAAATTTTTAGAAATCTATTTGGAGGATTATATTGTTATATTTACATCCATATACTTGGTTCATTTCATTTTTGTTAACATTTTTATTAAAGGAATAATTTTTTTTCACTAATGTTTTTGGTAATAACAATGTTTTATGTTGTAAATAAGTCTTTTTACCAATGTGCATAGTAACTTGATGTGTGTGAGAGGGTGTAATCTTCAATTATGTGGATCTAATGGTTCAAATGGAGTTTGGATGAGATGATAAAGGCTCGGTGATGGTGAGTTTAAAGAATAAAGTGTTGAAAGTGATGCTAATAAGATGATAGTAGTTCAAATTAGGGTAGAAAAATGATGATGGTGATTCATTGATGGTGATGATGATGATGATTCGATGGTGATGAATTACTGAGGAAAGTGATTCAAATAGGATGAGATGATGATGATAATATTTCAAAATTTAAGGTTTGGATGATGGTTAGAGTTGTGGTTTAGGGTTAGGGTTTGGTTCAAAGAAGAGGAAATAAGGAGGTGTTTGGTTGGTATGGATGGTTAGGGTTTTGAATGAATGTTTTAGGGCTTCAATTTTGTATACTAATTTAGGGTTTGGTTTAACTATGAAATATATTATGATTTTAATGGTAATTAGGGTAGGAGAATGTGGATTAATATTTGTATAAAAGATATGGATTAATCTCTAATTCACAAATACGAAGAGATTAAAACTTTCAATCCAAACCATTCACACATATTAGATTTGCTTGAGTTTGAACTCATACAGAATTTAATCAATGTTGATCTTCAACTTTAATTCTTCATTAAATAATCATAATATATACCATATGGTTGACATTTATGAATAATTTTACTTTCTACCACTAGCTAAAGTATATTTCAAAAGATTCCAAGTTAAAGATGTTATGCTACTTTTATGCTAACTTTATGTAACTTTATTCTATTACTTTAGTAATTAATTAATAAATTATCTAAATAAATTAATAGTGCTTTAAATCCTGCCAACATCCTCCTCATGCACGTGGTTACTCCCTCCTTGTATGCCATGATCATGCACGTAGATATTTAATTGATTGTTTGTTACATTTCAAGCAATGTAGATACTTTCAAAATGAAGAATAATTGGTTCCATAATTATGCAAGACAATTCATGATTTTTTGATCTTACATCATTTTCTCTTTGCTGATTTAAATTTGACCTCAAACTTGCATCTCCATAATAAGGGCTAATATCTCCAACATTAAATGCCTTTGACACCCTGCCATATGAATTTGGCAAATTAAGCTCATAAGCACGTTCTCCATACTTTCAAAGTACTTTGAAATGACCATCCACCCTTGGAATGAGCTTGTGTTTCCTTAGATTAGGAAATATCTCCTTCTTCAAGTGTAACCATACTAAATCTCTCGGTTGAAAAATATATTGGCTTCTATGCTTGTTTGCTCTTGTCTTGTATACTTCATTTTCATTCTCAATATTGTACTTGACTTGCTGATGTAGTTTTTTTTAAAGAAATCAACTCTCTCTTATGAATCATAACTCTTCACTTCACCCTTCTTAAATGGCACCATATCAATCGCCACATATGGATTAGTACCATATACTATCTCGAACGGACTAAACCTTGTTGTAGTATAAGGACTTCGATTGTAAGCAAAACCTGCATGTGATAACTTGACATCCCAATCCTTAGCACTCTTACTCACCAATCCCCTTAGCAGAGTACCTAAAGTTCTATTAGTAACTTCAGTTCATCCATTCGTTTGAGGATGGTGTGATGTGCTAAATAGAAGCTTTGTTCATAGCATATGCTATAAAGTCTTCCAAAAATAGCTTAGGAACTTCACATTTCTATCCTAAACAACACTTCTCAGAATTCTATGCAACCTCACGATCTCCTTGAAGTATAAATCCACAACATGGGTAGCATCATCTGTCTTGTGACATTGAATAAAATGATCCATTTTTTAAAATCGATCCACTACAACCATAATAGAATCCTTTCCTCATTGTGTCCAACACAATTCCAAGATAAAATCCATACTAATACCTCCCCATGGTTGAGTTGGAACAGGTAAAGGTACATATAACCCTTTGTGAAAGAAACTCTTGCTCCTTTGATACGTAGCACACCTAGAAACCATGGATAGTACTCCTTTTTGCATTCTCGTCTAATAGAAATGTTCTTGTAGCAACTCCAAAGTGTCCTGTAATTCCTCCTTTATGCACCTCTTTGATTAGCAAGTCTCGAACTGAAGTCTTTAGCACACATACTTTGTTGTTCTTGAATAAGAACCCACCTTGAATAACATAAGCTCTCACACTCCCTTGTTTCTTGCACTCTTTAAAGATCATAGAAAAATCATCATCCATGGTATATTGACTCTTCAACATCTTGAACGCTAAAAGCTTTGCATTCATCATGGTAAGTACCATGGTCCTCCTCGATAATGCATCACCCATGACATTTTCTTTTCCATCCACATGCCTTGTAGAAAACATAAATGTCTGTAAGAAGCTTATCCACTTAGAATATCTTGGACTTACCTTATTTTGACCATGCAAATTCCTCAAACTCTTGTGATCTGAATGAAGTACAAAAGGCTTGGGTCTCAAGTAATGACTCCATGTCTCCAAACAATGCACTATAGCATAGAACTCTTTATTGTAGGTTGAATAGTTCAGTATTGCGCCATTTAACTTCTCATTAAAGAAAGCAATCAACTTCCTTTCTTATTAAAGTACACTCTCATTACCTACACCACTCACATCACATATTACTTGAAATAATTTATCGAAATAAGGTAAAGATAATACCAGTGAATTTGAGAGCTTTATCTTCAAATCTTCAAAGGCCTTTGTTGCTTGTTCATTCTAATGGAACTCTCCTTTCTTCATCAATTATATAATAGGTGCTGCAATGGTAGAGAATTATTTGATGAACCCCGTATAAAATGAGGCTAACCCATGGAAACTTCGAACTTCGTGGACATTAGTAGGAATATGCCATGATTGTATAGCTTCCATATTCGTTGGATCAACTCAAATACCATCCCCACTAACAATATAACCCAGAAATATCACCCTTTCCATCATGAAATCACACTTCTCCATCTTACCATAGAGCTTCACCTCTCTTAGCTTATCAAATATCCTCTTCAAGTGTTGTATGTGCTCGAACTTGCTCTTACTATATACCAAGATATCATCAAGGTAAACAACAACAAAGTCCCCAAGAAACAGTCTAAGTAACTTCATCATCAACCTCATGAAGGAACTTAGTGCATTATATAGCCCAAATTGCATCACTAACCACTCATACAACCCGTACTTAGTCTTAAAAGCTGTCTTCCACTCATCCCCTTCCCGTATCCTTATTTGATGGTAGCCACTTCTAATATTAATCTTCGAGCACACCTTTGCACGATGCAACTCATCTAACATGTCATCTAATATTGGAAAGGAAATTTGTACTTAATTGTGATGTTGTTGATGGCTCTTGAATAAATAAACATCCTCCACGTACCATCCTTCTTAGGTACTAACAAAACTGGAACACTTCATGGACTCATACTCTCCCGACTATAGCCTCGGGCTAAAAACTATTGCACATGATTCTGTAGCTCTTTAGCCTGCTCTAGATTGCATCTATATGCTGGTTTGTTTGGTAATGGAACTCCTAGCATAATATCAATATCATGCTCAATACCTCTCAAAGGTGGTAGCTCGCTAGGCAACTCTTTCAGAGACATATCGACATACTCTTTCAACACTTGTTGTAATTTTGGATCCATATTAGCATTCTCCTCTCATTGGAACTCGTTTATAACAGAGGCATAGCATATGTTCTCATCTATGATGGCTTCATTCATCTCATACTCCTTAAGGATCAACATCTTCATGCCACTCTTCTCTTTTTTCTTCCCACACTTGACATCCTCCTTTTTTTTTCATTCCTAAAAATCAAATCCTCCCCATCTAGATTAGGTTTGAGCCTAAAATTCTTTTGGTCCTTACACACCATATACTAATTAAGGACCCCGTCATGCACAACCTTCCTATCAAATTTCCACGGCCTTCCCAACAAAATGTGACAAGCATCTATAGGTAGAATATCTTATAAAACATCATCAAAATAATTTCCAATCTTAAAAGAGTTAAGAGATTGTTTGGTTACCCTTACACCTTTATCTTTGTTGAGCCATTGGAGTGAATATGGTCTTAGATGACCCTAGGTTTCCAAACTGAGCTTTTTCACCATCTTTTCACTAGCAAAATTAGTGCATGAGCCACTATCAATGATGACTTGACACACTTTATCACCAATTCTACATTTGGCCTTGAAAATCTTCTCCTGTTGAGTAAGTAAAGGTTGTGGTTGTAATTGAAGTACTCTTTGTAACACGTAGCAATCCACTTGGCCTACTTCCAAAGCATACTCTAAGGTATCACTCTCCTCTTCTAGGTCTTCATTATCTTCATAAGCCTCCATATTTGCTATCTCTTTCAAAGTCAACTTTGGTTTAGACAATCCTGAGAAAAGTGGTCATATCCTCTACACTTGAAGCATTGCTTGTTCACCTTACCAACCACTTGATCTTTTTCCTTTTCTTCTTGAGTGAAATTCCAAGCATGGTCTTGAATTGTGGCTTGAGAAATTGGTGGCTTTGACACACCCTTGAAATTTGAACCATATGGAGCGTTGGTTGACTTGCTTTGTGGACTAGTCCTCTTCAACTGTTTCTCGAACTTGATGGCTAACTTAGCTAGGTCTTCAAACACTTTATACAGGTACACCTCTACCTTCTCTCAAAGATTAATATTTAAATCCCTGATGAATCATGCACACCTTTTTTCTTCTCATTCTTGGACATCGCATATTAGAGCTAGCATTTCGAACTCCTAAATGTATTCTTCAACTCTAAGTAACCCTTGCCTCAACGTGGCCATTTTTATTAAATTTTCTAGCTCATATTTCCAAGGCACAAACTTCTTCTTCAAATGTTTCTTTAATTTTTCCCATGACCTAATCTTTGATTTTTTGTGTCTCTCCCATATCCTTTTGAAATTATCGTACCATACTCTAGCAAAAAATTTTAAACTTTAATATCGCTATCCGACACTGTTTCTCATCATCAATTTCCTTATACTAAAAAATTGACTCAATTATTTGCAAAACTTTAAGAAAAGATCACAGGTCAAGATTACCTTTGAATTTAGGAAGATAAAAGTGAATTCCCTTTTCCACAACATCATATGTTCTTCTCAAAGTGTCACATGTCCTTACGTAATTGCCCACACTCTCTTTTTCTTCTTCTTTTTCCACTTGGTTTTTTGCTCTTCTCATGTGCCCTTCCTCTACTTATTCCCTTTAGTTTTATGGTTGCACGTGGGAATCAAGGTCTTGGGAAGCTTCTATTCCTTATACCTTCAATTTAACCTCCTTGATTTTGTCCATCAAGGTCTTGAGAAAATCTCTCTAGTCTTCTCCTTGGTTCTCCATTCTTATTCGTAACAACTTATTATTACCCTTTCAAACAAGCCTTAATCACACACCCCCACTTAAGTCACCCACTTTTGCTTATCTCTATTTTATTCCCTCTCTTTTGATTAGTTTTCTTGTAGATTAAATTCTTAAGTATAACTTTTTATGTTCTTATTTCTAGGTGATAACCCAGTGGTAGTGGAGGAGGAAGCATAGGTCATGTGTGCTTAGAGACCAAAGTTGCTTCGGTAATGATACATGTCATAGATAGGGATTTTATATGCAATATGTATATAGTTTTTTATGTTATCATGATTGAAATTGTTGAATGAAGATATTGTCATGATGTTGGTATTATATGATATGTTGAAAGAAATAGTAATAAAGTTGTGAAAGTATAAGTTCTGTACATTGTTGGTTGAGATGAAACATGGTTTATGGCATATACCTATAGTTGTGGCTCTGAATTTTCATGATGATATAATATATTGGAAGTTGAAAAATCACTTTTATTAGGTTTCATAATATTTTTGTGGAAAATATTTTTGTGAAAGTATGAGTTCTATACATTGTTGGTTAAGATGAAGCATGGTTTAGTTACTCTAGGGCAATTATGGTTAATATAGATTAAAAATGGAAATTTGGTTATTTTAATATGATAAGTGGTCTGGGATAGTGTAAGTATGTTATGTGGGAATTTTGGAGTAATTATGAATGGTCTAAATCTAATAAATGAGTAAAATGGTTTATGAAGGAATAGTAATCATATGGGTATATTTATCACATATGGGAATTATTTGAGTTTAACCTTGACTTATGGATATGTTTGTTATATTGGTATTTTAAAAATGTTTATTCTATTTGGGAGTCAAATGAGTCTCATGGAAAAAGTTATGAATGAATTGTAAAATTTGAGTTTTGTAGGAAAGGCAAATAGTAACCCTAAGGGTAAACTATTGTTGCTTGTGTAGAATATGGGAGTTGTCTCTCCAATTTTTGTATATGATGTAAATATTAATATTTTGGGAATGTATATTAAATTTTGTGGTTATATGGATCTTATGGGAAACGTTTTGATTAAATTGTGGAATTAGGGTTTGATGGGGAAATATAAATAATAACTCTACAGAGAGGCTATCATATCATGTGAAAGATGTTCGATTTAAATATTATTTTTTGGTATGTTTTCAATAATAACATTTTAAGGATGGCTATTGAGTTTGGTGATAAAATAAGTACCGAGGAAAAGGTTATGATAAACTTATGAAATTAGGGTTTCCTAGGAAAATTGTGGTCTTTTTCTTAGAGAAGTGTTTCAAATGATTATGTTGAGATATATTATGTGCCTTTAATTTCTACATATGTGTAAGTATGTGGACCTTGAGAAATACCACCTTAAATAAGATACTAATCATTTAAAGAGAAAGGTTATGTGAGCCAGGGCCATTGGGTCCATTTCATTGGATGATAATAATAGCTTAGGTATATTTTTCCTAAGAGGTACTTTAGAATGGTATACCAATTTAAGAATACTATTCAGGTGCATTTTTTTTTGAGAGGTCTTGGATCCATTCCACTGGATGATAATAGTCGTTAGGTGTGTTATCGCTGATAGGTGCTTCAGACCATTCTATTGGTTTAAGAATAGTGGAATTTCTAAGCTCAATGTAAACTAGAATGTGATATTGGGATAAGAATAATGAATAAGATATTAATAATTTAAAGTAGAAGATTATATGAGTTAGGAATTGAGTTCATTCCATAGGACAATAATAGTGGCTCATGTGTATTTCTTTTCTTAAGAGGTGCTTCAAACCATTCCACCATTTTAGGAATAGTGGTCAGGTACATTTTTCCTTGAGAGGTGTTGGGTCTATTCCACCGGATGTTATTATTGGCTTAGGTGTTGTCTATGAGATGTGCTTCAAATCATTTCATTAGTTTAAAATTAGTGGGATCCTTAAACTCAGCAGAAATATGAATATGGATGATGATTGTAACTAATGATATAATTATGAAATTAGTGATTATCTTATATTATGTTACTATGATCATTTATGCTTCCATATGGTTTCTTTTCCTCTTAAGGTTGCATATTATGTCTTCTTAGAATTAGTATAGGAACAATTGAAAAGAAAGATGTGCAAAGAAAGGTGATGCAGAAGCATCCATAGATCCTCAAGATGATCAAGATTTAGCATACTTGATTATGGAACCAATCACATTATATGTCTTTGATAATGATATTAATAATATGTCTAAGATAAATGAGTTTACTTTAAGCCATTATTATAGGTATGTAAAATATTTTTAGGAAGAAGATCAAGCCATTTAAGATGTCAACATCTATAAGATTTGATGTCTTACAAGCTATTACAAAGGGAGCTACTATACATGGAATTCAACTCAATAAGTTAAGAGATTTAGTCAAAATTCAAGTCAACATCATTGTTTTGATTAGGGTTCTTGTTAGTTGTTTTTATGTACCAATTAACTTGATTTTTTTAGTCTTTGTTGATTTATGTATTATATAGGGTATAATTGCATTGTTAATACTAGTTCATGTGCTAGTTAGATGTGTGTGTGTCATGTGGCTAAATTAGTGTACAAGTGATAAGTTCATATTTTGACACATTTTATACCTTTATAATCTTAGTTTTTAGTATTTTATTTAATTAATATAGGTGAATAATTATTATTTTATGCTTAAGTGGTAAAAATTACATAAATATTGTTATTTGATCTAAAATGATAATAATTAAGTAAATTTAGAATATAATATTATTTATTAATATTTATTTAATTTTATTTTTCATGTTTTATTTTTAAATAAAAGAAAATAAAAAAAAGAAATTGGACCTTTAGACCAACGACTAAAGGCCGAAGGCCTAAAGGCCTAGGATTAAGCCAAAGGAAGCCTAATGTCTCAACTGACCTGAAAAGAAAAGTCAAAGAAGAAAGCAGGCCATAAGGAATAAAATAACCGGTCAATAGGGCTGATGTGGATAGCTCAACGCATGGCAGAAGAATGAAAACACACGACAATAAATAGAGCAGTAGGGCATGTGCTAAAAAGAGAGTGCAGACGGACGGAGAGAGAGAAAAAGTTGTGCGGCGAGGCACAAGAAGCTGCACGGAACGAAGAAGGCCGCAGGGCCTGACGCACGGACTTCGAGGTGTAGTAGCATAGGTCAAAGCCTTCGTTAGCCAGAAGGAAAAATAAAAAAGAATATATTGCACAAAAATTAAGGCGCCGAGAAGAGAGAATAAGAGGAAATTTTATGCCAGTAGAATTTCTTTCAGATAAAATTAATTTTTATCTGAATAAATTCTTGATCTTTTATCCAAAATTAATTCCTGTTATATCTTTCTCTTATTTTAATTTATATTTTAGATATTTATTTCTATGTAATTAATTCTATAATTATGGCTGGCTGATTATTTATTGTTAGGGAATAAATTGAAACCTTGGATTAGGATTTGAATTATAATTTTATTTTCTTTATTTTGTGAGATTTTTTCTTGACTCTATGTTAATTGCTATCGTTTATATGTAGAATTCTGTCAAGTATAGTTTATTTGGTGCATGCCTTGTTCTGGTTTCCTCATAAGTGACAGTATGTAGGATTAGTTTCCTGCTAGGTGGCCATCTAAATATATTAGAATTTATATGTATAAATTGCAGCTAGGTTAGATAACAATTCACCTAATAGTTTTGTGATTCTAACCGAAGTAGTAAAACGTTTCGATACGTGTGGGTCAAGGAAAGAAAATACAACTATTCATGCATTGTGTATTAGTTTGGGTACTTGGATTGATAGTCTTTCAATTATAATTAATGCATTAAATCTAGGTAAATATAGGAGCCGCTTGTTGCTTCTATATTGCTAGTATTTAATAGGGTTAATATTGGCACGTTGTCGTATTAATTAATTAAGGGAAGTAATATAAGGTGTATGGACCTGTGTTTGGTGTACAACTTGGTTGATCTCATTCTCATGATTAAATATTGACTTAGAAGTTAATATTATATTTTGACCTAATCTAGCGGTGGATATTGATTTCCTTAGCATATATATCATATCTGCGAGTTTCCTATTATTTTTATTATTATTAGTTTACTTTATTTTATTTACTCCTTTTATTTTTATTTTTATAACCCCATTAGTATTTTTATTATTTATTTATCTTGTGTTATTTAGGAATTTTATTTTTATTTTTATTTTTATTTTTATTTTAAGATAGTTAGATGGAGGTGAGCCCGCTCAATCCCCAGCTAAAACAATACCCTTATTTACCAGCGTTACAATTGACAACAAGAGGGTTTAAATTGCGTGCTGGCTACGGCCACACCAACAAGTAAGCAAGTTAAGGTAAGGCAAGAGTAGGGCCTTAATCATTTCCAAACATGGTTTTGAGATATATTTGAGGATTTTCTTTGAGTTCTTGGAAGTGCCAAAGTCAAACAAGACACTTTCTTGAATTTCAAAGCATAAGTTGCTTTTTATGCAATTTCAAGCAACCAAACAAGACCTTAATGACATGGATGATATGGGATGAGTCAAACTATGTTTTGTTTACCTGTTAGATGTTATGCCACGTCATCATGACATGTGGAATCTATTGGAACAAGTGCCACACGTGGAGTAATGCAAAGTAGGGTTTTCTTTGTTAAGGTTGTGATTTTATGTAACTAACTAGTTCATAAGGGAACAATTTTTATATGATGTATTGCCACATCATTGAATTATAATTATAGGTTGTAATTAGATGTAATTAAGAGTTGAAAAGTAGAGTTTATGGCCTATAAATAAGGGTCTTCTTATGTGCAAAAGAGAGTTTTGAGTTTGAATAAAAATCATCTCCTATGAGAGAGTTTAAACCATCCAATTCTATGTGAGTTAAAAGTGTCCATTGTTAAGGTTTCTTTGTGTGTGCCTTTTCTTTGGTTTTGAATCCTATGAAGATTATTTGTGTTTTCTCCATTTGATTCGTATCAAAGCGCTCATCTTTGTGAGTTCTCTTTGAGATCCATTTAAACATCATCTTTGTGAGGTGTTTAAGTGTTACATTTGCTGCATTTTATCCTACCTTATTCGTCCACCATCATACTACATGAACATCATCATCCATCACCTTTATTGAGTGGAATTTGTGTGGGTGTTACATATCAAATTAGTATCAGAGCCTCATGATTCATCCTTCCTTAAGGTAAATCACTTTCCTAGGCTTTAAATTCCACTCATAAATAATCATCAAGAATCATCAAGACTCATCAAGAACTTCATCAAGATCTTGATAAACATCATCAAGATTCAATTAAAGTTGAAGATTGTCATTTCTATTATTTTTCTCCTTCCATACGCCACACATATACATTGATACTTTCCATTATTTTGAGTGTTGTGAGATTACACACACATAAAAACATTTCTCCTTGAGTGATTTACTCGACCCTAGCATACAATACTCCTTTTCATTCGTTGGTTTTCTCTTAACTTACAAAACTTCATTCGATCACCTTGAGTTAAAATTTAGTGTGTGCAACAATGGAAAATTCAGAATTTATGAAGTCCATCCTTGATGCCATCAACATTCAATTTTAAAAGCTTGAAGTAAAAATGGAGAATAGGATGGAAGAACAAAATGATAGGGTTGAAGGCATAGTGAGGCGATTCATTGAATCAAGAGGATGTCATTTGAATAAAAAACTTGAATATGTTGAAGAAGACTCAATTCCATCTTGACGCACGCATATTCGAATAAGAAGAAGGCAAGAGCATGGTGAAGATAAGGGTTTGAAGGTTTATTTTCCAGAATTTCATGGAGAGTTAGATGCGGAGACATTCATAGATTGGATGCACACTATGGAATCCATCTTTGAATTTAAAGAATATGATGATCATATGAGATGTAAGTTGGATACTCTTAAACTTTGATAATTTAAAAGAATTTGATTTTATAATCTCAATAGATCAAGGGAAAGAGATGGAAAGCCAAAGATCAAGTCATGGGAGAAATTGAAAAAGCACATGAAGGGAAAATTCATCCCAAGATAATTTGAGCAAGACAACTTCATCAAAATGATGACATTAAAGCAAGGGAATTTAAGTGTGGAAGAATATACAAGGAACTTTGAAAATTTATCCTTGATATGTTATGTACAAGAGAGGAAAGAACAAACTTGTGCAAGATATCTTGGAGGATTGAATTTCAACATTAGAGATAAAGTTGAAGTTTCCCTATATGATACACTTGAAGATATGATCAAGCTTGCTATAAAATTTGAAAGGAAACTCAAAAGGCCTAAGGTATTCTCCAAACCTTCCTCTTCCTTGTCGAATGAAGCATCATTATCTTTGACTTTTATGCCATCAAATTTGAGCATTATCATGGAAGAAAAAGATCTTAAGCCACGCACGGAGAAGTATAAAGTTAAGGAGATTGAAGCTAAAAGTAGATAATGTTTTAAATGTAGAGATTATGGTCATTATGCTAAATAGTGTCCTAATCAAAGAGTTATGAACTTAAGAGAAATTGAGGAGATTAAAAGGGAAGAAAAGGAAAGCGTGAATGAGGAAGAAAATTGAGTATGTATTGATGAAGACAATCAGGCTATTACTACCATTAAAGCAGAAGAAGGGAAACCAAGTTTTTACATGCATCACGTTGATTATGTGGAGAATGATGAGCATTATTATCCCATGGTTTCCTTGTTTTTTTATGGAGCAAATGTTATCATTGAAGAAAATTGAAGAAAAAACACGGTGAGTTCGAAGGTGTATAATGTGCATGAAGACATATGTGATGTGAAGAAGCAAATTAACCATAATCCACCCCATGCATTCAGTGTATGATCATTGATGTGCACATATAAATATCCAATGTCAAGGCTTAAGAGGCATTGGAGGATCTTCAAAGCTAACTTTAATATGAAGCAAATATTCAAAGAATTCAAGGACAAGTATCACATTGAAGAATATATACTTTGGTGTTTGTTATTCCTCATCAAAGTTGTGAATTTGAGGACAAATTCTTCAGGAGAGGGATATTGATGCAAGATCATGGCCTTAATCATTTCAAAACATGGTTTTGAGATATTTTTGAGGATTTTCTTTTAGCTCTTGTAAGTGCCAAAGTCAAACAAGACACTTTCTTGAATTTCAAAGTATAAGTTCCGTTTTATGCAATTTCAAGCAACCAAACAAGACCTTAATAACATGGAAGATATGGGATGAGTCAACCTATGTTTTGATGACATGTTGGAAGTTATGCCACATCATCATGACACATGGAATCTATTAGAATAAGTGCCACACGTGGAGTAATGCAAAGTAGGGTTTTCTTTGTTAAGGTTGTGATTTTATGTAATTAACTATTTCATAAGGTAATGATTTTTATATGATGTATTTCCATATCATTTAAGTGTAATTAGAGATTGTAATTAGATGTAATTAAGAGTTGGAAATTAGAGTTTATGGCCTATAAATAAGGGTATTCTCATGTGTAAAAGAGAGTTTTGAGTTTGAATAAAAATCATCTCCTATGAGAGAGTTTAAACCTTCCAATTCTATGTGAGTTGAAAGTGGCCATTGTTAAGGATTCTTTGTGTGTTCCTTTTCTTTGTTTTTGAATCCTATGAAGATTCTTTGTGTTTTCTTCATTTTATTAGTGTTAAAGGGTTTATCTTTGTGAGTTCTCTTTGAGATCCATTTAAACATCATCTTTGTGAGGTGTTTAAGTGTCACATTTATTACATTTTATCCTACCTTATTCGTCCACCATCATACTACACGAGCATCATCATCCATCTCCTTTCTTGAGTGTAATTTGTGTGGGTGTTACATATCATAAGGCTTCCTATATAAGCATGATGTTGACACATTGTAACATATGGTTGAATCATTTGAAATCTAATGTTAGTATTACACTTTGCTATTCCTATCTTTTTTGATTGGATAATCCTACCTAAGAATACTTCGAGTAAACTTAGATAGGGTGACATTCAAAGGTTGAATTATTTATCCATTCTTTCTTGAATATCTTCTTTACTTGCTTCTTCCATAGCATCCATTGATCCTACATCTTCCACAATCATTCAAATCTTCAAAAACATAAGAAGACTCATGCCATTTTAGTATCAAAGCCTCTAATAGATTTCCATTAAAGTTGAGTTTACCATCTATTCCTTCTTCCAATTTCATGCATAGGTTTTCTCATCCAGCATTTCTCATGCATGCCCATGCATGCATGGTGATCTTCAATTTTAATATTTTAGTTTGATCAATCCTTATAGCACATATTCAACCAAACTCCAATACATATTCATCCTTCCCTTTAGATCTTCAAAATTGAGTTTGAATATTACCTATTCTTCAACCTAAGAATTCCAATACTAAATTTAAGTCTTCGAATCTTCCTTCCTTGTTTCAATTTTCCCAACCATTTTTCCTTAACATCTGTTATCCTACATTCAAGTGTTCTTTACGCCTTCAATCCTCTTCAGTAAATCTTGATCTCTAACCATGATTATCTATCTTCTTTCTTCCTTGGTGATCTATTATGTTTCCCATTTTTGATTTGAACAAAATCTTCTAAATTAAAGCACCATTACTTGAGTCTTGATTGACTTGATTCTAGCAAGAAACTCATCTATTTTTCTAGTTTTGTTCGAGTATCATTTTGATACTCATCTACTCTTATATTCCTTAACATTAATCATTCATAAAGAAGAAAATTTATTTAAAAAAATCATTCTTCCCATCATTTCTTTGTGTTTTTCCTTCGAACAAAATTTAATATGTTATCGACCAAGATTACATCTATCGTGTATCAAAAGTTTTTGATAACATATTATATAAATTACCTTCTATTACCATATTTTGATCATATCCAAGAAGCGTCCAAGATTCTTGCAATGCAATAAAGAAACTATCAATAATAGAGTTCCATCATTAACCAAGGAGTGTCGAAGCATCATCCAATAAGAATAACAACCATAGGTGAAGAGGTGTCCATGAATACCATGTTTGATACTCTTAAACAACTTGCAATAAGTGTACACCGTAAGTAATTAGTGTCTTATCAAAAGTCACTGTCATCTAATGGTTTAACTTACTTGAGTTGAGGACCCCACTCTCAACCGATGGAATAGCAATAAAGAAAAACTTTAGGGCAAGACACTCCTGGCCATTATTCTTGCTGGTGAATCGATAGGCACAACAGGCCCTAACTCAAGTGATCTTTCACTTTAAGTTCTTAATGTATTATTAGTAATTTATTTATTTAAAGGTCATTACACAGTCATGTATAACTGCTCATGTAAGGCACTGCCCCAACTCATACCCTGAAACAACCCTATTTCTAGGGATGATAACGGGGCGGGTTGGGGATGGGGACCCCATCCCTATCCCCAAACCCGATAAGAAAAATAATCTTTAAACTCAACCCAATCCCTAATTTTTTTATTGGGGATTCCCTAACCAAATCCCCTTGGGATCAAATCCCCATACTCGACCCAATCTCCAATCTATTTTTCATCCCCGATTTATTTTCTAACCTTAAAACCTGACCCAATCCTTGAAACCCTACTTTATACCTGATCCTCGATCCCTTCCTCATTTCTCAAGCTTTTTTTATATTATACTTTTAATTTATATTCAATAAAAAATTATATTATATATATGTATAATTATATATATATATATATATGTATCTAATTTTTGGGGTGGGTTTAGGGATAGGGACCCCAAACCTGTCCCCAAAAAAATTCTCATTAAGAATCCCTAAACCCGAACCCGAATAGGGAATGCCTAATAGGGCTCCGAACCCACAGAAAATTGCCATCCCTACCTATTTCTCCTCATAAACACTATCCCCATAATCCTAGCATATCCTCTCCTCTAGTTACCCTTTAATCCCCAATTTATCCAAAAGATACAACATGTTATTAGGAACCACATATTCAAGAGTCATGGACTATTACCCACATTTTACACATGTGATAATAACTAATCTCTTGGGTTATTATTTGCACCTCATTCCAAACCATAATTTATTCTACTTAGCATAGTCCCTTCTCTAGTTTAACTATAAACTAAAACATTGTGTCCTAACTCCCATATTTTACACATGTGATAATGACCGACCTATTCGGGATCCCTCCAAAACCCTAATTTCTCATCTTGTCCATAACTACCTTCTTCGACCCCCCATGGCCACCAAATTTAGTGTACATTACCAAAATTTTATGGTTAATATCATGACCCAAGATTGTAGTCCAACTCTCCCATATTTTACATGCGATAATATCCTACCCTTAGGGTTGCACCACGGGCCCTTAAAATCCTAATTTCACACTTTTGGTCATAACTCTTTTCCTAGTGCTCAAATGACTTTTCACATTTACATGGCTACCAAAGATTCCATTATTAACCTTATACCCACTACCTAGTATCAATATCCCACTTTACTCATATATGATTATAACTTTTCCCCTAGGTTTTAGTAATCACATATATGGTCTTTTTCCCTTTTCCTATATTTACCATAAACCTTTATTTTTTGCCCCAATTACCTCATATAGTACTCCTACACTATTTTATGCCATTCAATACTCTAAATTACCCAACATGTCAATTTTTAATGGTATTGACCAAAATGACTCTAGGCTATTGGAAACCCTATTTCTGTCATCATCAATTCACAAGAAACCCAACACAAAGAACTCTTCAAATTTCCACACATGTAATATCAAAAACGGCATGGATATGATTATACATAAATACTTGAAATCAACACAGTAATGACTACGTAACTTTCTTACCTTCTTCTATCATCAAACAAAAACTACATATATAACACCAAAGTCTTTTAACATTTTATACATGCCATCACACATCAACAAATCAAGTACATATATTATAATACAATGAAATCCTATCTATAACTGTATCCTTACTAAAGTGGCTCCAGTCTCTAAGTATGCAAGACCTACACCTCCTTTTCTGCTATAATTAAAATATTACTTAGAAATAAAGAAATACGCAAATTAAACTTTCTTTCTCTCTTTTTTTTTTAAAAAAAAAGACTTTGACCTAAAAGAAAGCTGAAAGAGGAGAAAGGAAATAGAGGTAACCAAAGAAGAAAAAATTTGTAGGGTAGGGCACTACGTTACATTGGTTGCGATGGTTGTTTTAGAGAAGTTGGTGAGGGTTAAGAGCTGGGGTTGAGATGATGGTGAGAGGAAAGGTTCAAGGATGAATATATAGGTAGGGGAGGCAAAAGGAGAGGGGAAGATGATGAGAGAGGGGGAGATACAACTCGGCACTCAAAGGCACAAGGGGAGAAGGACAGCTACAAGGTGCAGCGACAACGTGCAGGGATAAGGTCAGGTGGCGTGACTAAAGTGTATGGTGGTGTATGGCCGAGAGGGGAGAGGAGAGAGGCATGCATGGTGTGTAAGGGGCTGTTTGGTGCAAAAATGGAAAGGGAGGACAAAATGAGAAAGAAGATGAGTGGGGAAGGAAGAAAAAAGAAAAGAAAGAAAAAGAAAGAAGAAGAAAGAAAAAAGAGAGGGTGGCTTGAGCTTGTCTGGGGAAGAGGAAGAAAGAAAAGAAAAGAGGGAGAGAGTTGGGTTAAGAGCAACGAATCCTATGAAGAAAAAGAGAAGAAGCAAAAGAAAGAAAGAAAAGAAAGAAAAGAAAGAAAAGGAAGAAAAGGAAAGAAGAAAAGAAAAAAAAAGGAAGAAAATAAAGTTTTGGGTGTGGGATTTAGGTTTACATTTTTGGGGTTGGAATTTTTTTCTATTAGTGATAATAAATTTTTTATCTATAATAATTTATTTGGTTTAAGTTTAGGTTTATTTAAAATAATAAATTAAAAAGATAAAATTTTAAATTTAGGTTAGATTAAAATGTTGATAAATCAAGATTATAATTTCAAAATTTGAGAGTACTATACATAAATTTTCACAACTAAGAAAACAATTCATCCATAT
Organism: Tamarix chinensis; assembly: GCA_030549775.1. Lineage (NCBI taxonomy): Eukaryota > Viridiplantae > Streptophyta > Magnoliopsida > Caryophyllales > Tamaricaceae > Tamarix > Tamarix chinensis. The sequence continues at coordinate 64,304,254 of CM060174.1, forward strand.
ACCATATTAGTCTTATTAGTGAGCATGTGAATTTCATGAATGATAACTTTCACTGTAACATTCCTTTTCATACATGATTAGTATGGGGTATAGAAAGTGGGACTAGATTTCAAACAATGAACAACTTCCTCAATTCATTTAGCAATATTTGAATTAGGTTTTTATTTCTATTTAGAATGAACACTATCTTTGAATTGTCTTTTAACATAATCATTGTCAACATAACCCTTAAAGACAGCATGGTCTTCATGTGTTATATATTTCTTCTCATAATCAACATTTTTTGTAACTTCTCTTTGCCATAAGCATTCACTATGCTTTTGTTGCAAAAAACCATATTGTTGTTGCAACAAATTATAATCATAAAATAATTCAACATATTTCAATTTCCACTATAGAAGTGGTTTATATTGTGGATATTCTTGTTGGTGTTGAATATCACGGTCAATTGCAACCATATACTTCATTGACAGCCATTTTGTAAATTTCTTCTTTTCTTGGGACTAACTAAATAATAATATTCTCATGTATTCTAACAATGAATTGGTTATAATGTCTAACTAATTGAAATAAAATAAAAGGTTTATATGAAAACTTACTTTATCTAGAAATATAGTTTCGATATAATGCCACCATAACATTCTTACTTATATTTCCCTTATAATTCTTATATTGATGCAACTACTTCAAATCATATGAGGGATCATATAATTGCAAATGTTCAATAGCCCATACCTATTGAGTTTGGAAACATTAATTGTATGAAATAGAAGAGCAAGGGTCATAGTATTGTAATATAAAATATATTACATGTAATAATTGAGCACATCCGCTCCAATGAAATTCAATAGTTAATTATTTTTTCTCTTAGAGGCATTAAAATCTTCTTCAATTATATATTCATACACCAAGGAACCCCATGAATAGGTTAATTGAGCTTAAATATCATCTAGAATTTGAGTAAACTTATAGTTGCATCAAAATGTTCAACTTAGTGTACAAAGTATATGTTATAAAAATGTACACTATATACATAAATATCATATCTTCATCATTGTTATGCAATTGAAAATCCTTACCTACTTCAATAATGTCTTTCACATTTTCATGGGGTCACAGACTTATCTTTGAGTATTTTTTGAAATAATTTCCAAAAGTTACTAATCCCATAATCAAGGTATAATTGTATAATTGTACCACATTCTCAGCCCTAATATTAAACTTACATCGGATACTTGAAAAGGGATAAATCTTATTCAAAATTTAAATATTTTATGTTCACCAGCACACATACATAGTAAATTACACAATCAAAGGTCATTTATTTATATGTGGCACTTCTGTCAGTACAGTTAATTGAGTCTTGAGAAAATTACCTTATACTCACAGGATGAGTAATTGCAAATAATTTCTATCTATGTTACTCTACATGCACTTCTAATTCTTCATTGATTTAAATGAGCTATAAATATGTAAGGGAATCAAACACATTGTATAGTCTTAATTATAGCGGATATATTAATTAAATAATAATATTAAATTTTTATTGGTTCAATTTAACCAAAAATTTTAAACTTACATTTTGATAACCAAGTGCAGATACCATAAAAGTTTTGTATTCAATAAAATTAAATAAGTTATGAAATTAAATTGAAAAATATTAAATATAAATGAGCCATATTCAACATTTTACCAGATTAAAAGTTGCCTATAGCAACATAATGGAGAGTAATTTTGGAATATAAAGACTTGCATCATGCATGCATAAATGCTATTATTTATATGTTATGATAATCTTTAACCTATATAGAAAAAAGAGATATAGCAAGAGAGGAGATATAACTAAAACATATGCTAACAACTTAAATAAAAATGAAATTATTAAAAGAAATTTTAGATAGATATAACCCATCAATAAAGTAAGATATGAAATTTGTGATGTTGTAGATAAGAGGAGATTGAAGAGTAAGATAATAAAAGAGAAGGAGAAAAAATCCTAATTAAAATAAAATTATTGACATAAAAGGGGTTGATTTTAGTTTAAATAAAATTATTCCACTTTGTATAGTGAATCACTTCAACTTAACTAGTGTGTTTACTGTGGAAAATAATTTTCTTTATTTGGTTGGGCCAACGAAAAGAGCCATTTTAGTTACTTTTCTAAGGAAATGGTTAATTTGGTATTTTCAAACCTTTTTTGGGTGTTATTGGTCATTGGTTTGGGGGTTTTTTATGTTCTAATTACTTCCTGATACTCTTCTTACAAAAAGTGAAATAAAAGAAAAGGGAAGAAAGAGATCGATGGTTGCCACAATAGTCAAATTGTAGTACCTCCTTTTGCATCATATTTATTGATTCAAGAACAAAGATGGATTTGTAAAGGATAAAAAAAGGTAACATAAAACTAGATAAAATACGGGGAATAAAAAGAATCGGATAGTACACAATAGATTCCCTTCCTCCAAATCTGGACTCCTTGAAGAAAAATTATTCGAGTTTAGGATCATGACTTAATTCTTCAACAATTTCCCCTAATTTCACCCCTTGTACCCATCAGTGGTGAGATGTTCCCCATCTTAATCATTGACTTGGAAAACTATTTGGAAAAAAGCTCATTGCTTCCTGCATACTTCTTGACTAGTACCTTTGACTCCTTATTCTTTGTGAAGAGCACCTTGTCGAAACTCAAGAGACCTTTTGAAGTAATCAAGTTCTTGTACTAGTAATTATCAAATCTTAGCGATGACTCTTTGTCTAAGAAGAACAAGTTTTGGTCACTGCCGGATCTCGGGCACCGAGGCCTCAACTTGGCCTCAAATTATTGATCGACGGTGTTTTCTGATTTTCCATTCTCTATTTGGTTATAGAGCCTTTTACAGAAGCTGGTACACCTTGCATTTCTAATGGCGTGGCTTCACTACAAAATATATGACGTGTGCCAATAGTAATTTAGTCACATATTTTTTTCCTGTTGGCAAAAGTTACTAATACCAATAGATATATTTTTGTGGGCAATAAAGAAAGTTTTTCCTATAATTTTTTTTATTTGTTGGTAATAGTATGTTTTGCCAACAAATATTTTGCCTACTTTTATATCTGTGGGTATTAGTAGTATTATACTAACAAAACTAATACCCACTCATATATCTGTTGGTATTAGTATATAAGGAAGATAAATGTTTCAACTATTGTTATATCTCTTGTCACAACACATTCATTCCTCTTATACTTGAAATATTTCTCTTATTATCATAATTGCCAATTTTATATGAAATACTAATAATATAATATATAACCATATTTATAATTAACAATATAGTCATTGTTAATATTATAACTATGATAATTAAAATAATAAAAAATATTCTTAAAATATTAAAAATTACAAAAAATGAAATAACCAATCATGTCACGCTTCGAATGACCTATATGATGGGGTCTCACTACTTGATCGGCGCAATGGGGGTCGAGGAGGCATTGTATTCCTTGTTTATAGATATCCTTTTCAGCCTAATATTATTATAGTTATTTATATAATTATTTTAAAATTTCTTATTTTTCAATTTCAATTTCCTTGAACTTAATAATTAAATAACTATTATTATTGTAAACATTATTTTAATAAATACCATAATAAAAATAATAATTAGCATTAAGTTGTGTTCTTAATAACCTAGGACAGGAGTCTCAAGGACCAGTCTGCTAGTTGGGGGTCTGGAGGCACTGTACGTGTAGTGTAATACCCTGCTTATTAAAAACCTAATTTTTATAAATATATGTATTTATTTATGAGTTAAAATATTTAATTTTATTTTCATTAGGTTATTTAATTTAAATTGTATTTCTATTTTAATAAGTGTTCTGGTTTATTTTAAATAAAAGTTTTATCGGATAAGTTTTTTTTTGAAAAACTGTTTATAAAATTTTTCAGTTAAATTTAATCTATTTAAATTAAATTTTTGATATTAATTCTTTTAGATCTTTAAAAAAGAAAAAAATAGAAAATGTCAGTCAATACCAGCTAACTTAGCTCTCCCCACCCCTTATTCACTTTCGACTTTGAGTATGACTTGAGTCTCAACCCCCCTTTAGTTATTTGGTTCTTTATGTGTTGTGCAACTTATAGGTAACAAGTGGCCGTCGTTCGTCGAACACCGCCTCGTTGCCGCTCTATCGTGCCACCACAACTCCTGATCGTCATCATCTACAATAGCACGACGGTATCAGCAGAGAAATAGCAGTGGCGCGCCACCGGCTGGACACCTCTAGCATCGGTCTACCACCGGCGAGTGTTCCTCTCCCATTGACAAAGCTCCACCGCCCTTTACCTGCATTGATTTGGTTGATTTCATTTGGTATATTTTTCTAAAAACCCTAACTTTTTGTTTTGATTAATTTTGAAAGAATGGGATTTAATTAAGCTAAATTAGTTATTTAATTAAGTATATATGTGTTGTATGATTGAATAGGATATGCTAATTGTGTGGTATATATTAATTTTTGGAATTTATGATTTTTGACTTGGTTATGTCTACATATCTCGGATTTGTTTGATTAAGCTATTTGGGATAATTTGATTATGCATTATACTTTAAAATATACTTAGTTTCATATTGGAATTGTTAATTTAAGAAAATTGTGCAAAATTATTTGAAATTTGGTTTTTAGGTCAAAGTCTTGCGGATTTAAATAAAATTGTGTAATTGAGTTATTTTATTAAATTGATTATACATTTTGTAATCGAATATTTTTAATTTCATTTTTGAACTATCAATTAAATATTTTGGCAAGATTTGGCACAATTAATAGTACGGGCTTAAAAACCCAAACAATGTTAAATTGGGTATTTTATTTATCTTTTTTAATCAATTAAGTATACAATATGTTATAAAATAGGTCTTATTATATTTATAAACATTCAATTTAAATAAATTAATAAAATTTAACTGAATTGCATGTTTTATCCTAAAACCCTCATTTTCAAATAAAATTATGTATATTATCATTTGTATAGTTGTTTATTCCAAAATTGATTTTATATAATTATTTTAAATGACCTTAATTGTATTTTAATATGTTTAATTTGGATTAATTGGTTTGAATTATTCGAATTTGTATTTTGGGCTTTAAAACTCTATGTTTTAGGAACAGTTTATGAAATCAATTGAATTGAGTTAAAATCACCTAGCTTTAATTTAAAATTAATTAAATTGAGTTTTAAACGTATCATTTGGATCATATCTATGAAATTGATTGATTTGATATTTTGGGGTTGGAAGCCCTAATTGTGTAAGTGATTTTTATTAAAATTTACTTACTTTCTATTATTTTATGTTTCGAAAAGTTTCTCTAATTTAGTCTTTATGTTTTCTATCGGTGATCGAGGAAGATGCTCTAATGGATCCAGAAAGCCCAGTGTGTATACTAGTTTATATTTTTTGGTTTCTCTTCGGTCATTTTGCTTAAGGTTTTGATTTTGTGATAGTTTGGTTGTATAATTTGTGGGTTTATGAGTCTTTTCTAGGGCTTTTGAACTGCAAGTGCTCAAAGCTAATGCTTTATAGCCTAATGTACTTAGTTTTTCCCTTTTTTGTGTCTAAAATGGCCTAACATTCTTCTAGTTCTTGGTGGAGCTAGTAAATAGGACTAAATTGGTATTAGGAGTGTTTTGAATTTTCTTTTTTTGTCTTAGTCAATGTTGATGACATTTTATCTTTTACTCATAATAGGGCGATGTATGGAGCAATAGGTCTTAACAATCCATAGGGTGGGTTCCTACTTTAATTTTTGTTCTTTGCTTATCATATTTGGTCGGTGTTTATATCTCTCTGAGTTTCTATTATACCAATAATTTAGAAAAGGGGGTTGGATTCAATTATGAAAGTGATATAATATTTGTAAAAGCTTTAACTGGTAGTAAATTGTTGATTTCTCTTTTACTAGAAGTTATCTTCCCTTTTAAGCTATTCTTGCTGGTCGGTGAAGTCAGGAAGGTCAACACTTAAGTGGTTGTTGAATATTAGAAGTTGTACAACTTTTTCTTATTAGAAATTGTTCTTGCTTTTTGGTAGGAAATTATTGCTTGTTGTTTCTTAGTGAACATAGTTTTACATAATAGTTGTTAAATGTTAGTGAATCCATGAAATATTTCTTAATAGAATAATTATTTGAATAAAAGACTTCGTTTGCTTTTATGTTGATGATATTTGAATCTAAAACAATATTTATCTCTAAGATTTTTTTTGTTAATGTAGCTCTATTATATTTTTTATTAGTTCAGAATATGCAACATAAATTTTTTTATAAACGATTATTCTCTTACAATCGAATTTCACATGTGCATAATGGCACTCTTTTATATTTGTTTTTGATATATAGTGGTTGTACACTAGTCTAATTGGAGTTTGAGTATTATCCGAATATGTTGATTGAAGTTCTTTACTAAAAGTCAATTGGGCTTTTAAGATATAGTTCTAGATATTTATCAATTGAATTGGTTGGTTGTTATCATTTTTTCACCTTCTTATTACTTTTATGATGTTGTCTCTGTTTGTTACATTGTTTAATCATGGTTCAATTGATGAAAAAAAAATCACTTCACCAAACATGTAAGGGACACTATATGGTTGTGTTATATTGGTGGATTAGGTAGCATTGTCTACAATTAAATTGCAGATATATTATAATTAGAATTATAATATATAAAGCCACACACATCGTGTGCTACAAAAAACTAGTCTTCATTATTAACCTTTATCCTTAATTTTCTCATTATTTTGATGTCTCTAATTGTTGAAAAATTATGTAGGAACTTGATGTTGTGGATGTATTTTAGGACAAGAGTTGGGTGAAACTAAGGATAGTATAAAATACTTACAAAAGAGCCTTAGATACATTCCTTGACTATGCATTTGCAACCTCGGTCACTAATAGAAATAACATTGCTTGTCCATGCTCGACTTATGCAAATCCATTTTATCATGAAATAAATGTGGTTAGAGGTCATCTTATAATGAGAGAAATGGATATAGACTATCAAAGGTGTGTTTGGATTTTTCATGGGGAGCAAAGGGGCAATGAAGATAATGAAATTTCAGATTTGGGGCTTGATGATGATATAGGGTTTGATGATGTGCATGATGGTTCATGTGATGATGTTCTTGAGATGATAGGAGATATTTTTGAATTTCATAGGGTAAGTAGTAGTTGTCCAGGTCCTAATGAAGAAGCTGATGCATTTTTTAAGTTGATTGAAGATGAATGGCAACCCTTGTATCCCGGTTGTGAAGATTTTATTAAACTCCCCTTCATTGTTGAAATGTATCATATGAAATATTTATATGGAGTGACCGATGTTGCCTTTGATGCCTTAGTGAAATTATTTAAAAGAGCTCTTCCTAAAGAATCAAAAGTGCCAAACTCTCATAGGCAAATGCAGGGGATTATAAAAAAACTTGGACTTGGTTATAAGAAAATTGATTGGTGTCCCCAAATGATTGTGCACTTTTTAGGAAGGAAAAGATTAATTTAGATAAGTGACTTATTTTTTATGCTTTAAGATGGAAAGTTGTCGATGATGGAACTATAGTGAAATTAGCTAGTGGCAAAAAGGTTCCTTTAAAGGTATTATGACACTTTCTTTGATCCCAAGGCTTAAAAGGTTGTTTATGTCATCAAAAACATCTCCTTTAATGAGATGGCATGAAGAGGAGCGAAAAAAAATGGTAAGCTCAAACATCTAGCAAAATCTTATCTTTGGAAAGATTTTGATGCTAAGTACCCAGAGTATGCTAGTGATTCAAGAAATGTTAGGCTTGGCTTGAAAGATGATGGGTTCAACCCATTTGGTATGACGGGTACTCAATATAGCATATGGCCAGTTATATTAATGATTTATATCTTGCCTCCTTGGTTATGTATGAAATAATCATACTTTATTCATTCATTACTTATACCTGGCCTAAAGGCACCTGGAAATGACATTGATTTTTTTCTTGAACCATTAGTTGATGAGTTAAAGGAGTTATGGGAGGTAGGATTAGAGACTTATGATGCCTTAAAAAATAAAATGTTCTCTCTTCATGGTTCCTTGATCAATACCATCAATGACTTTCCAGCATATGGCAATTTTTCGGGATGGAAAACTAAAGAAAAAGTTGCATGCCCACATTGTAATATAGATACTTGCTTTGAATATTTGAGGGGAAGCAAAAAAATGTGTTATATGGGCATCGCCACTTCTTGGATTCTAATCACAGATTTTGTCATAGCAAAAGGGCCTTTAATGGAAAAATTGAACTCAGACTTCCTCCTACATCATTTTTTGGGACAGAATTGTTATACCAAATGGATGGAATTGATGTCATATTTGGAAAAGCCCCTAATACTCATAATAAAAGGAGAAGGGATGATAAAAAAAATGGCCTTGGAAGAAGAGAAGCATATTATTCCAACTTCCATATTGGGAGCATCTTCTACTGCGCCACATCTTAGATATAATGCATGTGGAGAAGAATGTTTATGAAAATTTTCTTGGAATGCTTTTAGGCATCGAAGGGAGAACTAAGGATACCTTACAATCAAGATTTGACTTGCAGGTAAAGGATATAAGGCATGAGCTGCATCCAATTGAAATAGAAAATAAAATATATCTACCTCCAGCATGCTTTACATTGACCAAAAAACAAAAGGAGGAAATAATAAGCATATTAGGTTATGTGAAAGTACCGGATGGGTATACTGCAAACATCAGAAGGTAAATTGTTGATGGAAAAATCTCTGGGTTAAAAATTCATGATCATCACATCATAATGCAACAACTATTGCCATTAGCTTTAAGAAAAATGTGGAACAAGGATGTGAGCAAGGTGTTGATTGAGCTAAGTAATTGTTTTAAGGAACTTTTCTTGAAAGAGGCAACGACCCAGGACTTGGAGATATTAGAGGATCACATCGCTCTCACACTATGTCATATGGAACACATTTTTTTCCTTCTTTCTTTGACATCATGCTGCACCTAGTTGTTCATTTGGCTAAGGAGGCAATCATTGCAGGTCTAGTATTTTACCGTTGGATGTATCCTTTGGAAAGGTATGTACATTCTAGTATTTTATTTATTATTTTTAATGGAAGATCAAGCTTATAGTTATTTTATGTTATTAATATGATACTAATGTTATAGGTATTTGAGGAGGTTGAAAATGTATGTTCATAATAAAAGTCGTCTTGAAGGATCAATTGTAGAAGGATATATTGCGGAAAAATGTCTAACATTTTATTCTAGATATTTTCCTGATGTTCAAAGAAGGGAAAATAGGTCCACATGAAATGATGATGATGATGGTGATGCATTACACAATGGGTTGCCTATATTTTCCTTAAAATCTCATGCAATGTCTAAGAAAAAAAATGTGCAACAAGAATATATGTTGATTGAAGAAGCACATAGTTATGTGCTTGCAAATTGCGATGAAGTTGAAGTATTTGCACAGTAAGTCCTAATTCTCTTTGAATAATTTTTTTAATAATTTCATATATATTTCTAACTTCATCATTTGCTCCCTAAGCATTATGATATCATAAGAACTGAATACCAACACATGTCAAATATGATTGATGACATCCATAGAAGAAGGTTCCCTAAATGGTTTGCAATGAATTTATGTCAATACTTATAATTATTATGTTTATATCATTGGTTATACATCTTTTCATTTAATGAGTGTTATTAATTTTTAGGTGTCCAAGCATCTACCAAACGAGGCATGTGTTGCAGAAGATTTGATAATTCTTTGTCTTGTTCCAAGCATGTGGACAATGACTAAAATAACTTGCAATAGATACAGGTGGCACATGAAAGGCATTGATAAGAGGAGTGTAACTCAAAACTCTAGCGTTCTATTCAATGCAAATATAGATATTGGGATCATGTCATACTATGGCGTTTTGACATAAATTATCGAGTTGACTTATCCTTGTGGAAGGAGTGTTATTTTGTTTCGATGCCATTGGGTTGATCCTAGTAGAGGAGCTAAAGAGGAAGAACTTGGATTTACTGTTGTTAATTTAAAGGCCATTCTAAAAACAAGTGAACCATTTGTCCTGTCATCTCAAGAATTGCAGGTGTTCTATACCCCAGATTATCATATTGAGTTTTTGTTGGGGTTCAACATCTTCTCACTTATTATGCTTCCATTGCTATCTAGAAGTAATGAGGTGGCACATCCCTATAGCAATGGCATAAGTTTATGATCGCATATCTCATCCCTGCAGATGTCACATCCCTCCAAAACCTTTTTCCATTTTCGATGGGTACTTTCTTTTAGGTTATCATATTGAGTTAAATACATGTGAAGGAGATCCCTTACACAGCCATGTAGGAGATCTCCATGCAAAAATTCCCAAATCCTAACCTCATCCCAATCAACCCAGCCATTCCTCAACCCAATCTCACTCATTTTTTGTAAAACCAAACAACCTAGCAATCGAACCAATCCTTTCCCTCATCTAGTCAAGCCTCAGTGTAGAGGAGAAGATTTTCTAAAGCCTCATTTTTCTACATCTTCCAGTCACAAATATGGGAAGGTCTTCATTTTGTTTGTTGATAATCTTGCTAAGGGCATTTCTTTAGGGGAAGTCAGGGATTTTTTTTCTTTGGCTGGTAATGTGGTGGATGTCTTTATTATCAGGAAGGAGAGAAAGAGTTCAAGCCTTCATTTTGGGTTTATTAGACTCAAATGCAAAAGTGAGGCAATAGAGGAAATGAGGAGCATTAACAATATGTTGCTTCATGGAATCAGGTTCTATGTTAGTAAGACTTTGTTTGGGAGGGACGAAAGGTTGTAACTAAAGATCTAAGAGGTGGATAGAGTTGCTGGGAGGAGAATGGTAGTTGGAATCCAACCCTTAGGGATCTTCATTCCTTTGCCTCAGTTGTTAGAGGAGCCATATATACTTATCTAGAACATCAATGTTGTAAGCTTCTCCTATAAGTAGATAAGGGTGCTTTGGATTGGATGGAAAGAAGTGTGGTGGTTGAGTCCTGCCAACTTCTCCTACTTGAGATCATTGTTCCAAAATTGATGCAAGAATGGAGTACAACCACAAAGGTAAGAGATTTTGGTAGATTTAAAATTTTGATTACTTTAAAATCAAATGAAGATTTTAGTAAGGCTTTAGAGGAGGCTAGTTTACTGTTGAATCATTTCCCTATAGTGAGGAAATAAAAGATGGATGAGGCTTGTGTTATGCGATATACGTGGTTGAGATTAGGGGTTTACCCTGGTTGTGTGGAGGGAGGAAGTGTTGAGGAATCTGGCAGCGCCTTGGGGAGAATGGGTCTGCTGGGAAGAAGAGGGGGATTATGGCATTTCCTTAGAAGCAACAAGGATCCTCCTTGGTACTACACGCATGGAGGACATTTAGGAAACAATGGAGGTGTAAATAGGGGGCACTACAACGATGGTGGCGGCTAAGGAGATTGGCCAAAGCTATATTCCTTGGTAGAAAGCTAATGTAGTAGTAGCCAAAGGTTGCCCAAAATTCTTCCTATCCAGGGACAACTTCGATCTGATGTCCGTTCAGAGTTCTAGTGTTGACAAGGTGGCATGCTTCTCGAGCATTCGGGTGTGCAGGAGGAGACGTGCATGGGACTTGTAGTATCAGGTTCCAAGCTAATGTAGCGTAGGGAAGTGGAAAGGACTTATGCGTAGGGGAAATGTGAAGGAACTAAAGAGTCATCTATTGGGTTGAAGGGTATTAATGTGGCTTAGTCAGCTGGGATTTCTAGAGGGGAGCTAGAGGGGTAGTGTTCTGGGTTGAAAACATGCATAGGTAGGAGTGGGGAAGAGGAAAGGTCGCGCGTGCAGGAGGAAGGGAAATGGAATGTTTTGGTTCAGCAAGTAGGGTCTTTATATGAGGAGTTAAAGGGAAAACACCATAGTTTTCAAGTTGCCATAAGTAAGCATGGGAAAGGCACTCAATCGCACGTCATTCATTAGGAGAAGAGTGGCTCAAGGATTAAGGGGGCCTCGTTGGGTGAGGAATTAAAGCATATTTCAACTCTTGGGATTGACAACTCAAGAGGATAAGGTAAGGATGAATTATTGTAGTCCATATGGTGTATGAAATGATCAATTTTGAGGGAGGATAAGGATATTACATACTCGAGGAAGGACCGTAATTTGGAGTCAAGGTTTTATTTGTGGGGTGGAAAGGAGGGATTATTCAGTTAAGATATTTCAAAGTTGGCAAGAGTAGAGAAAGAGGGAGGAAGATCTTTAGAGTGTTTGGGAGGGTTACCTATAGCTGATGACAAGGATGGTGGGTGTTCAAGGGAGGACGTTGTTTCGAATTCCAGGGAGTGTTTAGGGGTTGAGGAGGAAGAGGATACAGATTATGAAAAAACAAAAATAGAAATTGTGGACCATGATATGGAGGGAGAAAAAAGATTAATCAAAATTTGGAAGAGGTGGGAAGTGGTAGAAAATGATATAAATATGGCTATGGGAGGCCACATTTTAGGGATTCAAGGTGTAGGTGAGTTGGGAATAGGTTATTCTCATGTTACCTTGGATGATACCCCACCTAGATTTAAAGGGGTTGTAGTCAAATTATCTCATCTGAGTCAAAGCAACGAGGAGGAAAGGATGGCTCGAGTAGTAGAGGAGAGAAGGATGGAGAAAGAGGAGTTGCTGGAAGAAAGAGCATCTTAGAAATTTGGAAAGGATATCGAGTTATCCTTCAGAGAGGGAAAAAATGTGTAGAAGTTGTCTAGGTTGAGAAGAAGTCAAAGGAAGATTCGGAGAAGGCAATTATAAGGGGGTGTAGTGGAGTAGTAGGATAGTTGAGTCTTATCCTATGTTAATCATTAGTTGGAATGTAGGGGGATTAATGCATTAGGTAAAATATCTAGTATCTAAAGTTTGATCACTAAAGAGAGGTCTTGGATTTGTGGGTTGGTTGAAATTAAACATCATACCCTAAAGAACTTATGGAAGAATAGGATTTGGAGGAGTGGTTTTTTGCTTTACATTATTTCAAGAGTGGTAGTAGGTGGATTTTGATTGAAGGTGTCTTAGGACCACAATTATTTGAATGTGGGGTGTTACTTTTTTATGGGTACTCAGATCCAAGGGATAGGAAAGTTTTGCGGGATGAGTTGTGGGATGTAGGCCATCAAGGTAATAGACCGTTATTGGTAATGGGGGATTTCAATAAGTTCAGAAACTAGTGTGAAATGAAGGGGGGATGAGTAGACCATAGCAATGTTAAACACTTTAATGAGTGGATCGATAAATTGGGCCTTATTGACTTTGAACACTCTACTTTGAAATTTTTCGTGGCAAAAGGTTGGGTTGGCTAGCCTATTGGATGGATTTTTAATTAGCCTATTTTGGTTGACTGTGTACCTGGGTCTCTCTTGCTTGTGGCTAGGTAGATCTCTATCGAATCATAACCCTATTTACCTTAGTGTCAAGTCAAATGGGAATGTGTTGAAACCTTTCAGAGCTTGGGATATGTGGTTCTCTCATCTTTAGTTTCATGGTTTTGTATAGGAATGTTGGATAAATCTAAAAGGGATATCTTATCAGAATAGATTAAAAGAGATGAAGAGTATGATGAGGAAGTGGAATAAAGAGGTGTTTGGGGACATTAACTCAAAGATTAATTTACTAGAGATGGAATTGGCTAAGGTGGATGGCTCAAATAATGATGGTGCTTGTAGTGAAGTGAAGCTACCTAGAAGATTAGCCTTGCAGACTCAGCTTTGGAAATCACATAAAAGGAAAGAAGGTTACTGGATGCAGGTGTCTAATATTAGAGGTTTTAAAGATAAAGATAGAAACATAATATTCTTTCACACTGTAGTCATTGTAAGAAATAAGAAAGCCATCATTAGCAGGTTAGTGGAGAAGGGCAAAGAGATCTTAGAGCCGTTAGAGATTAAGGAGGTAATTACTTCTTATTTCAAGGATCTGCATAAGTAGCTGGACCTTTTAGACATTAGTATTTCTGTCGATGGGTTCCATAGTATTTCGAGGGAGCAAAGTTTGGATTTGGATAGTATCCCTCTAAGGGAGGATGTTTGGAAAGCGGTTTGGTCATGTAATCCTTCAAAAGATCTAGGTTATGATGGGTATTATATGGGTTTCATTCGAAAAATGTGTGGGGGGTTATTAGGGAGAAGTTCACTGATTCTATATTGGATTTTTTCTGTTTGAGCAGACTATCGCTTGCTCTCAATACCACTTTAATCACTTTGATTTCTAGAGTGGATAATGCGGAGGATGTTAGTAAGTTTAGACCAATGAGTCTAATAGGGTGCATTTATAAGGTGATTTTGAAGATCCTATCCCATCGATTGAAACAGGTGGTCGATGAGTTAGTGAGTGATTCTCAGTCATCTTTCATTGAAGAAAGGAGCATTCTGGATGGTGCTTTGGTAGCTAAAAAGATAGTTTAGTGGTATAAGAGGCGAAAAAGTTTGAGGGGTGTGATGATCAAATTGGACTTTCAGAAGGCTTATGACAGTATCATATGGGAGTTTGTGGACAACATTTTGGATATTATGGGCTTTGGAAGTATTTTTAGATGATGGATTAAGGAGAGCATTACAACTACAAGTATCTTAGCTCTTGTTAATGGCTCCCCTTCAAATCCATTCAAGATGGATAGGGGGCTTAGGCAAGGGGATCCCATATCACCATTTTTGTTTGTCTTAGTAGTAGAGGCATTCAATCAACTCATCAGACGAGGCATGGAAAAATGTTTGTTGCGGGGGCTAATTATAGGAAGGGATAATTATGAAGTTACCCATATTTAGTTTGTGGATGATATGATGATTTTCTATGGGGGAATATGCTAAAAATATCAGGAACTGGAGAATACTGATTGATTACTTCTATTTAATTGTGGGTCTTTGGGTTAATTTTGACAAATTGGAGCTCAATGAACATGGTGTGGAAGAGAATTTTTAGAAGGAGGCTGCAGGTCTTATGGAGTGCAAAGTTAGATCTCTACCTATCAGCTACCTTGGTCTACTATTGGGGGCTAATGCATGGAAAAAGGAGGTCTAGAAACTAGTAATCGATAAGATAAAACAAAGATTATCTGGGTGGAAGGAAAAATTTCTCTCAAGAGTAGGAAGACTAGTCTTGATAAAAAGTGTCTTCAATAGCTTACCAATGTACTACATGATCTTGTTTAGGATTCCAAAAGGGGTGGGGAAGGAAATCATTAGTATCCAGGGGAATTTTTTCTAGAGTGGTAGTGGTGACATGAATAATTTACCACTAGTTAAATGGAGTACGATTTAGAGACCTAGATCGCTAGGCGGTTTGGGTGTGGGGCATATCGTCATGAGGAATAATGCTCTATTATTTAAATGGTGGTGGAGATTCTATAGAGTCAAAGGGGCATCGTGGAAAAGAATTATTTCCTTAATTTATTTGGGAGATCATTTTGGGTCTTTAGAGATTCCAGATACAAGGAGAGGGTGGTCCATGTGGATGGATATTGTTAAAACTAAGAGAGGAAATTCCATTCTTAAATCAAGCTTGAAAATTAGGATTGGGGATGGTAAAAGTGTCAGGTTTTAGCATGATAATTGGTCAGGTTAGGGATCTTTGAAAAACCTTTTTCCTAGATTATTTAGGATGGCAGGGCAATAAGATGAAAAGGTTGTAGGGATGGGCAATTGGGAAGGGTCACATTGGATCTAGAACCTTTGGTGGAGGATGTAGTATTTTGGCTAGAAGGAGACTCAAGTGGATGAATTGTATTTACTTATTCATCAATTCTATTTGAGAAAGAACAAGCAGGACACAATCAAATGGGTACATGATGATACGGGAGTCTTTTTTATGAGATATTTCTGTCAGGCCTCTAATTAAAATCTATCTATGGAAGACTTGAGTAGCAGTTTAACCAATCTAATGTGGAGTAGTGTAATGCTTCTGAGGCTTAATTTTTAAAGACTCAATACTAGAGAAAGATTGGCCAGATTGTAAATTATTAACATAAGTGAGGCAGGTTGTCCTTTTTGTGAGTCGAAGTAAGAATTAGTCAATCATATATTTTTGCACTGTACCATGACGGGGAAGGTTTAGTATGAGGTTTGTGATTGGGTTGGTTGTTCCAGGGTGATTTCAAAATTAGTTGAGGATAACGATATTGCTTGGCTAGGAGGCAGAAGTAAGGGGTTGAGGGGAGAAATTTGGCAAGCAACTTTCTTTGTAGTTATGAGAACCATTTGGGAATTTAGGAATAAAATTGTGTTTGATAATCATCAATTTTGCAGTAGGTTGATGCTTATGCTCATCAAGTTGAGAATTGGTTTTTTGGATCAAAAATGGAAAAAAGGAGTTCCCCTACAGATCTAAGGAGGTGGTTCACAATGTCCAAGCCCCTTTTACGATAAGAATTTTTTTCTTTTTTTTTTCTATATTTCGGGGGTTTCATTGTGGCTTTTGTGGGCTTTAATTTTTATTTTTTTAATTGGGGTTTTTTAGGGTTATAAGTACTTTTGTGCACTTTCACCTATCAAAACAAATAAAGTACATGTGAAGGAAAGATGAAAATTTCACATTAGAAACCTATAGGGGTCGTTTAGAGTTATAAATGAGATTTGATTGAAAGGTAAATACTAGCTTCTAGGTAAAAAAGGGTTTCAGGTTCTAATCTCATTCTCCCTCTCTCGGTATGGTGACACCTTTATAGTGCCATCACTTACATGGTAATTTGTACCTACTTTTATGGCTTTCTATGAATCTAGAAAAAAGAAAAATGAGTCTGAAAAAAACAATTGAGTCTGAGTTTCGTTTTACTAAATGAGTCTAAATATAAGTGTTTGAGTTTGGTTCTTTTAATCCAACTTATATGTCACTAAATGAGTCGAATTTGGTTAACTCTTGTAATTTAGATATATTGAATTGTCTTAATTAGTTTCATTACTAGCTCAATTGTTAACTCAACTTATACTCAGATTTTTTTTATTGAATAAAAAAGTATAATACAAAATCTAATATTCTAAGCTTGATTATGGCCAACAAGTTTACATATAATATAATATGTAATTAAACTTAATTGTTGTACATTAATGCATAAATACTAGTGTATATAGCAGTGTACATATATATAAGCTTCTAAATGCGTCTCACATGAGGTGATTGTTGAAAAATAATAATAATAAGGCCTGACTCATTTATAACCCTTTTTGGTTTTAATGGGTGCTTAAAACATATAGACATACACATATACGTACATATATATATTTCTTTGTCTTATCTAGTAACAATACCTAAGGTATTTGAAAGGAAGACGTAGGAGGAAACAATTCAAAAGGGAAGCGATCTAGAGGTTTTATTTATTTGATCTTGAATATTACTAGAGGATTTGTGATATTACAAGAAGATTTTTAAAATGTAAATATTGTAAATATTGCTCAACACATGATCTTTAGAATAATGAAGAGAAAGAGCTATATGAAAAAAAATTATGAAGAAAATCTTATGCTTCCCCTTAGTCTTCAAGTCCTCTTTATATATGTTAGAGGCTTCAAGACTTTGGGATTTGATCATTACACCTTTTAACATTTGTACATGAATGATATCTTTTAGAAACCATTGGAAGTTGTGTCTGACACTTGACTTTTCACCAAAAGTAGGGTTAGTGTAGAGAATAATTTTGAAGTATACTTTTTATTCTATCAAAAGTCTTAAAAGATGCTTTGTACTATTATTTTCTACTTATAAATGCTATAGTAATTGCTACAGTAACTATTGCTATAGTAGCAACAGTAACTCTGATAGTTACCCTTTTACCATTTTTTTTTGTTAAGGAAGAATGTCGTAACACTTATCATCATTCTCATCACCCTAATCAATGAGGGGTTCTAAAGATGATAGTGCTAAGGAAGAGTTTGTTTAAGAAGAAAAAAATTGGTTTAAGATAGAAAGATAATCATCATGAGTTTTAGTTGCAAAAATTCATGTAGTTATATTACATTATTGGGTCAATTTTATAGTTTGGCTTAGGTTACTTTGGTATCATGACACTTTGAGTTCTAGTCAATTTATCAACTCAAATTAAGTTACTTTGGTTTCAAGTTTGCTCGGGCTTTTTGTTAACTCTATCCTTTTAAATTTATTTCATATCGAGTTACCCAAATTCATATGTAGTTCGACCAAATTACTTTTAGTATAGTTTTTATTGTGTTTCAAGTTGACCCAAATCAAGTAGTCTCGATTTAAACTTTTTCAAATCATGAGTCAATGGCTTAATGGTGGTTTCATATGATGTGTATTAGTTCTAAACATTTAGTTAAGTTGGATTAAATATGGTTCAAACCCAAACTACCACTATCAATTTCTCTTTAATTTTTTTTATATTAGATATATTAAAAATGATGTATATTGTTTTAATAGTGTAATATATTAATATAACATTTATATTATCTCAAATATTTGTTTTGATTTATTAATTCATTATACTTTTTTAATGCAAGCTTAGTGCAAACACTAGTGTGATGAAAGAATATTTTAAATAAATTAAAGAGTATAGCTTTAAACATCTAATTACTTAATACGTTATTCTTTGATAAAATTAAAAGATAACCATAAAATTCCTATACAATGTATATATGTCACACTATAAATGATGATGGCGATCGTAAAATTATTTCTACAAATATATAGTCGAGTGTATCTCGGTTGGGTTGATATTAAATCATATTAATTTTATATTAAATTAGTTTACTTTTGAGTTTTAGATTATTTTGAGTCACAATTTAGATTTAGGTTGTGTTGTGTTCGAGAGCCCGGCCAAAGTATTGGATCAAGTTAGCAATGGATTGGGTTTTAGGTTAGATTAAGTTGGCAAGTTAATTTTTTTTTAAAATTTTTCACCAACAAAAAGTTTTTTTTAGTTTCATTTTAGATGACTAGAGGTAAAAAAAATTACATCCTTATTTTATATTATTTATATAATTTATTTACAATTTAAATAATGAGATGAATATTCATTTTAGATTTAAATTTGGATTAAAATATGTATTTAATTGAATTTATTATTATATTTTTAAAATACTTTATACATAATAAATAAAATGTAAAGAAAATTTTTCTATCCCCTATTAGTCTATATCAAACAAGTCATAAGTAAGAAAAAATAAAAATAAATACTCATTTAGGGTCTTCATTGATTTGTATGAAGAGAAAGGGTTTGTTGGCAACTTAGTAGCATCTGATTTAAGCCACGCAAGCTCGATGAATGCAAATGTGTGAAAAATGATTGGGCGAGTGAAGAGCCCCAAGGTGAGCCTATCAGGTAATAACTTCTAAATTGTACATTCGACCATGCTTAAGTACAAGTCAACTCTAATAAAAAGAAGAAAAAAAGTACTGGTCACTCAAACCGACCTTGTTAGATCACATGTACATAAAAAATATAATTAAAATTAATGATATAGAAACTTTAATTATTTGCGGGGATTGGCTTCGTTGGGCTGCCCCAGTCCACAAATGTTTCTAGGCTGCAATTGTTTTTATATTTCAAGTTGATATTAATTACGTTTAAAATATAAGATTATTATCAACCTTAGATTTATACATGAACTAACTATACAAATTATATATACAGCTCGTTTAAGTATATATAAAAGTCTTGTAGATAAGTCTAATGTATTTTGGTTTTATATGTCAAATTGAACACAGACTCTATATATAGAGACTTTAGGAATTAACTCAATATATAACATATTAATTATATGCATGTATATACACATGTATGTATGTGTGTGAATATATAAACACATGTATATTTGATGCATATATATATATAGATCTCCGAGTTACACGCTTTTCGTTCTAATTGATTTCTATACAAGCAAATAGACACATAATTTGGAAGACCATATTACTAGTCCTTCAAACTCTTTATCATATTTGATGAAATTTAATCGTATACGATTATTATGTTCCCTATAAATTTAGGTATACTTTCGTAATATTCATATATATTGATATTGATAAAATGGCATGAGGTATTGTAGTTAGCTATTTCATAACTAGTATCAAAGTTGTTAGAGAGCATACATATAATCTACCACAGTATTAGTCGTTCAAACTCTCTATCATATTCGATGATTTCTTATGATATTCGATTATTGTACTCCATATAATTTCATGAGCACTTCCATAATATTCCTATACATTGATATTGATGAAATGACACGAGACCTTGTATTTAGCTAGTTCATCAGGTGGCCTGAGAACCATGCATACTTGATTCATCGAGATTAAATTTAGATTACATATTTGATATCTGTGATCCTAATCGGATCCATTTTTTGGTTTGTTTGTCAAATAGAATATTGGATACGATTTTATATTTAATTATATTTTTGGATTCATCATTCCCGCACATTCATATGAATATGTATGTTTCTCTCTCTGAAATCGCCTAGGTTTAGATATGTTTCATGCGTGATCTACTTCAGTAACATTGTGGACGCTCGCATTTGAATATCTTGGTCAGTTTTCAGTAGCATTTTGAGTTTGCTGGCCACTAACATTTCAATAATTTCTTTTCCTTTTCAAGCTCGTGAGGCCATCGATTACCTTTGAAGGTCTTTTGCGTAGGCGATTATTTAAAGTTATTAGATTAGGAGTGTTGGTCACTGGTCATTGTCCTTCGTGTTTGATCGGCGACAACATTAGTTTGCATTTTAATTAATGTTTAGTTAAACCTAAATAGAATTAATTTAATTGTTAAAAAAATTAAATTACATATACGCTACATTTGATTCTATCTGTTGGTAATGGTTGATAATTAAGGAAATCTTAATTACAAATTAATTTTAACCATTAAAACATAATCATTGATAATTTAAGGCATATCAATTGATGTTTTAATTTAATTGAGTACTACTAATTAAGCCTGTATTTGGAGTTACTTATCAAAATTAGTTTTATATTATAATCACTTATTTTTTTTTAAAAAAATTTAGCCTATAAAAATTAAAAAATTAAGTAGTTATCATAGATAACTATTTTCAATAAGTAACTCCAAACAAATTATAATTTATAAGACTACTTTTTATTAAACCTACCTTCCTCTAAACTAGAACCATATTAATTGACTACTATTAATTAATTTATAAGGCTCAAAATCTTTCAGGTTCTACCAATAATTTTTAGAGCCATAAAAATTGTGTCCCTTCTATTCCTCTCAATTTCCTAATCTCTTTCTCTCTATCTTACTGCCTTGTCCATGCATTACTTCATCTACCAACAAGTATGTTGCTTTCTTTTCCTTGTGCATTGGATTACTATTGAAGTTTGATTTTAACTGTACTATCAACGTGTTCAACCTAGCATAATACTTACAAATATGCTAAGCAACCGTGACTTTATATCTTAACTTCCTATACGTATTAGCACGAACTATGAATTTCAAATACTATCCATTGCAAGTACTATTCAAATACTTAATACTTGATCATCATAATCAATTATATATATTCAATGTTTATTTGTAATATATCATATATTAACTAGGTTTGTTTGGCCACTTGATTGTGTAAAGTAATTAACTTTTTTTAAAGCGTATATATTTAGAGAGATTTTTTCACCAAATATCAAACATTGCATATGATTTGAATTAATTTTATATTCTTTTTACTACATGATTTATTATGTTTATGTTATTTCATCTTTTTAAATATTAATTCTTATCGATTTTATTCTAATAAGTGTAACAAATCCAACAACGATTCATTTTAACTTGAACTAGCCCTTTATAGAGGAAGAGGAAGAGAAACCTTTTATTGGCCAAAACTTTCTTAGCAAAGAGGATGCCTCAGTTTTCGATGAAAACTTTGAACAATAGCATAGTTTTGTGGTTCGCAAGGATCGTGCTGATACAAGAAATGGAAAAGCTTTTACACAAGGTTTTTATTAGTATCATGGAGGGAAAAACCTCAAAAAAGATTTGACCCATCTAAGATTCAAGGGAATTGGGGGTCTTTAAAAGGTAATTTCAAGTCTCATGTAAAACAATGCTTTGATATTTTCCTAGAAGAGTAGCACGTTACAAAATTTTTCAACAATCACAATCATGCTTTGTTATCTCATAAATAACTATGTTTTCTTCCATCAAATTATATTATAACTCTAGAAGATGAGAAGGAAATTTTCTTATGTAAGG
This sequence comes from Tamarix chinensis, assembly GCA_030549775.1. Taxonomy (NCBI): domain Eukaryota; kingdom Viridiplantae; phylum Streptophyta; class Magnoliopsida; order Caryophyllales; family Tamaricaceae; genus Tamarix; species Tamarix chinensis. The sequence continues at coordinate 64,326,460 of CM060174.1, forward strand.
AAGCTGGACTATCAGCTAGACAAATAATATGAGTTATGAAAGTCCAAAAATATGTCAAGCATGGTGAATGTCCATTTATTGAGAAGGATATCTGTAATCTTTTTGCTAGAGTTAAGAAAATCCTTGGAGCCAATGATGCGAAGAACCTCATAGAGCATGTGAAATATTCAAAGTAAGAAAATGTAATGTTTCAATGTGCATTTTCATTGGATGAATAGAGGAGGCTAGAACATTTATTTTGGTCCCATGCTCAAAGTTTTTATTGGTATCATAGTATAGTGATGTAGCCATCTTTGAGACCACTTACAAAGTGAATACATATGAGATTCCTTGTGCAATTTTTTTTAGCATAAAAAATCATGGGAAAACTATTTTTTTTGGATGTGCACTTATTTGCAAAAAGACCATGTCTCCTTTTAAATGGTTGATGAATGTATGGCTTTGAAATTGAAGGTTTTAATATATTTTGTTCACTAACTCACTTCATCTTTTCCTTTAATTTGCTACAAAAACCTTTATTAGTACAATGAGAAAAAAAACATAGAAAATCATAACATATTAAAATCATTGGATGTATAACGTGATTGCAATTAAAAAGCTAACCACAAACATAGCAATGGTATATGGTATATCACTTTGATGTTTAGTTGATGGTTTACAATTCTTCTTTAGAATGATTACCCAAAGTAGTATGGTTATTTTTATTCATTGTACAAAATGAGTTATCTTGAATACTTTGAGAATAACTAGCATCTTGTGTTAAAAAAATATTATTTGTAGAGTAATAAGCATGTGCAAGGTCTCTACAAGGATAAGCATTTTTAGGAAACAACTTATAGGATTTTTTTTAGAGGGATGAAACCTAAGTGAAGATTAGATATCATAAATGAATTCATCAAGAGATTTGTTTATTGGCATACTAATTTAAGAGAATTTATCAAACATGTAAGTATAAATTTAGATATTATTCTATTATTTTAGAGTTTATTTTTCAATTTTATGTTATCATAAAAAATAGCTCAGTGTATTGATTTATGATTTCTCTTACCATTCATCTATTGATAATTTAGATTGATCTTGATATTCAAGAGATCATCCAAGGACACTTACACAATAAGACTTTGGCTATTTTTAGTTCTTTGAAGAAAAAATCACCATTGGAAGAACAAACTTTTAAAGTCCTAACATCATTTGCTTTCAAAAATTTATAAGATAAATTCACAAGAGCATGCCATTATTTAGTTGTCCACATTAAAGGTAATAAATTCATTCTAAGGTATTATGAAGAAGAAGGTATAGTGTATTTTGGAATGGACAGTAAACAATGTATTATGTCCCCCAAAATCAACAACAAAAGGATGTTTGAGCCAGAGGCTTGTAAAGGGTGGAAAAGAATCAGTGTAGAGGAAAACCGAGTGTTGTTCTTTATGTATGCAACTTGGTTATACGAAGCTTACATGTCCCAACAAAGAACATATTGTTCACTTTGACGAGGAAACTCCCAATACCTTCCATAGGAAAAAAAATTGCTAGCAACTTGGGTTTAAATCCTATATTCACTTTAAACTATTAGGTAATGTTGTACTATCTTAATATTTATTTACATACTTTCACCATTTTAATTTTCTTATATTAATTAATTTAATTTATTTTCTTATAGGTGGTAATATTTATTTTTTTCTTATAAAATCCACAAGAAATATTTGCAATAAATTAGCATTTTTGGTAGGCAAACGTGATTTTTTAGTTGAGAATTATGTAGTGAACATGTTGGTATCTATCATTATGACAAATAGAAATTAAATTTGCATCTTGACTATTAGAGTAGATTTTTTTAACATTAATTTGGTCTTCGAATTTTTCATATGAATCAAAGTTTTATTTTCATTAATGAAATAGAAATTTTGGTTTCATTATTTATTACCATATGTATGAGTCAATATTATGTTGATTTAAGTTATTAATAAATTGGAGCTTGTGTGAATAGTACAATAATGTGTAAAATTGTAGGCTGGTGATTTCTTTGTCAATTTTGATAGTCATGTATAAAAATAGAGTGTCAATAAAATCCCAAATATATATTAGTTACACTTAAAATGGTCCAAAATCAAGTAATTAAATTAAATTACGAGTTAGCACTCTAGCAGTACTCATGGATATGAGTATAGTAAAACATATAGTGCCATAGATAATGTTAATAATTTTGTTTGCTTTAAGTGAAGTGAAACTTATTATTTAAATGAAATATTTAGTTAAATATTCTCAAGAATATCGCACTAGTTTTTTTCAACCATGATGGAAAATAATAAGAATAGAAACCTAAAAGTATTTCTCTTGAAAATCCATCCTTATAGCAATAAAGGTACCTATGAGACTTTTGGAGTACTTTTATGAGTGCACTTTTATTAATTAGAGTGTGAATTATATAAAAATTAATAGAATGAAACATATTGGAAGCAACTAATACTTAACCATAGCCCTTAGGGACCTTGTTAGTAGGACCATTATTATTTTGGATGTTTTGTTTAAATGAGGTTAGTTTTAACATTTAAAATATTAAGGCCATATTAAGGAATCAATATATTTAAATAATAGGTTGTCTGATATTAGCGAATGGGTTAGTTGATATAATATGTCCCAAAGAGATTGTGAAAATTCATGTATTGAATATATTAGATGGTTGTGTAGATCTATTTGTGTGGTTATTTACTTCACCTAAAGGAAGACAATTATATAATAGAATTTCATATGCACCCATGGTGATAAATGAGTGATGATTCTTAGGTTTCCATGGGGATAATAAATGGAATTCTTATAAAATATGTCATATTGTTAGTATTTGATCACTATAATAAGAATACCACTTGTAGCTAATTTTGTTATCTAAAGGCTTGGTGTTAAAGTTATACTAGTTTCTTGTGATGGGGCTGTCATTATTTGAATTCATTGATCGTTTATTATGTGTATTTTGGGGGGTGGGCTTGAAAAATTGTTTTATTGTTATCTTTCGCATACAATTATTCTTTCTACTATATTTGCCAACTTGAATTATATTCCTATGGTGAATGGTAATAATTTTAAGATTTTCCTTAGCTACATATATCTAGATAATGCTCTTAAGCTTCTGAACCTAATTGATTTGATGGTTAAAAACTCCTCTAATGATAAACGGAACTCTCCAAAGTTGAATTTCTCAAATTACATGTGTTTAATGATCATCAAACCCAATATTTCATAAGCCTTTAGGGGTAGGGTATTTGAAGACATCACCAATGCAAAGGATTTATCTCTCAAATTTGAGAAATGTTTTGAAGAAAATGAAAAGGTTGGAACAAGCACTCTCTTGTAGTGCTTGATTTCAATGACGTATAAAGATAAAGGAAATATAAGGGAGTAAATAATAGAAATGCCAACATTTATTTGTGCCTTAAGGCACTAAATATTAAGCAGCAAGATGATCTACTTGTGCATTTAGTATTACCTTCACTATTTGCACAATTCAATCAATTTAAGGCAAGTTATAATTTCTAGAATGAGAAATGGACTTTTAATGAGCTCATTTTATACTATGAACAAGAAGAGGAAATGTTGAAGCATAATAAGACTAATAATGCTCCTCTGACTAGCATGTCTAAAGGTAAAGACAAGAAAAGAAAAGATGAAGGTTCTCCAAAGGGTCTAATATAAAATAAATAGTAGAAGAAAAATGATAGTTCTAACACCTTAAAATTTATTACAATTTTTTTGGAAGCATAATAATAAAATAATAAGTGTTACCATTGTATCTAGAATATAAAAGGTAATTTTAATACCTAATCCAATCCAAGTCTAAAGTTAAAAGAGTAATTTACAATTGGAGATTGGCGTGGAAAGTACTTGACCTCACATGAGATGACAAAACAAATATGATCAATACAGGAGAAATAGTGTATATATATATATATATATATATATATATATATATATATATATATATATATATATATATATAGGAGAATAAGAGTTTAAGAGAATTTTCTAGATAACTATTGTGCTACACTTACAACAATATCTCTCTACCATATAAATCACATTAACTAATATCAACTACATTTGTGAATCACAATGGCATCTGCTCATAGAAATGAGCATTTAACACCCTCAATTCCTACAACTTAAAATTATAATTTTAAAGAAATTATGGAAGGGATTTGAAAGTGAAAAATGGGGATTTCAACTCCATATCAAACATAAGATAAGTGTGATCATCAACAAACATATGTTTGACACATGGCGAAATGGAAAAACAAATAAAATGAATGAATGCACTAATCAGATCACTATATTATAATAGAATGGAGATTCATATAGAATCCAAATATAGGGATCTACATCAATAGTTTAAATAATTAAAAATTCAAAACAACCAATGTAGTAGGTAAAACAAACTAGATATTCAGTTATCCTAACTCTTGACTATACAAATATGTAAAAATTAATCCCCAAGCAATGAACACCTAATGGCCCACATTATCGACCTCAGTGCACTCGAACTAAGAATTATACTCCTACAAATCATCCTTTCCTCACCAAAAAAAAGTTGGATCCTAACTAATAATCACATAAGTTAGTATCAATATAATAAAATAATGATAAACCAAATTAGCTATAACAAATGGTTCATTTTGAACATTGAGGTAACATGCTATCGCATAGTATCATGCTTATACCATGTAATATAATATAATATTTCAAAAACACACAACCACTCAATCATATATATATATACAAGAGAGAGAGATAGAGAGAGAGAGAGAGTAAGATCATTAAGTTAAATCTAGTATTGTCAACATCCATCAGAGGGATGAATGTAGTATTGCTTCTCCCATCGCACATTGGGACACGCCAATGAGAAAAAACACTCAATTTTTTGTTTCCAACACCTTTCACACATCTATAGTATTTAAACCATTTTCTATATATAATATTGAGACAAATCTAGGATTACAACTTCCACCATTTCTATACACTAGGGGAAAAGGGTATTATATTTGGATATTCATTATCAACCACACTTGCACCCATGTTAGAGGGTATATAACCATAGTAACTTAAACAATAATTATGCATATAGGGGAAAGGTACAAAAGAATTCATCCTTATGTTAATTGCATTGATTTATCCAAAATGGATCTTTTAATTATTGACATCAAACACTAACCAAGGTATCTAAGCCACCATATTAGGCATTTAGGAGATACTACCAAACTCATATCAAACAAACATTCAAACTATAAGGTAAAAAATTACTAATTTAATCTTTCCTTAGGTTCAGTCATGCAAATCATGAAATTTCAAAGGCTAACTCAAATTTCAAGGGAAATACCATAAAAATATGACAAAATCTTAGCCTCTCTATAGAAATGTCCTTTGGATGGCTTTATTATGGTACGGGGTGAGTGTATTAGAGTTCATGTGAGGTGGCCCTAGGATGAGTTGAATTGTTTGTGGAAGAATGATGTTAGTGTATAGCTTATTGTAACACCCCCAAATTTCACTACTGAAAAATTTCGTTAATTAAAAGGAAATTAGCGAAAGTAAATTAATAAAACGTGAACTTTGGGAGTATTACCGGCACACTTAGTACCAGACCGGTTCACTCATACCGTTCCAGTACTAAGTGCTAAGGCTAAAGGAAATCAAATACAATTTGATAGAAATTCAACATACATAAATCAGAGTAGCACATCAAATCATTACAAGAATAAAATCCACCAATGGTGGTTACTTTAACAATGTTAACTTTTAAAACCATGAATTTAAATGAGAAAGAGAAAAAGCCTAACGGTACCGAATAAATCCTTACTCTCTTTCCCGTTGCCCACTTGAGTAGCACCTGAAAAGACCTGCAAGGGCACTGCCCATTGAATAAGCAGGGGCCCCACAAAGGGAATCCCTTCAGTACTACGGTACTAAGTAACCCTTTAATACCACACTTAAAGACAGGCCCGCATACGAGACATAATGTAAGCTACACACATAAATAATGAGAGGTCCATACATAACAATAACATACATAATAATTTATAAGTCACGATTGATACTTTTGGCCTTAAGCCATGTCATAGTGTAAGATCAATACATTCGGGCCTTAAGCCATTATTCCGTCATCATTCAATCAATCTCATATTTTATATCCATGTGAGTACGAGAACCCCACTATTATAGCCGGTGGACCGGAAGTAAACACACAGGGCAGAACGCCTCTGACCACTATTATTGCCTGTGGACCGGAAGGTAAACACACAAGGCAGAACGCACCTGACCACTATTATTTGCCGGTGGACCGGTCTGGCCCCGACTCACATGGTGTTCCACTATAAGTGATTAGTATTTTTCCATAACTTTATTCACAGACAATACTAGTTTTATTGAGCTCGGGACCCCCACTATTATTGTCGATGGATCGGAATATACATAAAATCATCATCAAGGGCACAACGCTCCTGGCCACTATTATAACCGGTGGACCGGGATATATAAAGAATCATCATCCAGGGCACAACGCTCCTAGCCACTATTATAACCAGTGGACCGGTACTCAATATCATAATCATTTGGGCCCGGCTCATTAATATTCCACTTTCAATAATAGTATCTTTCCTTTCTTTAATCAGCACATCAATCATATTTATTTGCCTCGGACGGGACATCAATAACCCGGGACACAAAGGTACACCGGTCGTACCGGTGCATATAAGCTACTCAGTACCCTTCAACCATGAACCTAAGGACACAAAGGTACCTTGATCGTACTGGTGCATAAAGCTAACTCAGTATCCTACCGACAAGGACACCTAATCCATAAGTATGCATACCCCCTAACTAGATCTGTAGAGCTAGAAAGAGTAAGATATAGGGTCTGGTTGGGGCACAAAGGCACACCAGCAAATACCAGAATAATCGTGGACTAAACCACGTCCTTAGGGTTGCGACCCCTAAGGAGTCACCATTCTCGATCTCGAGGTCTTTCACTTTAAATAATAGTGTCTTAATTAAAGTGATCACGGAAAGCACAATAATCCAATACTTATTCACTTTCAATCGTTCTGATATCATTAATCGTTTCTTATTCAGATGATTATCCAGGATATCACAGAGAAAATCATTAAGGCCATACTAATTATCAAATACTCTTACTTGGCTAATTAACATTATTTAAATCATATTATAATGGTCCACAATCACAACGACATGTTAGGTTCAAATTACTCATTTACCCCTTACTTATATAATTGCTAAGCCATCCTTTCCTTACTTGATTAATTACCGTATTACCCTTGAGGCTGCATAATTATTAAATTACCCCTTCCTCGGTTTATGTTACTAAGTTATCTCCTATGCCTTTTAGATCATCATTCACCCCTCATAATTGCTACACTTAAAATTTGTCCCATTTAGTTGGTTAGATTAATATTTTGCCCTTTTCTTTTATTACAATTAACAACTTGCCCTTCAATTGGGTAAATTACTAAGTTACCCCTCTTCGCTATTATGATCACCAATTTCCCCCTTTAGTAGGTTAAATAATTACTAACTCACCCTTTAGTCGATTGATTACCAAATTGCCCTTCTCCATTATCATAATTACCGAATTTCCCCTTAGTTAGTTAAATTACCAAATTACCCTTTCCATTGTCATAATTACCATTCTACCCTTCTCAGTTATTATAATTACCATTCTACCCTTCTCAATTATTATAATTACCATTTTACCCCTTTTCAATTATTATAATTATTAATCCACCCTTTTCCATTTTTACAATTACCATATTACCCCTTTAGCCGGATAAATTACCAAATCGCCCTTATCCATTATCGAAATTACCAAATTACCCTTCTCATTTATTATCATTGCCATTTCACTCTTCTTAATTATTATACTTACCATTTTACCCTTTTCAATTATCATAAATCCAAAATTACCCTTCTTCATAATTGCAAATATTAATTTATCCTTCTTCATAACTTTAATTACCATATTGCCCTTCTTCATTATTAAAATTTCCATAATGCCCTTTTATTGATTAATTTACCAAATTACCCTTCTCTATTATCACAATTATCCAGTTACCCTTTTATAATCATAATTTAATTACCAATTGATCCTTCATCGTTATCATTATTACCAAGTTACCCCTTACTCCCAAGTTTACCATAATATCCTTTTATTTATAAAATTACTCTTCTACCCCTTACTCCCAAACTACCATATTATCCTTTTATTTACAAAATTACCACAATATCCTTTCACTTATAAATTACCATATAACTATTTTTTTTCTTTACAAATTACTATTTTTCCCTTTTACATCCAAAATTACCATTTCGCCATTCACTTATATAATTACCATATTACCACTTACTTATGAAATTACTATTTTGCCCCTCTACTTCAAAAATTTGCCATAATGCTCATTTACTTGAAAAATTACCATAATGCCCTCCTTCATCCAAAATTACTATTTTACCCCTACTTCCAAAATTACCATTCTTACTACTTACTTATAAAATTACTATATTGCCCCTTTACTCCAAAATTACCGCTTTACCCTTTTCTCCAAAAATTACCATAATACCCCTTTACTTATAAAATTATCATTTGGCCATTTAATCATAAAATTACCATATTATTCTTTTATATCAAAAATTACCATAATACCCTTCTTTCTCACAACTTACAATTTTATCCTTTTACTTATAAAATTACCGAAATACCCTTTTCACTTATAAAATTTCCACTCAACCCCTTTATTCACCATTTTTATGAATTTACCATCACTACATAAAATAATGATATTAGTACTTCATTCTTATCATCTAAGTCCACCAACTTGTAATTATTCAACATAATACTCATTAGCAACTACATACATTAGATCACATACTTCATAAGCATAATTACTAAAATAACCATAGGCAATAATATTACTCATGCATTAGCAACATAATACATTATAAACAAGCATTTAATATTTCCATCAATAATAAAACTTCTTCCTTAATTATCATACTTACACATGGCACAAAGGTTATCATACTTTTCCTTTTTATCAAGCAATATAAGCAACCATATATATATATATATATATATATATATATATATATATCATGCTAAGCACACAAACCATGCATAAAATCATACTAAATCCCTAATGTGCTAGCATACGTTTTTCCATGTATTTAAGGGAGGGTTAACGGTTACCTTAATCCCGCAAAATATCAAATCTTACCAAGCATAATTAGCAAATCAACACCTAAAAATAATATCCATCATTATTATGTTAGAAATAAGAAATTAAAAGGATAAGACTTTATAAAAATTTATTTAATAATAAAACACTTTAATTAATTATTAATATACCTCAAAAAATTTCCAAATAATTTCCAAAATAAGGGGGAGCTCACGCTGCATGAACAGCGTGAGTCTCATGCAGAAATGAGAGGGGAAAAGGGCTCGAAGAGTGTGAGATAGAAGGGAGGAGAGGTGGCTCGGTTTAGTGACTTTAGGCTAGAAAAAGAGATAGATGGGGGAGGTTTCAAGGCAAGGGAATGGCGCAGGAGTGGAGAGGGGGTGTAGGTGGAGGCTAAGGGTGGTTTCATGGCGGCATAGGGCGGCAGAGATAGCAGCAGCAAGGTGGCGAAGTTGGCTGCCAAGATGGGTCGAGGTGGAGGGGCTGAGAAGGAAGGAAAAGGAGAGGGAAAAATGGAGGGGTGCAAGGGCTGTTCAACCAACTAATGCATGGTGGTGGTAGAGGGGGTTGCAGGGTGTCGAACAGTGGGTTGGGTGGCAGCAGAGGTGGTTGGAAGGCGGCGAAAATGGCGATTGCAGGTGGTTCGGCGGTAAGGGGAAAAATGGGGAGAAAAAGGAAGAGGAGGAGAAGAGAGGAAGTGCAGAGGCTTGAATGTGGCGTGGGGGGGTCTCGTGGTGGCGTGAGGTGGTAGTAGGTGGTGGCAGAAGGCGGCGCATGGGCTGGGTGTGGTGGTTAGGACGGCGGTTGGCGGCGGTGATAAAAAAAACGGGGAAAGATGGAGGGAGAAGGAAGGAGACAAGAGGGAGATCGAGGAGGCAGAAGAGGCTCGAAAAATGTGGGAATGAAGGGCTGGTGAGGGTAATAAAAAGAAGAGGGTGAGGTAGGGGGGAGTAGGCGGCTGATCGGTGCTGCAGTGTGGTGGCAGGGCTGTCGGTTGGTAGGGGAAAGAGAGGGAAGAAGAAGGAAAGGGAGAGAGGCACGTGAGTGTGGTCCGAGGGCCGGTTTGGCTCGAAAAGGGAAGGAAAATGATGGGGGAAGAGACAGAGGGAGAGGGAGGTAGGTGGTGATGGCAGGTGACGGCAGTTGCAGGCGTTCGGACGCTCGACCATGGCAAAACTGGTGGTTGGGCGTGGGAGAAGGAAGAAAGGGAGGGGAGTGTGAGTGGGCGATCGGACCGGCACAGGAAAGAAGAGAGCCGGTCGGTCCAAGAAAAATAAAAGAGGGACGACAGGCTGATGGGGTGGGCGTGCGTGGGAGAAGGAGGGGCTGGGGAGAACGGGCCTAGCCTAAGCGCGCATGGGGGAGGGTAAGGGCAAGCCTGGGTGCGGCGGTCCAAAGCCAGGAAGAAGGAAAAAAAAATAAGGGAAATGAGAAAGAAAAGAAAAGGTAGGAAAAAGGAAAGTGGGAAAAATGGAAAAATTGAAAGTAATTAAATTTATAAAATAATAGGATGTAATATTTTGATAATAAGTTTATTTAATAATTTGATTTAATATAATTAAATATATGGGCTTAAAAAGGATAATTATAGTAAAATACTAGTTTGAAAATTTATTTAAATAAAATAATATGATAAATAGAAAAATATTTAATTTTATTTTATTAAATACTCTTATCCAAATTGACATACTCCAAAATCCATAAAATAATAAAAATAAATAATTTTAAAAGCTAATTTTATTTCAAATAAAAGTTATTTATTAAAATATAGGTTTTCAAAATTTTTTAGGTGATTACACTTATCTATTCTACTCATATCGTTCACTTTAGAGCCTACCTATAACTGATCCTTGGTAGGTAGTTGTGGCACAATATAAGGATCTCTTTATTTTTGATGTTTCGCACCATAGAGCTATATTTGATTGATGATGCCTAAAGAGATAGGCGTGGGACTTTATTAAGTGTCTACCTAGGGTATTTTGTTCATATAGATAGGATATATCTTAATTTGGCTTAAGAGCATGAGATCCTTTATGAGGATGGAATTATGTTGGTGATTTAAGGACAAAGTAGTTAGTGCCAACAAGACTTTTGAGGCCTTGGTAAGTTTGAGGATTTGGAGTTACTAAGGTTGACCTTGATTTTTTGGTTGTATCTAGTATTTTGGAATCATTTTTTGAGTATAAGGTCACAATGATCTCATATTGTGTGTGTATGTTTCAGTATTAGGGTCTTGGTCTCCTAGTGTAGTTTAATCTTTGTTACCTGATAGTCGTAACCTTAGACCTTGTTGTAATTTATCCTTATATATAGACCTTGGTGTCTTTTTGTAGCCTTGTGTATGTGGTTCCTCTAAATCTTCCACTATAACGCTTATGTGGACTATTGTTCCTTTTTAAACCCTAGAGTTCATTCTTTTTTGTTGCTTGTATACCTTCATACTTTGCTAATTTTTTTTGTTATCTTAATTCTACTAATGCATTAGTGATGTTAGGAGTATCTCCATTGTTGATATATTTTAAGGGGTAATTATCCATTAAGTTAAACTTACTAAGTATTTAGGAATGTAGATAATTTTTTATGGCTTACCAGGGTCAAAAAGGTGGAAATTAACATGAAAACATATCTTAGTGGATTATGGAGGGTGGGTTATTTCACACATATTAAGGAATTTGATACCCTGCTAATACTATGATTTGACTATAAGTATTGTGGATGTTTAATATGTTAGGGTATCCTTGAAACCTGAAGCATGAGTTGTTAAGGATGTACACTTATGTCGCGATTAGAGAGCATGTTCAGTTTGATCAAGAAGCTTTAACGCTAACATAGGCTGAAGCTATAGGAGATATGTTTTCTATGGTTTGGTCTTACTAGTTTGCTGAGCCTCCTCATTAGTGTGGACCTTACGTGTTTATGAGGAAAAATTATGGTTATCTTTCCACTAGGGATGAGTTCAACCATATCTATATGTATAAGGATATCCTCATGAGGTGCCTTCATATTGTATCTTTATATTGCATCTAGGTGGATGGTTGGGACTTGATGACTTCATCTAGATCATTTTTTTTTCTTGTCAGATAATATGAAAGGTGGTCGTAGTGGTAGAAATATAATTAGATAATAGCTTTATGAATGTGTTTTTGGGATTTTAACGTTTTGATTATATAGAATCTAATGGGTATTTTGTGATTAGGACCACCTTTTTTCTATTTTGAGCTATTAGGCATAATTCCTACATTTATCAAATGTGCATATGTTATAAGTTGTGTATCTTATATGTATGTTAATGTGGCTTTTTTTTTAATGTTCATTATATCTCTGGATTTTAGTATTTCTTAACAAATTCTTTTCATTATTTGATATTCAGGATTCTTTTTGGCTAGGGCTTGTCCTTAGCCTCGAATCTATATCAACTCTTTCTCTTTTTTTTTTGCTAAACTTTGAAGGCAAAGTTCCTTTCAAGAGAGTAATAATCTAATACCCTATTTATCAAAAGCCTAAGTTATACAGGATTTGTTATGATTAGAACAAAATTACCTATCAGATACATCTAGTACATCCTTTGATAAACTAGAAAGCTTCATTACATTGTTTATTTCTAACCCTTTATCACAATTTTATGTATGTGAAATCTCTTAAGGTACTTATGGCTATCAAACTTCTTCTAGATCATTCTAGATACTCCATATTTGGATTTCTTGGTCTTCTTTGAGACTCTTAGGAAAATTATAAATATAGATATATAAGAACAAATATCATTAATTCTTCAATTGACCCTAAAAGAGGTTATTTGTCTCTCTAAAAATTACAAAATTTTGGGCATTTCATATTTTAGCATATTATAGCTAAAAATATACTAATAATGTTGTGTAATTTATTTTAAAATATTTAGTATGTAATTCATTGTTTTCAAGCATTAATTGCTGCCAAAACTTGTGTTTCAACTCCTACACTTTATTTTAATCTTATGGGAATTTTTCCTAATTATTTAATCAACCTTTAAAAAAATTAAGAGCAAGGGTCAAGATCAACCGTGGTTGGTACAACACCATTTCCCACATAATTCATTTCATTTGATTTTTATTGACATTATACGCTTAATTAAATAACTTAAAGTATGTCCCAACTTTATCATATGGTGTTATCATGTTCTAACTTTGTCTTCAAGCCCGTGAGAGCTCCATTTATCTACCCCATGTTGACACACCACCACCTTCATGGCCATCATCTTGCATTGCCACAAATACCACTAAAAGACTTTATTTTCTTACTCTATTTCTCCTTTTACTAAGGATTAATCCATACATATTTTTAATTATATGAAATTGGATTAATCTTTGGGAATTAGGGAAAATCTCCATTTTCTTTGAGGTTTGGAATTTTTTTCTTTGATATGTGTGCTTAGGTAAACATAATATGATTAAAAGTCGATAGATTTGGTTGTTAATGTGGTTCAATTGTGTAATCTTTGATTTGTGCTATGTTTTGCTTGATTTATGGTTTTAAGCTTATTTTCCAATATTTTTATTTATTTATTGTTTAATCTAATGATACCATGCTAATCCTTATAATTGTTAAATAAATCTTGATGTTTGGCATGCTTTATTCAAGCCTGCTTTGATGGTTTAATTTAAGCTTAAAGTATTTGCAAGTTTATTGTTCTTCAAAGTGTTCTTGAGCATCTTTAAGGATTCTTGATGAATTTGTAAATTATGCTTAATTTGATGATACCATGATATTACTTGTAATTTCTAACTAAACTCTGATGCATAATGTGTTAGCTAAAATTTTTGTTCAAGGGCCTTTACTATTTGTTGAATATTTAGTACTTTAGAACTTGTTATTGGGGTTCTTGAGTAATAATACTCTAGTTACAATAAGTATGGTTAGAAGAAGATTAATCATGTTTATGAGAGGTATTTTTACAAGCTTAAATAATTAACCTAAAAATGACATTTTCTTAATCATAATTAGGGGTTAATGGCCAACCTTCTACCATTGATTTTGACCTTGTAATAGTAACCAAGCTTGAATAACATTTTTTTGGTGAATTCTTATATTTTGTTATATTTTTTGTTTGGTAATTAATAATGAATTTCATTAATACCAAATAGCGTTATCTACATCAAAAACAACAAAGAAGCAAAGTATCTCAAGGAAATCTATCAAAATGATGCAAAAAACTCCTATACTTCTCTTTCTTTTCACACAAATGAAATCTAATAAAGAACCTCCTAATGATGTCCTTCATCATACTTCTTGGGTGCTGGGAGTGCCCTTTTAAGATAGATGTGTTCCTACAATGCCAAGTTCTATTTATCACAACACCAAAAACTACCTTCAAAACTCCAACCCTGCCACCTTAACCTTTTATAACAAGGATCATATGCTGGATCCAAGTATCCCCATTAGTAACTTGGCATTCGATCCCTAACCAATCCAAAGTCAACTTCCAGGAAGTCTTAGCAAAATCACATTGTACAAAGAGACGGTCCATAAGTTCAATCTCTTGAGCATAAATCCCACACTCAGTGGGAACTTGTATATGCCAACTACTTAGTTTATCTCTTGTAAGTAAACCTTGGTGGCAAGCTAGCCATCTAGTAAATGAGCAACGAGGCATGCCTACATGTTTTCATACAAGAAAGTTCCATCCTTTCTTCATCTCTCGATGTCTTAGCACTTCATACGCTTTATGGATCTTATAATTAGTAATTCCACAATGTCCATTAAGGATCTGTTACAATAAAATATAACTAATTTTCATTATACCTTTAAACAACCAGGAGCGATGAGGTCAAATAACAACAACATTGATGTCGTTATTTTTGATGTATACACCATTAACCCATCTAATCCTAAGACTCTCTTTTTGATGCACAATCTGCCAGATCCATCTTCCTAGGGCATCTTGGTTCCAAGCTCGTAGATTAACAAAGCCAAGGCCGCCTTATTTCTTTGGTAGACACATTGTCTTCCATGACACCAGAGCTTTATGAACCTCAGTAGTTCTTATCCAACAGAACCTTCTACATATTTGCTCAATATAAGAGATAACAACAAGGATAGGAAGAACCTGTGCCTAGAATCTTATAATCCCTTGTAGAACTAAAGCAATCAATTGGACCATCCCTGCATAGTTTAGATATACACACGTCCAATTTCTAACTTTTGCTAGTAGCTTATCAATAAGGACCTGATAATGATGGATCCCCATATAAGCTATGCCCAATGGAATCCCTAAGTATTTGAAAGGAAAGGAGCCTTTAGGGCCAGCAAAAACATCAAGGATATCAACCTTCACCCTATCTTGAATTCCAACACATAAAAAGATAAATCTTTCTAGGATTAACAATTAGACCATAGGAGTTTGAGAAGTGCTTTAGAACCTCTTTAAGGTGTTTTGTAGAAACTACATCCCCTTTATAGAAAAGAAGAAGGTCATCCGCAAAACTTAGATCAATAAGCTTCATCTTTTTGTAGCTAGGATGACCCTAGAAATCAGGGCACTACCAAATACCTCTCAACATTCTATGTAGATACTCCATGCAAACAACAAACAAGTAGGGAGAAATTGGGTCACCTTACCTCAACCCCCTTTTACTAAGGAAAGGTTTGGTGAGAACTACATTTATATTAATAGATATTCTCAAAGTAGAAATGCATTGAATAATCATCTTAATAAAATTCCATGGGAACTTCAGAGCTTCCAATACCTGTTTTATAAAACTCCACTCAACTAAATCATAGGCTTTTTGTAGATCAACTTGCAGTAGAATTTGGGGGCTGATGTTCTTTCTTGTGTAATGGTTCACAATTTTAGCAGCCATAAGAAAATTATCATACAGCATATGACCTTTAAGAAAAGCTGCCTATGATGGATCAATAACCTTAAAAAAAATTCTTGATAGTGGTTATAACTTTAAAAAACTTAGATTTAATTTTCTTAATATAAAATGACATTTCTTGTCGATTGTAAATAAGTGTTTTTATAAATAGAACTTTTTTAATAACCTTAAAAAAAATTCTTGATAGTGGTTATAACTTTAAACAACTTAGATTTAATTTTCTTAATATAAAATGACATTTCTTGTCGATTGTAAATAAGTGTTTTTATAAATAGAACTTTTTTGGAAAAAAAAAATCCATTTGACTTATATTGGTGTTCTAAGTTATTTTCTACCATCTAGTTTGCCTTTTGTGACCTTAAATGTGTTTACTTTTGTTTTAATATATCTTTGAGATTTCAAACCTATGTGGTTTCATTTAGTTTGATGTGTTTCACTTTTATGTCTTTGGTTTTAATTTTTTTTGCTCCGCCCTCAAGTTTCTTGCCCTAGCTTGTACGCATTCGCTATTCTTTTGTCTATTTTTTATTTTAAGCCTTATAACATTTTGGTATGACTTTGGAATTTGTTTTAGATAGCTCCTATGCTCTTGAAAGTTTTTGGTTCAATGTCTTTGATTCTTTTGGGGCTTCATGCTTTGGTTTGATGTTGGATCTTTGGGATCCATTTTAAGTTATAGTGTTTAATGATTTATGATTCATCTTATATTACTATATATTATATGTTATCCTTTAAGCATTAATTTTTTTTCAATTTTTTGTTTGAGTAAATATCCCTATTACTCAAAATTAGTTGGTTGAGGGTTAGAGAGTTGTGTAGAAGCTTTTTTATCAGGTTTAATATGCTTATATCTACTATCACCAAGAAAGAACCTAAGTTAGTTTTTATGGTCTTTCTACTTACTAGAATTACATTTATTTAGCTTGTGTTGGAATTAAGGAATTAGTACCTAGATGGCAATTAATTGTAGAGATAGGATCATATATCTAGTGTTTAACTCCTTTCTATGGCATACTATACATAGGCACAGGCCTTATTGTCCCTAGATGTTTTACATCCTTTTTTATGATTACTAGTGTGTTGTATATACATAGTGGAGATCTAAGGTCGTTATTTTTTTCTTTATATGAAGTTGTCTTTTTCATTCCACAAAATTATTCTAGTTGATATCATATGAACATGTTATAGTAGTTGACCATTTACTAATTTACTTCTTGTTTGATAATATATAATAGCATGACAACGTGTTTCTTATGCATTCAAAATTGGTTTCTTATGTCTTTGACACCTTTACATGTTTCATGTAATTTTAGGGTTAGGCTTGAGTCGTATGAATGATGTGAATAGTTATTTCTAGTTAATCTAACCATGAGTCTTCTTATTGTGTTGATAATATGTTCTCTCCTCAATTTTTTACATGGGCAATTTAGTTGTGGACGTTTGCACTAATATGCGGATAGGTGAGTGCATTTTGGGTTGGGGCCTACATTAGGCATTCTACTATTATTTTTCTCTAAGTCTATTTGCGACCAAAAATACTCTATCTTATATAAATAAATATTTCATCTTTTATCATTTTTCCCTTGGTTTTGGTTTTCTTGTTTGTTCGGAATCAAGTACTAGCCACACATGATCTCTAGATATGATTTGGTTTTAGCCTTGCATATATCATGGGGTTGGGTAGAGGTTGTGCCTCTCTTGTGTTGCATTTGGAGGTAACACTTTTATTTCCCTATTTAGATTATGAAAAATCTTTGTAAAATACAAATTTTTAGGAGTGAAGATGGGGTTGTCACACTAATTGATCATGCATTGTCAAGCTAATCAAGACAAAGACCATTAAAGCTTTGATACCAAAATTTAGATGTGACTTAAGACATGAAACATGTAAATAACACAATTATAACATGAATTCATACACAAATCCATTAAATTTTATGCAAAACCCTATAAGCATAAAGTCAACACCAAATATAAACTTAAAACTTTAAAACAAATTTTGGTAGATTGTAACTTGTCTATCTCCAACCATTGAGTAGATTAACCATACTTGAAACAAACAAAATAAAAACAATCATAACTCAAATGGATTGGTTCTATTTCCTTTTTCTTCTGACTCAATGATATGTTTTTCTTGCTAAAGAATATGAATAAGGACCTCTTGATCAATATTCTTCTTGAATTGCTAGAATTTGAATGGAGATTCTAAGCTTGATTATCACTCTTTTTTAATGTATATGAAAGGTATATAAAGAGAGGAGTGGAAAAGAGGAGGAGAAGCAATTATTGTAAAATTTTAGCAAACACACTATTGATCTTAATTATTATAATTTTAAATGTACATTAGAAGTTGAGAGGTTTTTTTTAAAACTTAATATTAGCCTTTCCAATTAAACCGTTTAAATCATGTTCAAAATCAATCATACTCGGTTATTCCTTCATTTCCCTTTATATATGTGCCACATATATGTTTCCTTATCCTCATATATACACACTCCCATATACATTATACAACTATTTCTACCATGAAAAACAATAGAAGAGATAATAAAGCTAACTAACTAACATGAGACCATATTAAATAAACTTTATGGCATACATTATATCTAATTTCATATGAATCACACTTTAAGATTAATATATAAACATTTTATATTTAAAATAAATAATACTTCATTTGTATAAAAAAAGAAGTCATTATTTCACTAATTTTGTATTAAAAATAAATTTATTTTAGAAAAGTTAAAACTTAATTTCCATGTCTACCCTCACCTTTTCTCCTTCATCTAGAATTTAATGTTTTATTATTTTTTTAATGAAGGGTGTAAAAGTAATTTGAAGACTATTTTTATTAATTCCTTAAAAAAAATATATATAAATAATAGTAGTAGGAGCAGTAGCAACAGTAGTAGTAGTAGTTTGGAGCTTCCCAAGTATTTTCCCAAACGATTGGGGATCTATATAGTGAATTTTTAAAATCCATCTACAAGGTTAGGATTAAACCTACCTTTAAATCCACCTTATTTATGATATAATATCTATTTAATATATTTTCAATAAAGTTATTATATAAATTTGTTAAAATCTTTTTTATAAAATTTATTAGTTGAATTCAGGATGGACTAAGCCATACGTATCAGACTTCAACCTCTTGGGTAACTAGGATAGTGATAATATTTGATCTTTAAGTGGTTGGAGATATGGATGTAAATGATATGAGTCAAGCCAAATAACATCAGGTATGGGATCAACTCATATATAAATATGGTAGCTTGAGCTTGGCTCAAACTTGTATCAAGCCTTATAATTGATTTTTGGATTCGGTTCAAATATGGCTCAGAATTGCTCAACTTATCTTATTCATTATAAAATATCCTAGCTCCAATGAGCCTGCTTGATTTTTATGTTAAAGGCCCATTTATGGCTTATTTAGTTTGTTTTCTTATTTACTAGGTTCAACTCATTTAGAGCTCATTTGATGTGCTCGACTTATTTTGAGCTCCTTTGGCTTAATACTTAATGGCTCTCATTTTGGGATTATTGATACCTTCTATAATATAACTATTAAAAAAAATACTAACACATCCATCTTGAGTACTTATAACCTAGAGTCATTTACCCATTAAACTCCACATCATCATCATCTATTGGCTCCTAAACAAAAGAATCATGCGGATAATCATCCTTATGACCTATTTACCCACCTAATTAATAGTAATATAACATAAGCCATCATGAAATTAGTCTAAACATAACTCAATAAAATCTATCAAAATAACATAATAAGTTACATAAAAGTTATGAAAATGACAACATTATAATTATATAAAGAGATAACAAAAAAGGATCCACCATGCTCATAGGATTATAATAGTTTAGTCACAAAACACTCCAACATACTAGAAATGACCAAGAATAACATAATCAAGATAGTAATGGGTAGAAGACATCCACATAACATGCTATAGCATAAATAAAGCCTTGATAAGATTAATGATAAGGAATACCTCTTATGAACTCCTTGAAGGAAGAAAACCTAATATCTCACATATAAGAGTATTTGGTTATAGATGTTTTGTTCACAATTATTGAATGGATAACCTAGGGAAGTACAATCCTAGAAGTTATGAATTTGATTTAATTCAATATTCAGCATCCAACAAGGCATATAAAGTTTATAATAAGAGAACCATGCTAGTAGAAGAACGTTATCATATAATATTTGATGAAGCTAATACTAATGCATGCAAATTTCAAGAAGAAGGTGATGAGAAGTTTAGAATTGAAATGATAGAATACCTAAATGGTACACATGGTATCAAAGAGATAATATAAAACATTTCTATTGACTCAAGAAAAACATTCTAAGTTGACCCTAATACTACACTTGACACATTTATGGCAATAATCTCAATATCGTACCTAATGAGATGGATACATACAATTCACACGATATTGTAGTGGGAACTAGGTTAATAGAAATAATAATATTAGGCGAGTTTAAGAAGAAAAATATCAATTTCCAAGGCATTGGAAGTACCAGTTTCCATCCAATAAATATCATCCTAAGTGAAATATTTAAGAGAGTGCAAACCAGAAAATCTTCTCTTCGTAACTATGATGATATTATGACTTACTATCATCTATTAAACCCCATGACTATAAAAAAACACTAATTCGTTCTAGTTGGATTACACCACTACAAGAAGAATTGAGCCAGTTTAAAAGAAATAAGGTCTGACATTTTGTTCCTAGACCAACAACAAGTTCAATAATAGGAATAAAGTGGGTTTTCCAAAACAAGCTGGATTATAATGGAGTAATAATGAGAAAAAAGGAAATACTAGTTGCCAAAGGTTATAGCTAAGATAAAGGAATGGACTATGATGAGACCTTTGTACTAGTAGCACATTTGGAAGCAAATAAAATATTGATAGCTGTTATGGCACCCATAGATGTTAAGCTTTACCAAATAGATATCAAGATCACAATTTTTAAATGGATAATTGAAGGAGGAAGTGTACATGGAACAACTCCTGGATTTGATGACAAAGCACACACCTAATCATGTTTACAAGTTGGATAAGACACTTTATGGATTGAAACAAGCCCCAATAGCTTGGTATGAGAGAGTATCCAATGTTTTTATGAAAGGATATAAAAGAATAAAATTTGACAATACTTTATTTTTTAAGACAAATAGCAATGATCTACTAGTGGTACAGATATAAGTGGATGATATTATTTTTGGTGCTATCAACGAGTAGTTTTGTGATGAATTTGTAGAGTTAGTGAAGAGTAATTTGAAATGAACATGGTGGGCGAGATAAGATTTTTCCTTGGCTTATAAATAAAATTGGAAAAATAAGGCATCATGATTCATCGAAAAAAATTCCTTAAGGAACTACTAAAGAAGTATGGCATGATATACACAAATACTATGGCACACTCATGCCAACAAATTGTAAGATGGACAAAGATAATAAAAGTAAGAGTGTTAAGGAAACTATATACAAAGGTATGATTGGTTCACTCTTATATCTTATGGATTAGGGATGTAAACGGGGCGGGTTCGGGTCGGGTATTACCATACCCGTATACCCGATTGTGAAAGTATATCCGCTATCCGTATGTGATAGATTCCGTAAATGAATAACCCTAAAATTTATCTCACTATATTTATAAAGAGGTAAAGAGGATGTTAAGATATATAAAGGGAGAAAATCTATTTTTATGGCATCCTAAGGGAGGATCCTTTGAATTGACTATTTATTCAGATGTAGATTATGTGGGTTCTCTAATTAATAGGAAAATCACCTTAGGTATTGCACACTTTTTAGGCCCTTGTTTGATTTCATGGACATTAAAGAAAAAAAAAATATCCCTTTATCCATTATTGAATCTGAATATGTTTGTTATTCTATCATGTTGTGCTCAAATGTTATGGATAAGGCATCAGATTAAGAACTTTGGCACTACATGTGATTGCATTTATATCTTAAACAACAAAGCCTTTAATATTTTGAAAAATCATGTTCAACATTCTAGAACAAAGCACATAGATATAAGGCATCATTTCCTAAGGGATAGTGTGTAAAAAGGTTTTGTTAAACTAAACTTTTGTGAAACTGAGGACCAACTAGCTAATATATTCACAAAACCATTAAATATAATTAAATTCAAGAAAATCATACTAGAACTAGGCATGATCAACATACTATAACCTATATGATTAGCTAGTAAAGTAAAGGTTGAGACATTATGGAGAGGACATTGCATTAACCTAAATAATCAATGTGGATAATTCTTAATCATTATGGATATTTTAATAAATAGTGAATTTGCTTCAGTTATCCAAATGAAAAATCATGGGATCTGTTCTCATTGCATTATCCTTAACACCACTCAAATTTCTGTGTTAGATACTGGAATGAGGGTAGTGTTGAGTACATGAGTGAGAATAACTTTATAAGTGAGCATTTGAGCCTATTAATTCCTTCATCATATGTGAAGTCTCAAATAAGCATTGTATTTCTATAACTTCATCTAATTCTCTTTGAGGGCACATAGGCTCAAGTCATGTTCATAAAAATGATAAAAGATAACTTCCTTCATATATTACCGAGCACCACAAAGCAAATATAGCCTACCAATGACATACTATCTAGTTGTTAACCCTATGGAGCATATTAAATCAATTTTTTCATTATAGACCAAAAAGCGAAACCTTATCCCTAATGATATTCATACCCTATTTAAGGACTAGTGGAGCACTTAATTGAAATTGTGGTGGATGTAAAAAACAAAGAAGGAAGCAAAATATATTGTGGTTGGCTATGTGAGGTGTTGAAAATAGAAAGAAAAAAAAGTGTTATAAAATAAAAAAGATTAAAAGTATTTATGGTGGAAAACTATTGGATTATAGAAATTATATGGAAAAATTTATGGAGTGATAAAATAAATATGAATTACTCCACTAGGCTTAAAGATAAGTTATCACCACATCCTAAATACTTTTCCACACCTTTAAATCTGGCCCCGTTACAACCTAATAAGACCTTTTTGATTTATGTCATGCATGTTGTCTTTCAAATGTTGGAGAATGAGAATTTTATCAAGCCTATGGTAAATCATGTTTGTTGGGTTGACTTGAGTGAAACACAACTAGATTAAACTACATGAGAATTGATTGATTTAATTTGTTGAGCTTAAATAGGTTGTTCTCATTATTATTTTAGGGTATAATCCTAGATTTTTGGGGGAAACACCCTAAAATATCACACCTAATAGTTGGATTCACACTAGGACCATTGTTTTTTGAAAATATTTGCTATTAGGCAGTTAAATAACTCAATCTCATCTCTGTCTTCCCAATATCTTCTCTAAAGGCAAGGAATTCCCTTAGAAAAACAAATCATCTTGTTTCCCTTTTTATAAACTATCATGTTAAGAAAGCATGCTAAACATAAACCATCTTTAAATAGTTCTTTTTCTCTTACCTCTAGGATCAAACCTGTAGTTGTCAAATTGGCAATAGTTATGGATGCCACACTAATTTCTTCCTTACCTCCACTCAAATTCAACCTACTAATTCCCAAGACCTACAAAAAAAAAGGTTCAACTAAGGGGGAAAATTGGTGCCTTGTCATCAAGGAAAAGAATGATGATAATAAGACTAAAGAATAAGGAGAATTAATGACCAAGAAGGGTGAGACGGAGGCAGTCAGAAGGAGACTATTGAGACTAAAAAGGAATTAATCTACTTCCTCAAAAGAGAAGGAAATAATAGTAGAGGTCAAAAAGGAGAAGGAGAAATAGGGTGATTTAGGAAAATAGGTTAATGGTGTGGTAAAGAAAGGCTCAAAGATGCTCTCTAAAGCTAGTAAAGGAAAGAGGAAGGGAAAACATGTTCACTTCCCTAACTAGTGCATGAAAATGAGAAGAAGGAACCTCTAGCACTAAAAATGTAGACACTAGGAAAGCAGAAAATCAAGAATAGGAATGGGAACATGCCTAGAGATTACAAGAAACCCCAATAAATGGACAAGAAAATGATTATATTACCAATCATGTTCCCACTAAAAAGCATGGCAACATCAAAGTTGTGGAAGGATTAAATTCTCTAAGTGAGTATAAGGAAGATTGTGTAAGGGTGGTGAAAAATCTACTCCAAATTCTAAGATTACCTAGCTTGCAGTGAGTAAGATCAAAGGAGAAGGGAAAGGTTGCACAGGTAACCAACCTACATTCAGTAAGTGTAAGGCTTTAAGTGTTAAAAGACCTAAAGTTTGAAAAAAGTTAAAACCATCTCACTCTAAACCTTTGATTAACACGTTTAAGGCTATAAGGATGGTTTGTGCTAGAAGGCATTACTCTATGGAGTGGCTCAGTAGCTCTAAAAGTGCTTCAATTAAGAAATTGTTGGTGGCATAAAGTTGGAAGACCCAATTAATGAAAGAGTTTTTTGTTTGTGAGTTTTCTATCTATGAGCTCTTTATTAATTTGGCTATAGTAGATGGAGTTGAATATTTTAATATATGAAGTACAGTAATGGGAACAGTGATATTCTTATTTGTGGATAAGCTCACCAACTTGTTTTTTCTATTCCCATTAAAGGTTAAAATGAGTTTGATAAGGTTTCTTAGGAATCACGAGGAGGCCTAAACCTAGTAAAAGTTGTTGACAAGGTTAATTTAGGATATATAGCAATAGTTGTAGCATAATAGGTGAATGTTATTTATACATTATTTAAAAATTTTCATATGGTGGTGATTAAGTTAGTGATTCCAAAAGGGCAGTGTAGGACTTATTCTCGGTTATTAGACATATTGCTTATATAATGTTGGGTCGAGAAGAAGAAAATTACTTTACCCTATGGAGGATGGATCACCATTGTGTTTGAGAATTTTTTTTTTTTGAGTTAGGAAGATTGAAGGTGACATAGGCGATAGAGATAACTAGTTTGGTTATCATACCAAATGGTTTTAAAGGAGATTTTATGAGTAAGGCTTTAACAAGAACAGATTTGAGTAGTATATCTAGCTTAGAAAATGTTGAGGTCTTATTGTTCATTAAGGGTGTTGGTCCATATGTTAATCGGCTTCAATGAGTGGCTCAAAAATAGGGGAACTAGATTGAATGTTTGGAGGCTTAGCTCAAGGTGACAAGACACATGTTGTTATCTATATTTGGGGTTGATCTTATTCCTAATATACCTAGTGACCTTTCTAATGAAGAATCCTATAATGATGATGAATTTGAGGATGGTGATACAAGCTTAGAGGAATATACCTAATTTAAGGCATCTATTGGCCTCAAGGGTGAAGGAGACCCTAACTATAACCTTTCTTCCTAGACTATCATATTTCATATGTAATTCCATTTTATATAATTCATGGACAATGTTTGAACAATTCCAACTAGTATTTTGATTTTAAATTGTGTTAAACATGGTTCTTCTCTTTTTTATTCTGTATCTCACTATGTAGTATCTACTTGTTCACTTGATGTTTGCTAAGACATAGATGTTGGCAATTCATGTGGGTTTTTTCCTAAACTTTTTAATGAAGCTAAAAGGAGGAATATATTTGTGTGGTTTCATGTGTAATTTATGCATCGATCTATAATGAATTGCTAAAAGTAAACTCATCTTGGTTGTGATGAATGTTTAATCCCGCTACTGTTCCATCTCAAATTTAATTTTCTAAGAAATTACTTATATGTTTGTCATCATCAAAAAGGGGAATTGGTTGGGTTACTATATGTTTTGATGATTCCAAACATATGACTATGTGATCAATTTTTTTATAAATATATTATATAGATTTAGATTTATACAGAGAAAATGTCCAAGTACAAAACTCAAAGTAGGAGTAGGAACAGTTATAGTGAACAAATTACTAAGAGAATCTCAATTAATGGATGATTTGAAGCATAGTGTCAAAGAATTCATCTAGTTATCATCAAACATCTCAAAAGACAAAATATTAATGTATTGATAACTAAACTACTCAAGTAAAGGATGAAGTACTAAAAGATGAAGGTTAATCCTGGTACAGAATTGGGAACACGCATAAGCACAACACATTCTTAATAATATTGGTTCTAAGTATTGTTCCTAATGTCATAGAATATTTTTACTTTGAAGATATCCATATATTAAAAAATTTATCAAAATGAATGGATAATGGATAAATATTGAAGAAGTAATCCAAATTATCAAGTTAAGTTGATATAGATTCTTCACGGAGTTAGAGATAAAAAGATAAATATTTTCAAGGGATATTTTCATGCTATAATTTGCCAAGATTCAAGGATCAAAAATATTAAATGTCTATTTAAATATACCTTTGAAAAGTAAAAAAAAAATGAGAGAGATACAATAAGTTATTTGATCTTTGAGAGAAAATCAAGGTACACAATAAGAAATTTGAAAAGAAAAATAGTGAGCAAGCTAGTTAAAATTTAAACGAGTTTAATTTAAAATAGTGGGAATATAAAAAGAATTATTTTCATGTCATAGAAGCAAAAGAGCTCAAAATATGTATCTATTCATTATTCATCTATTTCGTAAGAGGGTACGACTATACCAATAGCTATTACATGGAGTAACAGGGGAGCACTACTAGAGTTAGTTATAGGGCAACTTAGGTTTAGAGTTAAACTTGAGTGCTAGAGTTGTCATTCTTTATTTTTAGAGTTGATAGTGAAAGAAGAAGAACAGAAACCATGGCCATAGATCAAATTTGATTGAACCATGTAAAATCTCTATGTTCCTTACTGTTTTACTTTATTCATTCACTAGTGCCCTAGAAAATATAGTAATGGGTAATGTGCCCATTTAGAAGTAGGAACAAATTTTGGTAAAGCCAAAAAATAATTCATATTTTTGCACAAAATTTAAAATTTGGCAGCACTAAATTCACCCTCCCTCATGCTCTTGAGTTTATTTGTGAGAACTAATAATTCCTAACATTTACTAAACACTTATTAAGATAACATTAAAAACATTTCAAAAAAATCATTATATGTCCTAATACATTTGAATTTAGCTTCTATTTTGCAACATTTCATAAACTAATTAAATAAGAATATAAATCCTTCTTTATCACGTAAATGTTGAATGTTGGTTTTATATAATTTTCACAATATGCAACAGACACAAAAAATGTCTCCGCTAGGGGAAAACTATAGTAATATCATCAACCATGACAACTAGTTGATCTCTTATACGCGTTATTGGCCAATGCCCATCCATAGATCTTAAGACATTTTAAAAACACCAAATAGAGTAATAATTCCTCTCATTTAATAAAAACACATAGCCAAACATCAAATTATGTCCATTTTGATTCATACCTATAATGAGGCCACAAATCATGTTTTGTTTATTAATCTTATATGTTGTGTCATTAACCAAGAAATCATAAATCATTTATATAACTCGTTCTACCATCATGAAAAAATAACTACAAAGTCTACCCTCTCCATCCACCCCAAAATGGAAAATAATTATGTTTTTCTTCTATATTCTTTTTCTCGAAATATCTCCATTAATGTATTTAAGTCACTAGCAATAAAGCTTCTGCCCGAGCTACTTAAAACATCATTATAAGAATCTATGGGGGTAAATCCCAACTTTTGTGACAACCCTTCTTCATTTTTTAAGAGCTTAATTACACCACATAAGCTAACCTAAGAATTTTAGTAGTTTTTTTAACATTATTAGCTAATCATGTGTGACCATTAATTGGGACCTTAATTGACATATATGATCATAATGAGTGATTATATTCCCTTAGGTATGATTTAACTGCCTATCAACCATTGTTTCAATATAGAACTGAGTCATAGCCTTTTAAACACATTAAATGTCTAGCTTTATATATATCATTGTACTCTTCTCCTTATAATGTTGCATCCCATAATTATAACAAATGTATTATTTCATTAATAAATTTCCAGTTGCTCCAAACCGTTGTTTCCCTTTCTTGATTTTAAACCCAACATTGTATGTATAATCATTATACACCCATAAGCCTCTTATTCATAGAGAACAATTATTCCTAGTAGTTGAGAACGTCCATCTACAATTGTTTAGTATTTAGGTTCATTAACATCGACATTTGAGTTTATTAGTAACATATTCATCAAATATTGGACATAAACATTTTATACAATGAACCTAAACTTTTAACAGAATGGATCTGTATACCTTATGTGAGAAACCTAACATAAAGAAATAAATATGTAAATGCAAACACATGTTCTCATTAAGACACTAAACATATACATTTTATTTTACTAACATGAACATTTAACCAAAACAATCTATCTATTTTTTTGATAAGCCTATTATATGAAAATAAATATGTAATAGCCCCAAAATTTTGAACCATAAAATTTCATTTGAAGAAAATGTGAAACATTTATAAAAGCAAATTCGGAGAATGCTACCACCACATTAGCCATAAGAGAGGTGTGATCATCACTTGATGCAAGGTAAAATGGTATAACAACAAAGGAATGTGTACAATACTATTAATATGATAATTATATGATAAAAATGGTGAAAATAATAATATAGATACAAGAGAGAGTTTACAAAAAAAATTGAAGGAATCAAAGTTAAGAGTTTAAATAATAGAAAAGAACAAAAAACACCCCAACACAGTGGGAAAGAATAAAACTAACGAATTAGCATAACTCTTAGCTAAACAGAAATGTAACTCTTAACCCAAAGCAATGGCAAGATACTGACACATAACATCATCCTCAACATACTCTAGTTGAGAATTATAGCCCTGTAAATCATTCTCTGATCATTGGACCATTAGTCAGGTCATCATAGTGACCACACAAATGAAGTATCAGTATGGTAAAAAACTGGCAAAACAAGCTACCTAAAATATGTTAAGGGATCATGATGCACATTAAAGTCACATAATAGCATGGTAATAAGCATAATAACATATTATAACACTCAAGCTCATGATGGAAATACAACAAGGCATACTTGCAAGGAAATTATGAAAGAATAATAATATAGATCATGCATTAGAATCATATAGTAGAAACCATATTATAAATCTCCCTTTAGTAATCACATAATTTCTAGTTATTAAGATAATTCCTTTGACCACAGCCAGTTCTCCACCATGAACAAAACTCATAGGGAAATATACTTACAATGGGATGTCACACCCACCATATAAGGTTAGGATACATCAAAGGGACTTTTCTCTAGAGATACCACACCCACTGCACATAAATGTACCTGTCACGAGGGATAATACACAATGGGTTACCACACCCACCACATGTGGTCAAACTATATCAAGAGGGCTTGTACTAGGCTACCTCACCCATCACACCTTAAATTTATATGTTGTGAGGGCTATAAAAGTTAGGATACCATACCCACCTAAGTAATGGATAATAAAACATTTTAGGAGCTTCTATTGGAATACCTCACCCAACAAAATTAGACAACAATGCCATGCCAATATGCTAAAATATAATTCTATACCTCAAAGATATACACATATCCCTCTACCAATTACAACCTAGTAGAGAAGGAAATTGGTACTAGTGAAAAGATAAAAAATCAGGGTGACCTGCCCACTAACTTTCAACTAGCTACCCCAAAAGTCAGAGAAAAAATCTCAAACAAAATCTTAATTCATTATTATTAATTATAAAGTGATATCACAAATCACATTTTTCCTTTAATAACTAGTTGGTTGTTTTCAAGTGATAAATTGAAACACATCACAAGGAATATAAGCTGCCATTCGGGTGTTTAGAGATGACACCAAACTTAACAAATCAAGGCCCATAATATCATCATTTTTTTACCATATTTGATTCAGTTGAATCATGCTCAAAATCATGATTGAGATTTTAAATCATGGACAATCAAGGTGTAAGGAAAACACATGATGAGGTAAGAGAGATAAAGTATAACTAGGGAGAGCCATGATAGAGGGTTAGTAAGTTAAGGAATAGGTATAAAAAGTCAAACACGCATCCATGAGTGTTAGAGGAGATAGGAAAGTGAAGGAGAACAAAGTAAAGGTGAAAAATGCTATTAAAGTGCTTTTGAAGAAATTTAGTTATATAAAATTGTAAAGTGATCGAAATAATGTAAAAATAATTTCAAAGTACCAAAATATGTTTCCTAGCACAAATAGATTCAAATTAGAAGTTTTCATAAATATTGAAAATAGATTTGAATCAAAATCATAAAATAATCTGAAATCACAAGACAACCAACCGATCGGTTCGAACAAACTAGTTGATTAGTTAATCAAAAAAAAATTGTCAGTTCTTAATCATATAGGTCGATCGCTTTAAGAAACTAGTTAATTGGTGCACCAAAGTTTATAATTTTATTCAAATTTCAAGTCTTTTCAAAAACCAAAACTCATTTATTTTATATCAACATAAGTATAATTTGAAGGATTTTAGAATAGGGTATTACAAAATATATAAATGCGAACACATATGTTCATTAAGATGTTGAATACATACCTTTAATGCGATGAAAATGTATGTAAAAAAGTAAATATATAAACATGAGCACTTATTCATAAGTTATTGAACACATACATTTAAAGATTAAATAAAACATTTTTTAGAATGAACCTATATAATTTATGCAATAAACATATATATAAACATGTAGGACATGAATATATATACCAAACACTTTGATCATTTATGTTTATCTGTGTCATTTTCCTTGATAAAATAGAAAATATACTTAATGAGATTCCATTTGCCTAGCTATCTTATCTCTTCAATGCAAATTGTCTCTAAATAAAATTCCATTAGTTCTCTAAATCAAATTAAGAATAATGTGAAATTGAATAGAAATTTTTAATCCCTTTTGAAACGTGAATTATGATTTAATGATATAAACAAAAAAGATGACTAAGATAAAATAAATTTAGTAAAAGATGTGGGACGAAGATCAAGGAACCTTAATACAAGTCATGATTATAATACTCATATAATTGAATCGAATAACTAAAAAAAATGTCTTTTGAAATGTTAATATCATATTATTGATATGCATTAAAATTGGTAAGAATTGCAAACTTGAAATGAATATAAATGTAAATGAGCCATCTCTCTAGTTGATGGAATGAAACTTTCCTAAAATATAACATACATAAGATAGGATAATGAAATTTTTTTAATATGATATATTTATATAACATGTATGTATTTGATGACTAGCCAACTCTACATCATAGTTAGAGTACCTTGCAAGGTGCTACAACTCTATGGTATAAATTATGCCTTTAGATTTCCTTTTGTTTTATGTTTCTTTTCTTGGGATGTTGGTATTATTATGATTTTGACCAATTGAAATGGATTTTTTTTAATGATTTTTTAGCTGGTAGGACATGTAGAAATTGTTGGTATGTATTGTTTCTCGCTAAGTCTAACTTGATCAACACTTAGGTCCTTTATTTTATCAATAACAACCATGTTAAAACTCTTGGTTTCTACCCCTATAGTGATGATTGATTAGCTATCTTCTACTTTATGTTTTTAAAAAAATAGAAGGGTTATGTAAATGGTAGTAAAAGTTTTGTATACATTTAGGTTTACCTAGAGTAAATGTGTGTGTGCATAAAGTATGGAAATAAATTGAGAAAGATAGGGAAGGTGGAAGGGTAAAGTTACCTAAGATAAAAGTCCATAAGAAGAGGATTCTAATGAAAGGTACAATAGAGACAAGAAATGGGTTGACTACGATAGAAGTCCTAGGGAAATATGAAGGGCACACTCATAAGTGTAGCCCCACGAAGATTGGGATAGAAGTGTGCAAGCCTTGATTAACAAGAGGGTAGTTATGGTCCTAAAAGGATGAGGTATAGAGCTAGATAACCTTGGCCTCATAGGAGTTACCCTCTTCTCTAGAGACGTAATGATGCGGGAGCATTATCATTTAATGATTACACTCTTGCCCTTAATTTTTCCAAGTTTGAGAGTCACAAAACTCTTCTAGAATCCAAGGGAGAAATAGAGGAGAACCATAAATAAAATCTCGGGAGGATAGGCTCTTGAGGAAGATTGTAATGCATCTCAAATAAAAGTGCCTTTATAAGATTCCTAATGCTAAATATTGATTGAGTGCTAATGTTGGTGTTATTAAAGTAGAAGATTCTAAGAAAAAATTAGTTAAGGGTGTTAGAAGTGTGTTTTTTGTTTTTATATGATCTATATATGATTTTGTTGGTAAATCATCTATAAAACCCTCATGAGACTATACTTGTTCTCCAAAGGTGACATGCAGCTTTGACAGGCTTATTGTATATGCTAAGTGCAATCGTGAGAAATATGAAAATGACTGGTTATTTTTATTTTATTCTTCTACGCAAATCATGGCTCGCTTGAGGACAAGTAAGAAACTGAATGTTAGGGTGTTGATAAACATATACTTTTAACCTTTTTTTAAACCTTTTTGCTTTAAACTTTTGGTTATTTAATTGAAAAATATATGAGGTTATTTAGATTAATTTTAATTATATGCTTAATTTTATGATAACCTCATGAATTTAATTAATTTTGATCTTAAAGTTTATTTTCTTATGATGTTGACAACTTGTTGTATAATCATGTACAAACTCAGATTTAGATGATTCAAATTTTGGTGTAAAGATAAAAATAAGATATGCAATTTCTATTTGTCGTGTTGTTTCTTAAATGATATTAGATAAGGGTCAAAGTTTAACCTAGACTTTCTGCTAAAAATATATCTTAACCTAAATAGTTATTTGAAAAAAGTTTATGAAGTTATTTAGTATCTAACTAATCTTATTTTCTGGGTATTAATTGACAAAAATATGTGCATGGATTAATAAATAAAGAAAAAGGAAAGGAAAAGAGAAAAAAAAAAGAAAAAGAAAAGACAAAGTATGATAGGAAAGGGGTCTGAATTTCAAAAGGAAAAAAATTGAGAAGATTAGATGAGAAAAGGATGAAAAGGCACAAAGGTGCCAAAAGTTCAATATATAAAAAAAGGTCGAGGAGAAGACTCCAAAGGTGCAATGAAAATTAAACATAGGGAAAAAGATGGTAAAGGTACAAAGAAAAAGAGATGGCGGGTAAGAGAATGAAAAAACTGAGAAGAGCACTACAGTAGTGCACTAGATGCCGAAAAAGGAAAATAATTTAGTGCCGCCGGCCATCCGATCCGTAGAGTATACCATTAACATACTCTATTGAGCTCTACAGTTCTACCGATAATTATCAGTCCAGCTATAGAAAGTCAAATGATTTTAATAAACGGTGATGCTTAAGTTTTATTTAACTAAATATCATTTCTTATTGTTGTAGACATTATGTAATTGATCTCAAAACTCATTTAATTTCTATATATGTTATTCAACTTAAAGTAGAGAATTAGCTCTTACTCTTAACTCGACATGTTAGAATCTAATTAAAGATGGTCAGTCTCTTAATTGGACACAAGTAAGAATAGTAGCATAAAACACATATGACAATTTATAAATTAAGCAATCAATTAAATAAATAATATAAAAAAATAGGGCTTCTCCATATCTCAAGTAAAATAAAATTAGAACATACTATTAATTAAAATAAACATAATCAAATTAAATAAAGAATATAAATTACAAATAAAATATTGAACCCGAGAATATTTGAATATAAAAGTACAACACTTTTGATTCAAAATCAAAATAAAAAAATAAAATCATATTGTGAAGATGGTCAGTGACACTAAATATTTTTCCACCTTTGGCGCTAGTGCTCTATTTTTGTGCTCTTCTTCATTTTTTCTCTCTCTTACCAACCGTCTCCTTTTTCTTTGTGCCTCTATTGCCTGTATTTATTTATTTTGGTCATTCCTCTATTTATTTTTATATGTTGAAACTTAGGTGCTTTTTGTGCCTTTCTACCTCTCTAACATCCGATCTTCTCAACTTTTTTCCTTTTGAACTTGAGGCCCCATTCCTGCCATCCTCTATTTTTTTCTCTTTATTTTTCTTTTCTTTTATTTTTCTTTTTTTATTGGTTAATCCATGCACATATTTTTTTCAATTAGTACCTAAAAAATAAGAATAAGTATATATTAAAGTCCTATAATTTTTCCAAATGGCTCTTTATGAAAGTTATGGTAAATATACAACACGTCAAAATTAGACACAAATCAACTTTAAACTCTAAATTAATTAAATATATCATACTATTAATATAGTAAGCACATAATTCAAAATAGTATAAATAAATTCATATATTCAAATAAATAAATATAAGATTTCATGTAAACCGTATAAAATAACTAAAAATATACATTCATTACCTAGAATCCAAGGGAGCGACAAAGGAGAACCATAGATACAATCGTGGGAGGATAGACCATTAAGGGAGATTGTAATGCATCTTGAAAGGCCCCTACTTGAAGTCTTAGTGGCATTATATTCAAGATAAATCCTCCAAAGAGGAAAAGAGAATTTTAATGGTTAGTCTCCTTCAATAGTTAGGATAAGCATTTATTCATGGTCCCATATGACAACCTTTTGGTTATAACGATGGTGTTGGTAGAATTTAATGTGAGGTGAGTTCTAGTTTACATTGATAGCCTAGTGAATATCTTATTTGATGGGCTTACAAGAAAATAGGGTTATTTATTTTTTTAAGAGGTTTGGTGACTCCCTTAGTCAAGTTCACAAGATATATTATTGTAGCCAAAGGATATATGGATCTTCCCTAAGATGGTTGGAGAGTTGAAAGGCTACAAAAACATAATTTTGGTGTTTATTGTCATTGATTGTTCATAAACGTATAAGCTTATTATCAATAGCCAACCTTGAACAAGTTTAATGCTAGCATGTTCATAGCCTAGTTGTTAATGAGATTTCCCATAGGAGACACATAAGAAGAAGTGTGTGGTAATGAAATACATGCCAAACATTGCTATTCAAAAGAGGTAAAAAAAAGGGACATATGGAAATCTAAACCATGAAATTTTTTTTGTAGAGAACATAAAGCCACTAAATGAGTCCCTTCGTCTTAAGTTAGCCATAGAAACAGAAGGAGTCTTCTTAAATTGGGATGTAACTTAACTTTGGAATGCTAGAAAGCATCTAGAAGAACTTGAGAGGGTGTGACTAATAGTGAACCTTAAAAAAAATAACATAATGTATTTGCTTTGTTGGTGGATGATCTTAAAATCATACTGAGGAAGGTATAGTGCATCAATTAGACATTATCCTAAGATAACAGGCAGCTAAGAATAAGAAAAGATATTTGGGCCCTAAGAAAAGTAAAACCATATGGGATGAGGCAGTGAGGCTTTTACACTCCAAATTTATAAGATAGGTGAATGACGTAGAGTGGATAACCAACGACTTTCGATAGGAAATGAAGGATTCACATCAACTTCATAGATCTCAACAAGCTGGGTCCAAAACATGGATATCCTTTATCATTTGTTGATAAGCTAATCAACTCAATGGAAAGGCATGAGTGTCTTAGTGTGATACCCCAAATTATTTATAGATGGTAGATGATGAAAATGATTGATATGAATACCTATATTAACAAGGAATACCTTCTTTTGGGAATTCTATCATTGGAGAATTCCATAGTTAAACTTGTTTGGCTTGGGGTAGTCTAAGAATAGGTAACCCCCAAGAACATTTTATGGGAAACAACTAAGTGAGGACAAAGTATAATCGAAAGGACTCATGTTAACCTATGAGGTCAGTTGTCAATCCCAAAAGTGCTCCTTACAACTATCTACAACCAGTGTATGATTAAGGCGTTATGGTTTGTCTCAAAGAAAAACTATGACCGCAAGATAAACATATTTGTATTGAGTTAGTCACCTAGCAAGATAATTCTTGAGATAGACTATAAGGAGATGGTCTATGATCAAAGAGCAAAGAGGACATTTCTTTCTTTGAGTGAGGATATATATAATACCCCAAATTAGTAGTAGATGGTATAGGTGTAAAACGATTGGTAACACTATCTATATTAACAAGGTATACTTGTATGCAAAATAAGTATGAGTGAGATATTAATATGATAATGAAGTCCATTCTAAAAAAAAGGTATTTATGAAAGTTTCCAAACTATATATGAAAAGTAAAATAAATAAATTAAATTTTATGAGGTTTTGGTTTATTAATTTCTATTTAGTTTATATTTATCCATTTTTTTTGTTGTCATCATTTTTTATATGCATAACCCATATATAAAGTTTTTATATAATTTGACAATTTGTGTTGCTTTTTAAGTGTTTCCATTTAAGTATGACCTAAAGACCTTAAGAATTTTATTTTATTTTTGTAATTTTAACTGTTGAGATTTCATAGCATACAAGTATATGAGAATCATTTTTTTTTGTTCTTTTTATAGGATATTATAATTTTAAATTTTGATTATACATTTCAATTATAATGTCATTTATCAATTCTAGTTAAAATCTTGATTCTAATATTGTTTTGTACAACAAATAGTTCTTAGTGAAGGAAAAACAACCACAAACATTCTACTAGGCATGCATGCCTGATAATGCAAATAGCTAAGGCACTAAAGCCTACACTAACCAAACTCATATTTGTTATGAGTATCAATATTCAACAACATGCAAGCATTTTTTGACTTTGTTATGTATAGATTCACTATATTTAATGATGAAATCATCGTTTATGGTATTATTCCCAATACCTTCCATTTTCTCCTACTTTTTGATGAAAAAAATTATTGTATTTCTATTGATCTATAGCTTGTATATAACTTAATTGAACACTATTCTCCAAAACTATGCTTTTTCTATAAAAACAAATATTGTATTTCTATTGAGACATAGCTTGTATTGAATTCTTGTTTTTGTTGTCAAATACACTACCTTGTTAGTGTGGTGGGTCATCACAATTAGTCATTGTTTTAGTGCTCTTGTTTTGAAAATTTATGTTCTAGTTAGCCTATACATGCCCCTACTAATGCAATTATCATGTGCTGGTTGTTTTTGTTATTTTACTCTATTACTTTGATATATATTAGAAAAGATTCATATTTATGGTAGTTTGGTTATTAATATTGGTGAATGTTTCATTTTTTAACTCTTAATAACTTGGTCATTTTTATTATAGTACTAATATCTTGAATAGTAAAATTATTGTTCTGCAACAAACTATTGAGGATGAACTTGCTCACCTTCTTAAAGGTTCTTTATAACAAGATAGAAATGAAGTTTTTAAAGGATGATTAGTGAAGATAAATATGTCAATGAGAAAAATTTTGGCATAGGGATTCAAGTTCCTTGCTCTAAGAAAAAGCGATGTGCATTAGAGGAGGAAAGAACCAAAATAATAAAAAATGAACAAGAAGTTGAAAGCTTGAAGAAGAAACTTGAATAAAATGAGGAAAAAACAACTGAATGTGATAAGAGGGTTGAATAGTATAAAAATTAGTGCAAAGCACTTGCTAGCAACAATTATTTTAAACCTTATTGCTTTTTTCTATGAGAACGCGCATACACCAAACGTTAGGAAATATGATTTTTTTTTGTATAATCTAAAGTTTATTAGTGATTGTTTATTCTTTTATATTTTATTTTTTATTCAATTTAAATGTGGATTATAAAGAGAAGGAAGAGGAATAAGAGGTATAGGAAGATAAGGAGGAATAAGAAGGTGCCAGTGGTGAAAACAAGACAAAAAGTGAGGAAGGTGATTAAGAAATTGTTTGATTTAGTGTATGGAATTCATTTATTAATTTTGAACTCTGATTAGTTTTTATAATTTTGAACTCTGATTAGTTTTTATAATTTTGAACTCTTGCAATAATTTAAGTACTTTATGTTTAGCCTTGAGACTACAGGATGACATTTAACACATGATAAATGAGTATAATGTTTTTATATGTGTGAGCAGGTGCACGATATATATATGATGAATATTTGGAATCTTGATATACAAGTGCAACACTCCCAAATTTCACCATAAAAAAATTCATTTTAAAAAGATTTGTGGAAGCCAAAACATAAAGTATAGGGATATCATACTACATTTAGCACAAAGAAGATGCTCCTTATACTTAATTCATGTTAGATGTATGGCTAAAAGTAACTCATTACAAAATCAAGTGTAGAAAGTACATGACTTGACTATACAATATTAAAAAAAAAAGAGAACAAAATGATTTACAATAGCATGTGTGGAAAAAAAGATTTAAGAGATAAAAACCCCAAAACAAAACAATAAGAAATAACTAGCTAGAGATCTATAATTGCACCCAATAACCAATCAAAGCAAGCAAAGCATAAAGAAAATGGCAAAGATCATAAAAAAAAACGTTCAAATGTTATAGTCTACTCCTCTAAAATAAACAAGATCAACACAACACTAAAAATGGTCTCAGTACACAAGGTACTAGTAAGCATAGTTACTTAAAAAACATAGCATGTTGCACATTGATCATGGTATACATAAATTAAAGCACGATTCCATATAATATATCAAACTAATGTTTGATCGCGTATAACAAAAGAAACATTACAATCATGTAGTCACTAAACATGCCACTGGAAAATAATATTAAATAGAAACTAATAAGAAAACCATATACATTATAAGAAGAGGGTATGTATGACACAAATAACTAAATGGCAAGATAGATACTATACAAGTGTATATGCTTATTGTAACATCCTCAAATTTTGACTAGATTTTTTTTCAAGACACTATGGAAGCAAATTAAAAAATAATTAAAGGATTTTACCATCATATTAACTATTAGAAATGTGTGGGCATCATCTAATCCATACCTAATGCAAAGAAAAATGGAACAACAAATGAAAGAATACTTGCTCTATCAACATGATAATAATGTAGGTAAAATATATCTAAGTCAGTTAGCCTAACTTTTAACTAAACGAGAATGTACCTCTCAATCCCCAAGTAATGCCCAGCTACTAGCCCATGATATTTTTCCCAACATACTCTAGCTAAGAATCATAGCCTTGCAAATCGTTCTTTTTTCACTAGACCGTAAGCCATATTATCATAGTGACCATAGAACTGTAGTATCACTAAGGTAGAGTATTGGTAAAATAAACTACCTAAAACATGGAAGGGCTCATGTTACAAATTGAAGTCACATAGTAACATGATATAACACATACTCACATATTTTAACTTTCAAGCTCATGAACATAATATAATAAATCATGCTCACAAAAGAATCATAGGGGAAGTAATACTGTAGATCATACATCATATGCACATAATGGGAACCATAATATAAATCTTCCTTTACTTACCTCATACTTTCTACTTAATAAGATAGTTCATTCAATCACACCTAGTTCTCCACCATGAACTAAAGTTAGGTAGCATACACACACAATGGGATACTACACCAACCATACAAGGGCCAGGATACATTAAAGGGGATTTTCTTTGGGATACCATAGCCACCACACATCAAATGCACCTGTCATGAGGGATAACATAGATTCTGATACAAAGCATACTACATGTGATTAGAGTATATCAAGAGGGATTGTAATAGGATACCTCACCCACCGCACCATGAATGTTTCTATTGCGAGGGCTACATAAATTTGGGATACCATACTCTCCTAATCATTGGACAATACAAAGTACCAGGTTGTTGGTATTGAGATCCTCACCCACTCATACTGGATACCGATGTCATGTTGGCCTACCACAGTAATATCCTATACCTCAAATATATACGCATACCCCTACCATATGTAACCTAGTCAAGAAGGAAACAGGTAGTGAGTGAAAGGATATAAAGACAGGGCAACCCACCCACTAAATTCTTGCTTGGGAACCTAAGAGTTGGAGAAAAATACTTGAAAGAAATATTAATTCATTATTAAGTGATTTAAAAATATCACAAATTAAATCCAGTTATAACCAATTAGTTGTTTTCATATGATAACACCAAACATAACACAAGGCAGATAGGCCTCTAAATGGATGTTTAGAGGTGACATTGAACTTAATAACACAAAGCCCACAATAGTATCCTTATGATCCATATTAAGATAGGCTAAGAATGATTGAAATCATAATTAAAATGTTATAATTATATGGAAACATTAATTTAGGATTCCTAAAGAAAGAGAATCAAATATTAAGTAAACATGGTAAACTTAGGCTGACCAGTCTAATGATCAATAGGATAGTCAACTAATCTCGTCACACAAGACCTAATAAAAAATATCGCACATTGAAACCAATCGACTAGTAGGTCCAACCAATAGAATGTTCATAGAAACCAATAAATGGGTTTGAAAAAATTGGTTGATGTGTTTGAGCATAAGCCAAATAAATCTGGTCACAACACAACCACTTGATCGGTAGGCAAATTGATCAACATTCCATGGAGACACATTGGCTGGCTCGCTAACCCTATTGACTGCTCATGAAATGCCCCGAAAATTTCTAATTTTATAAACTACATTTAAAGGATATTTATTATAAGAATTATTTAAATAAATTATTTTTAAATTGAATTAATTAGGGCAAATTAAG
Source organism: Tamarix chinensis (assembly GCA_030549775.1). Classification (NCBI taxonomy): domain Eukaryota; kingdom Viridiplantae; phylum Streptophyta; class Magnoliopsida; order Caryophyllales; family Tamaricaceae; genus Tamarix; species Tamarix chinensis. Next base: position 64,367,101 of record CM060174.1, read on the forward strand.
AAGAAATTTATAAGTATTTTTATTAGAAAAGAATTTGGGTATTTTATCTAATCAAGCATTTTATTTTGAAAATAATTAAATAAAATATTTTATTTAAAATAAGAAGGAAAAATAGTTTCAAATTAATATTAATTTTATAAATAATTTAATTAGAGAAAACTAGGATGTTTTGCTAATTAAAAAGGAATTTATGGAAAATCTTTTTAAAATCCTAATTTAGCCTAAAATAGGATTTAAATATTATCTTATTCAAATATTATTATTTTTAAATATCCCAAATATTTTAATTAATTTAAATACCCAACATAATTATTTTTCTCTTGTCCTTTTTCCTTTTTCCTTTTTCTTTCTTCCTTTTTCTTTTTCTTTCTTTCCTTCCTCCCCTCCCCCGATTTGGGCCTGGCGCGACCCAGTTTTCTTCTTCCTTTCCTTCGGCCCAGCCGCGCAGCTGCCCCGCTCTGGCTCGCTTCTCAACGGTGCGTTTTATCATTTATTCCGCCCTACACTCCGCGTTTCATTTAACGCACCCTCGTCATGCCGAACCGCCCGGTCCTCCCTTCTTTTCTTTCTTTTCCTTCGCCGACTGCCCAGCCCAACCTTGTCTTCTTCCTCCTTCGCGTCTGACAGCCCCGACGTCGACCAGCACCTGCACCGCTGCTCACGCCTGGTTTTTCGCCGTCGGTTACGGTCGTTTTGACCGGCGATTTTTATTCCTATCTCTTCCCCTGAATCGCCGACCCTCTTCACCCAACCAAATCTCCCTCTTCTCGTGCCATCCTCTCTCTCTCTCTCTCTCCTACGCACATCGATGCCCGTTTTGCTGCCACCGGCCAACCCTCGCCTCCGGTAAGCCCGAACCCTACTTCCTTATCCCCTCACCGACCTAAATAACCCTAACCTCTCCTCTAACTCTATAAATACCCTCACAATATACCCTGGTTCGAGTTTGGATTTCCTAACCCAGAAATCCTTCCTTGTCGCCGCCACTCCTTTAGATGCCTCGTCCTCCTCCTACCGTCAACTTCGCCGCCCGTTCTGGCCACCCATGTCATCCTTACACCGCCCTTTAGCTAACCAAATCTACCTCACCCTTCGATTCTTCCTTCACAAGCCGCCCCATCTGTGCGAAGTTCTCTTCCCGATCAACCCTGTTTTCTGCCTCTGCCACCTTGGCGCCGCCATTAGCCACCGCCTCCACCGCTAAGGCCGCTTCTTTCACCTCCAAAAATGTTCTGCAGACCCTGCCCTACCTTCCCCTACCTTTATTTTCCTTTTTCTCCCTCTCCTCCTCTCTCTTCGTTCTTCTCCACCATTCGGCCACCGCCGCCGCCGCCGTGCGCCGTCACCTTTGGTTGCGCCACCACCTCTATTCTGTCCCTCTCCTTCTGGGAAACTCAAAACACCCTAGCTCCCATTTTGATTCCTTCTATCTTATTCCCAGCATGCAACTTTTCCCTCTTTCTTTCCTCTTTCCGGCCACCGCCGCCACCTCCGTGCTCCACCGCCAGTGCCGCCTATCCCCACCAACATTTGGTTGAACCCTAGACCCTCTCAGCTATTTTCCCTATTTTTATAACCCTTAAATTATTTTATTTCAATTATTTACATATAAATACTATTATTATTATTCTTAATATTTATATTTTAATATGCATTATTATTATTATTATTAGTATTAATATTTTTATTATTATTTATGTAGAGGGCTGAAGCCTAATATATTTTAATTCGATTTTATTATTATTTTTCTTATCAATTCTATATTTACTATTATTAATATTAAAATGTTATAAGCATAACTATTATTATTATTTTCTATTTCGAATTTCCCTTATTCTTATTCCATCATTATTAATACAAATATTTTAACATTAGTGTTTAATATTATTTTGATAGGAGAGATTCTAATTTTAGCTTTTCTCTCAAAATAGGTAAAACCAGTCAAAACCCTAAGGAGGCGTAGGAGCGTGCTCCAAGACAGTTGTCGTTTTAGGTAAGGAGTGCTAAGGCCTTTTATGTGCTTATGTGTATTATGTGTTTCGCATGTTATGTATCTAATGTTTATTATAATTAAATATTTTATATGTGGTATGACTTGGAGTTGAAGTATGTTGTGCATGGTATGTGTATTAATTATGTATGATGATATGTGTTGTGTATGTGAGGAAGTCGATGTGGTTTGTGTGAGAGGAAGATGAAAAAGGAGAATGGGGAAAGAAGTTGACTAAGGGAAGTGAGTTGACCTAAATTTTATGGTTTTATAAGGAATAATCTAGTTTATGATGCTATTTGGGAGAATTTAATTTATGATATTATATGGGAGAATTTAATTTATGATTGATTGGGAGAATTAAATTATGGTTTGTTTAGGAGAATTTAGTTTATGATGTTATTTGGGAGAATGTAATTTATAATATTATATGGGAGAATTTAAGTTATGATTTGATTGGGAGAGTTAATTTATAATTTGTATGGGAGAATTTAGTTTATGATGTTATTTGGGAGAATGTAATTTATAATATTATATGGGAGAATTTAAGTTATGATTTGATTGGGAGAGTTAATATATAATTTGTTTGGGAGAATCTAATTCATGATGTTATTTGGGAAAATGTAATTTATGATATTATATGGGGGAATCTAACTTATGATTTGCTTGGGGGAATTCAATTTATAATTTTCCTTGGGAGATTCTAATTTATGATTTTATGTGGATGAATCTTTATGGCTTGAATTTAGGGTATGGTATGGAAGAATCTTTATGGCTTGAATTTAGCGTTTGGTATGGAAGAATCTTTATGGTTTGAATTTAGGGTTTGGTATGGGTGAATCTTTGGTTTTGGTTGGATTGAATTTATGGTTTTGTGTGACGGAATCTAGGGTTTACCTAGTGGTATTAATGGATGTATGTTGGTATTAGGGTTTGTATAATGATATTAAGGTTTGTATGGTGGTAATTATAATTGTATGGTGGTATTATGATTTACATGGTGATATTGATGGTTGTATAGTGGTATTAGGGTTTGCATGGTTGAATTTAGGGCTTCACGCGGAGTTTTAGGGTTTGCATGAAAAAGGTTCGAAGGTTTGCATGGGGAGATTAATGTCTGCATGGGTATTAAATTTACGTGTGAAAAGTTGATTTGGGATGTAAGGGAGGAAGTAGAAGAGTTATTTGGGTGTTTGAATGTTTTGGGTGAAAAATAATACGTAAGACATTATAAGGGTATGAAGTGATTGACTATGGTTGTGGGGGTCAATTAAGGTATGTGGTGTTTGATTAGGGTCTTTGTGTTATCATGTGTATGTGGTGATAAAGTGTAATTATAATGGTGGAATTTTATGATTTGTTATGTGTGATGATTTATGCATGTCTAGGGTGAAAGCCTTTGAATAAGATACTTAAGACATTAATCACGTAAAGTGAAAGATGTTGAGTCGGGCCCAGACCGATCCACCGGTATAATAGTGGCAGGGAATATTCCCTCGCGACCGATCCACCGGCTATAATTGTGGTAGGGCATGTACCCTCGTGACCGATCCACCGGCAATAATAGTGGGGGATCCCGAGCTCAACAAAATCAAACCCTAGAGTTGCTAAGACATGGGAAAGATACTAATTACTTACAGTGGAACACCGTGCGAGAAGGGGCCAGACCGATCCACCGGCATATAATAGTGGCAGGGTATGCTACCCTCGCGACCAATCCACCGGCTAAAATAGTGGAAGGGTATGTTACCCTTGCAACCGATCCACCGGCTAAAATAGTGGGGTTCCCGTACTCGTATGGACTTGATAAAAAGTATGGTGTGAAATGAATTCTGATCAGAGATTAATTTAAAAATTAATCCAGTCTACAATCGGGCCTTGTACTCTTACTTGGATGGTCGTAAGCACCTTATGTCATTGTGTTGGTAATTATGCCCTTTTATGTTCTGCATGATTTATGTGTTTGTGTGTTGGCCTTAGTGATCAAGTCACCTTACTCAGTACTGGACCCGTACTGATACTACCTTGGTTGATGGGTCCTGTGATGATCCACTGATGGTGGGGAGCAGACCTCTTGTGCAGGTTTAAGATCAGAGACTGTTTTGGGGTGGCAGGCTTGACTTGAGTGAGTAGGCAATCCGGAATTTGATCCATCGGGTTTTATCTTATTTAAATGTATTTCTATTTGGAAGTTACAAGTTTTATTTGAAACTTCAAGGGTATTGTAATTAACTCTTAATTTATCGTACTCTGATTTTTTTGTATGATCTTTCGAATCCTTTTATGAATTGTTAATTTGAATTTAACGTAAATCTTTTCTTTAGCCTTAGCACTTGGTACTGGAACGGTTGGAGAGAACCGGTCTGGTACTAAGTGTGGCGGTAACATTCCCAGATTTCACAGGTTTTAAGTGTTTCTATCTTAATTGCTTCCGTTTTAAAAAAAATAGTTAATTTTGGGGTGTTACAAGTTGGTATCAGAGCGGTTGGTCCTTCTGCCACGCTTGTTTTCAAAAATAAATTTGGTTTTCGGACTTGGTATTTAATTTTGAAGTGTGTTTCGACCGCTCCTCTATTTGTTTTTAACTTTTTAAGCTGATACCAAAAAGTGGTATCAGAGCTTTTGGTTGTTGAGAATCGGGTTTCAGTTAGAGATTCGGTTCTCACGTTCCTAAATATTTTAACTGAAAATGTATTTACCTTGTTTCAAGTAAATTTTAAAATCCGGATATGCTTGTGAGGATTGTATGATGGGGTAGCGTAAGTGACCTTGTGTTTTGCTGCTGTGATTATGGTCTTGTAATTAGTTCGTCCTTAAGGGGGTAGTAACCCCACTAGGTTTACCCTAGTCCTACAGGTTTAGTGGATTGATAACCTTAAGGCGTACCTTGCTGGACCCAACTTTACTTGGTTTTGTTTTTTTTTTGTAAACATCATTTTATTTTCTTCGGAGTTTCTTTTAACCTATTTATTGCGATAAATATTTTATGCAATCATTTTTCAAGTTTACGCTACTTACATTTTCCTTGAATTTTGGGGACGAAGTTCCTTTTTAAGGGGGTAGTAATGTAATACCCCGTATTTTTAAAATCCAAATTTATTAAGTTTAATGATTTTATTAACGTAATTTGATTTACATAATTAATTAATTTAATTTCGATTTGTCTTATGGATTTATCGACGATTCAAATTCATAGTTAAATTTAATTAAATTTCTTATGAGTTCGATTTTTGATTAATAATATGTATTCCCGTTCTTTCTCGTATTTTTATATTTTAGATTTATTTTTAATTATAACTTTGTCATGTAATTACGACGTTATTTTGAAGTATATTTTGTTGACAAAATACATTATTTAAATTATATAATTACTATTGAATAGTTAAATTTATTGTAATGATTTTATCAGTAGAAATAATTTTCGACTCTAAATTATTCGTTTCAATCGTTAATATTTTTGGGAAAGTTTTAAATTTAGAAGACGTATTCAGGAATTTCTTTCAAAAATCAGCTTTATTCTATTCTATGTTTTTTTTATTTACAGAAAGATAATTTCGGACATGACTAAATTTTCTCGGGGTGTTAGAGTTCAACTTAAGTATTTTATTATATGCTTTAAATAAATTTTTGAGTTCTTATGATATATTTCCATAAATAATACATATTTTTTTTATGTTCATTGGTTATTCCTTCCGAGAGTGTTACCAAAATTCTTATATAACTCTTTTATTAATTTTGAGCCTTCGGATCTTTTCGAAATATATTTTCAATAAATAAATTTTTGATTAAATTCTCCCAATATTAATATTTAATATTTAGTATTTAAATTGAACTTACACCCAGGTACAACAACCCATAGTTCGTCTCTAAGGGGGTAGTTTATATGGGTATTAGCGTTAGTTGGTTTTCTATCCACTTAGAATGTTTTTCCCTAACCCTAGGCGCTCCCAGAGACTTCGAGGACGAAGTCTGTTTTTAAAGGGGTAGTGATGAAATGCCCCAAAAATTTCTAATTTTATAAACTACATTTAAAGGATATTTAAATAAATTATTTTTAAATTGAATTAATTAGGGCAAATTAAGAAGAAATTTATAAGTATTTTTATTAGAAAAGAATTTGGGTATTTTAGATAATTAAGCATTTTATTTTGAAAATAATTAAATAAATTAATTTATTTAAAATAAGAAGGAGAAAATAGTTTCAAATTAATATTAATTTTATAAATAATTTAATTAGAGAAAATTAGGATGTTTTGCTAATTAAAAAGGAATTTATGAAAAATCTTTTAAAAATCCTAATTTAGCCTAAAATAGGATTTAAATATTTTCTTATTCAATATTATTATTTTTAAATATCCCAAATATTTTAATTAATTTAAATACCCAACATAATTATTTTTCTCTTGTCCTTTTTCCTTTTTCCTTTTTCTTTCTTCCTTTTTCTTTTTCTTTCTTTCCTTCCTCCCCTCCCCCGATTTAGGCCTGGCGCGACCCTGTTTTCTTCTTCCTTTCCTTCGGCCTAGCCGTGCAGCTGCCCCATTCTGGCTCGCTTCTCAACGGTGTGTTTTATCATTTATTCCGCCCTACACTCCGCGTTTCATTTAACGCACCCTCGTCATGCCGAACCACCCGGTCCTCCCTTCTTTTCTTTCTTTTCCTTCGCCGACCGCCCGGCCCAACCTTGTCTTCTTCCTCCTTCGCGTCTACCAGCCCCGACGTCGACCTAAATAATCCTAACCTCTCCTCTAACTCTATAAATACCCTCACAATATACCCTGGTTCGAGTTTGGATTTCCTAACCCAGAAATCCTTCCTTGTCGCCGCCACTCCTTTAGATGCCTCGTCCTCCTCCTACCGTCAACTTCGCCGCCCGTTCTGGCCACCCATGTCATCCTTACACCGCCCTTTAGCTAACCAAATCTACCTCACCCTTCGATTCTTCCTTCACAAGCCGCCCCATCTGTGCGAAGTTCTCTTCCCGATCAACCCTGTTTTCTACCTCCGCCACCTTGGCGCCGCCATTAGCCACCGCCTCCGCCGCTAAGGCCGCTTCTTTCACCTCCAAAAATGTTCTGCAGACCCTGCCCTACCTTCCCCTACCTTTATTTTCCTTTTTCTCCCTCTCCTCCTCTCTCTTCGTTCTTCTCCACCATTCGGCCACCGCCGCCGCCGCCGTGCGCCGCCACCTTTGGCTGCGCCACCACCTCTATTCTATCCCTCTCCTTCTGGGAAACTCAAAACACCCCAGCTCCCATTTTGATTCCTTCTATCTTATTCCCAGCATGCAACTTTTCCCTCTTTCTTTCCTCTTTCCGGCCACCGCCGCCACCTCCGTGTGCCACCGCCAGTGCCGCCTATCCTCAACAACATTTGGTTGAACCCTAGACCCTCTCAGCTATTTTCCCTATTTTTAGAACCCTTAAATTATTTTATTTCAATTATTTACATATAAATACTATTATTATTATTCTTAATATTTATATTTTAATATGCATTATTATTATTATTATTAGTATTAATATTTTTATTATTATTTATGTAGAGGGCTAAAGCCTAATATATTTTAATTCGATTTTATTATTCTTCTTCTTATCAATTCTATATTTACTATTATTAATATTAAAATGTTATAAGCATAACTATTATTATTATTTTCTATTTCGAATTTCCCTTATTCTTATTCCATCATTATTAATACAAATATTTTAACATTAGTGTTTAATATTATTTTGATAGGAGAGATTCTAATTTTAGCTTTTCTCTCAAAATAGGTAAAACCAGTCAAAACCCTAAGGAGGCGTAGGAGCGTACTCCAAGATAGTTGTCGTTTTAGGTAAGGAGTGCTAAGGCCTTTTATGTGCTTATGTGTATTATGTGTTTCGCATATTATGTATCTAATGTTTATTATAATTAAATATTTTATATGTGGTATGACTTGGAGTTGAAGTATGTTGTGCATGGTATGTGTATTAATTATGTATGATGATATGTGTTGTGTATGTGAGGAAGTCGATTTGGTTTGTGTGAGAGGAAGATGAAAAAGGAGAATGGGGAAAGAAGTTGACTGAGGGAAGTGAGTTGACCTAAATTTTATGGTTTTATAAGGAATAATCTAGTTTATGATGCTATTTGGGAGAATTTAATTTATGATATTATATGGGAGAATTTAATTTATGATTGATTAGGAGAATTAAATTATGGTTTGTTTAGGAGAATTTAGTTTATGATGTTATTTGGGAGAATGTAATTTATAATATTATATGGGAGAATTTAAGTTATGATTTGATTGGGAGAGTTAATTTATAATTTGTATGGGAGAATTTAGTTTATGATGTTATTTGGGAGAATGTAATTTATAATATTATATGGGAGAATTTAAGTTATGATTTGATTGGGAGAGTTAATATATAATTTGTTTGGGAGAATCTAATTCATGATGTTATTTGGGAAAATGTAATTTATGATATTATATGGGGGAATCTAACTTATGATTTGCTTGGGGGAATTCAATTTATAATTTTCCTTGGGAGATTCTAATTTATGATTTTATGTGGATGAATCTTTATGGCTTGAATTTAGGGTATGGTATGGAAGAATCTTTATGGCTTGAATTTAGCGTTTGGTATGGAAGAATCTTTATGGTTTGAATTTAGGGTTTGGTATGGGTGAATCTTTGGTTTTGGTTGGATTGAATTTATGGTTTTGTATGACGGAATCTAGGGTTTACCTGGTGGTATTAATGGATGTATGTTGGTATTAGGGTTTGTATGATGATATTAAGGTTTGTATGGTGGTAATTATAGTTGTATGGTGGTATTATGATTTACATGGTGATATTGATGGTTGTATGGTGGTATTAGGGTTTGCATGGTTGAATTTAGGGCTTCACGCGGAGTTTTAGGGTTTGCATGAAAAAGGTTCGAAAGTTTGCATGGGGAGATTAATGTCTGCATGGGTATTAAATTTACGTGTGAAAAGTTGATTTGGGATGTAAGGGAGGAAGTAGAAGAGTTATTTGGGTGTTTGAATGTTTTGGGTGAAAAATAATACATAAGACATTCTAAGGGTATGGAGGTGACTGAATTAGGGTTTGGAGTGATTGACTATGGTTGTGGGGGTCAATTAGGGTATGTGGTGTTTGATTAGCGTCTTTGTGTTATCATGTGTATGTGGTGATCAAGTGTAATTATAATGGTGGAATTTTATGATTTGGTATGTGTGATGATTTATGCATGTCTAGGGTGAAAGCATTTGAATAAGATACTTAAGACATTAATCACGTAAAGTGAAAGATGTTGAGTCGGGCCCAGACCGATCCACCGGCGTAATAGTGGCAGGGAATATTTCCCTCACGACCGATCCACCGGCTATAATAGTGGCAGGGCATGTACCCTCGCGACCGATCCACCGGCAATAATAGTGGGGGATCCCGAGCTCAACAAAATCAAACCCTATAGTTGCTAAGACATGGGAAAGATACTAATTACTTACAGTGGAACACCGTGCGAGAAGGGGCCAGACCGATCCACCGGCATATAATAGTGGCAGGGTATGTTACCCTCGCGACCTATCCACCGGCTAAAATAGTGGCAGGGTATGTTACCCTTGCGACCGATCTACCGGCTAAAATAGTGGGGTTCGCGTACTCGTATGGACTTGATAAAAAGTATGGTGTGAAATGAATTCTGATCAGAGATTAATTTAAAAATTAATCCAGTCTACAATCGGGCCTTGTACTCTTACTTGGATGGTCGTAAGCACCTTATGTCATTGTGTTGGTAATTATGCCCTTTTATGTTCTGCATGATTTATGTTTTTGTGTGTTGGTTTTAGTGATCAAGTCACCTTACTCAGTACTGGACCCGTACTGATACTACCTTGGTTGATGGGTCCTGTGATGATCCACTGATGGTGGGGAGCAGACCTCTTGTGCAGGTTTAAGATCAGAGACTATTTTGGGGTGGCAGGCCTGACTTGAGTGAGTAGGCAATCCGGAATTTGATCATCGGGTTTTATCTTATTTAAATGTATTTCTATTTGGAAGTTACAAGTCTTATTTGAAACTTCAAGGGTATTGTAATTAACTCTTAATTTATCATACTCTGATTTTGTTGTATGATCTTTCGAATCCTTTTATGAATTGTTAATTTGAATTTAACGTAAATCTTTTCTTTAGCCTTAGCACTTGGTACTGGAACGGTTGGAGCGAACCGGTCTGGTACTAAATGTGGCGGTAACATTCCCAGAATTCACATGTTTAAAAAAAATTAGTGAATTTTGGGGTGTTACAGTTCAAGCAACCAAATGATTGTGGCTACAAACCTAAATGATTATTCACACAACTAGTCAGTTTATTATAGTGAATCAGTTGACCGGTTTGGGGGAAACAATGGTTAGATGCATGAACTACACATAAATAAAATTACCAATCCAAATTAATCCTTTCACGCTTCTGTGTTAAAGAAAATATAAAAAAACTTAATCCTCATATGGATTCAAATAAAACATGGTATGAATCAATGCTCAGCAAGATCATGCTTGAATTTAACTAAACTCATACATAATAACAAATTACTTAAACATGCTCCAAAACTTAAAAAATAAAACATGGTGACATGCTAGAATCCAATAACTAAACACAATACATACACATCAAAAAACATACCAAGCACTCGAAACCATAACAAAAAACACAAGCCCTTATTCATATTAGAGATAAGGATGCCTTACCTTCAAATAAATATACTAGCACACAATTACTCCTAACTTGATGGTTTCTACTAATATCTCAATTTCCTAAGATGATCAAGAATCAAAACCATTAAAACACCTTTCAAAACTTAATAAAGAAAAATCAAAAGATGGAAAAGAAAAAAAAATAGAATAATATAACCTTTCTCTTAAAATTAGATTTTTAAAGAGAAAACCAATATCATCAACCTTTCTCAAAATATTAACCCTTCCTTGTTTAAGAGAAACAAGGTCAAGATTAAGCTAAGATTAGAAGATGATGAAGACGAAAGAGATAAGAATCAACCAAAGGAAGAGAAGGTAATAGGAAACTCTATTTGTTCCAATAAAAAGGAAAAGAGAGAATAGTGAAGAATGGCCTACACTTAGGAATTTTTTTCCTTAAGGGAAAGAGATGGAATGAGAAAGTGAAAAAGGTAAGGAGTGAAATGAGTCAGGAATGGAGTGTATAATAGAGAGCTAGTCAAAATCCCCAAGGAAGAGATAAGGCTGACTTGGTTGAGTGTGAAACACCAAGTGTATGAGAAATGTATTATGAGGAGACGGAGGTAGAGTGTAGTCAAGGGGAGACATAGAAGAGGGTTGATAAATTAAGAGAAAAGTGTAAGAAGTCAAACACACAAACATGGATACTAGAAGAGATAGGAAAGTGAGGGACAAAGAGAGATAGAAGAGATGAAAAATACAACAAAAATACTTTAGGGGGAATTCTAGCTAAACCAAATCATAGAATGATCTAAACAATGTAAAAATAATCCTAAGACATCAAAATATGTATATTAGCAAAAATAGATTCTAATTAAAAGTTTTCATAAATATTGAAAAAATATTCAAAGCCAAAATTAGAAAAATGATATGAAATTACAAGACAAATAGTCAATGGGTTTGAGCAAATCAGTCAAGTGGTTTATCATGAAATAAAATTACTAGTCTATGAGCATATTGGTCAATTAGTAAGGGAAACTAGTTGATTTTTACACTTGAAATTCACACTTTTATTAGAATTTCAAACCCTTTTCAAAACTAAAACTAATTTATCATGTATAAACATAATTTTAAACACCTTTTGAAGGATTTTAGAATGGGGTATTAAAATTGTGATATAAGATGATTAAAGAGGAAGAGTGGAGTATAGTTTCATTATTATTTAATCATAAATTTTGATTTCTTAGTCATGTTGAGTTCGTTTACCCCATTAAGCTTGTCTGGTGGAATAGGCTACTACAACTCCTATGGCATAAAACTCTTGGACACTACTAATGTCTAATGGATTAGTCTAGTAAAATTGTTAAGGTATAATGCTCTTGACCACTATTTTTGTTAGGTGGAATGGATATATACAAATTCTAGGGCAGAAGGCTCATGACCATTATCTCGTTAAGTTGAATGAACTTGTACATTTTGGTTATAACTCATGTGTTCTTCCACTTTAAATATTACTATCTTAGCATATGCATTATTTCTTATCTTGGTCATATAAAGTACTAATGTTACCGAATTATGTTCTTAACTTAAAACTAAAATTACAATAATGTTGATTAATGAAAAATCCACATAAAATAATAAAAGAGGATTCATGTAAACACTAAACTAATACTAAAGGATAACATAAATACATGAAACAAGAGACTAAATTTAAGGGTTTTACCTCGGATGTCCATTTAAATTATCCAAAAGCTAAACATGGCCTAGGGTTGACAATCAGATGAATTTTACCTAAAACCTAATGGATTTTATCTATTGAATATGAAAATGGATATGAATACATAAAAATATCCATTGAGTTTGGGTTAGGGATCCACAAATCTATACATTCTTTCATATCTATACTCGTACCCTCATCCATTTACTGGATATGAAATTATCTTTTTACTCTTCATTTATATAATATTCGATCTATTTTCTAAGGTTAAAAGTGGAAATATAATTAAGCCCTGACAATCTAAGTATTTAATTCAAACAGTGGATGATTTTTATTTTAAACTTGATGGATATAGATATGGAGGAGGAAAAAAATTACTACCGGGTTTGGGTACAGATTTTCTTATCTGATTTGGATAATAGATAAGAGGTACCAGATCCGTATCCAACCCATTGTCATCCCTAACATGGCTTAAGAAGAATATATTAAGGATAAAAGGACCAAAATGTCCTTATTAATTCTAAATATTTACTCAAGTCAATTAGCCATAAACTTGACTCACTAAAATTACCAATATCAAGGCAACACCTAAACACCTTATAATAAATATATATTAAGCCAAACGTGAGAGTTAAACTAAAAAATAAGCGCATACAATAACAACTTCACCCTTAAGGTTTCTGATGATAATTTTAAGTCCTTTTTAACTCATTAATTATTTTAGAATAACCTACAATAACCAAGGTTGACCATTTACTCTCCTATTACAATAGGATAGATTAAGACATCCCAAAGAATAATTCATGTGAAAATACCAAAATACCCTCAAATTATTTAATTCACTTCGAAACTCATTTTATAACTTATGTTATGTAATTCTGAATTGAGACTTGTAATATATGAAATTTCATGTAAAGGTCCTAACGAACACAATGATGGCCTCTATTTTTTACAAAAATCCACTATTATGGCAATTTTACCACCTAATAGTGCACAAATTTGAAATTGATAAACATAGCCTTAACTCCATTTGAATCCAAAATCATTCCAACACTACTAAATACTAATAAACATATCAAGACATTAATAATAAAAACTAATTCAACATGAGCTCAACCAAAATCTTTAAGGTTGAGGCTCACAAATAGAACATAATTCCAAAAACTTAACCAGCATGCTTATTTCCATAATATCACAAAGTTATATGGTAAATGATATTCTTACATATCATATAAAATTCTAGCAACTTAAAACCATTCATAAATATACATAATATTCTAGCGTTCTCTCTACTTAAACCATTTTCACATAAAATGTTAGAAAACACATAACAAATGAATATAAGTATACAACATAGAATAATGCGAAAATTTAAGATGGCATGCTTATCATACAATTGATATATTTTTAACATAATATAATATGCTCATACATACTAAGAATTTTAAGACAAATAATGACACATAATTTCTATATCAAGAGAGTAAGCAAAGCTACGCTAATCTTCTAGCAAGCCAAAAAAAAAAGTCATATCCATTTTATCCTTCTACCACCTCTTGATCACCTTGAAACAATTAATATAATACACTAGGAATATTAAAATTAAAAAGGAAAAATAAAGAGAAAGGGTGAAGTGAGAAGGAAGGAAATGTTGTTGGGGGCCTGGTGAATGTAGCATACAACCACCCCAAACATCACCCAAACTCACCACCACAAGCTAAGAATGGAGAGAAAAGAAAAGAGTTGTGTACGAGAGGTTTAAGACAATATTATAAGGAGAAGAAATAGAGGGAGAAGTCGTGTACAACAACAACCACCATAAATTTCTGACATTTGAAACACTAAAAATCACAATTCTAACAAGGGAAAAAGAAGGATAAGGTAAGGATTCAAGGGAGAAGTGGGTTCCTATATGAAGTATAAGTTGCAAGGAACAAAACTAATGAATGAATGAGCTAAAACTGAGCAACACCAAGTCATGGAAAATGGTTGAACATGGAGAAAACCAGATTTAATAATAGTAACAACCACATGAAAGAACTTGGGTAGGCAAAGTTGAGGGCTAGAAGAGGGAGAAAGTTTAATGATTGCTCAAAATGGGTAGGTTCAGGGATTATACATTGCAAGAAATCCAATGCATACACTGTTGTTGTTGGTCAAAAACTATTAGCCACAAACACTATTGTTATAGTCAAAAAGTGAGAAAACTAACAATGAAAAGCCACATAATAAAAACTGATTTGCACTAATGGAGAGGGAAGTTACAAGGGTAGTTAGAAGAAAAAATTTAGAGAGAAAAATTATGATAAAAACATGGTTTTAGGCTAGGAAAGTTGGATCAGTAGCGAGAGAAAAATGGGGCTAAGATGGGGGATTTTGGTTTGCATGGGAAGGGTAAAACGTGAGGAGTTGTTTTGAGATTAAGGGCACGATTGGGTATGATATATGTGACTTGAATAGTGTAACATCACAAATTTTACTATTGAATTTTTTTGATTTACAATGGAAGCATATAACCTATATATTGGTTGTTACCGCCGTAATTGACATAAGCCTAGCTTACCATACCATCCTTATTTCAATCATAACTGTAAAACCATTCATAGTAAACAAGGTAATTAGAAATGAGAAAAGCTTTTGGTAAATACAAATATGAACTTGGAGGTTAACTCCATGTTATAATAATAGAATACAAACTAAGGGATACCATGGATCAAATAGTCCAAAAGGTGTCTAGGTAAAAAAATTATCCTGATAATATGACTCTTCACTCAAACATTGAATACATATAAAAGGTCACTCCTGCCCACACAATGCATCAAAAGCTACAAAATCATCCGATTAGTCCTCAAATACATGCATAAAAGTATCTACGTCATATGCTCGTAGGAATAAGCAGCATCTATGAAAAGAATTACTAGTACGCTATGTATTGAGCAAGGTAACTATACTATCGAGTTAGGAATATAAATAAATACATACATTAATAATAGATGATAAGTACACATACAAATTACAAAGAGTCTCATAAGATAAATACTGATACATGTCTCTTTATTAGATATAACCTTATTAATTTATTTATCTACATTGAATTCAGATACCCCACTATTCTTAAACCTGTGAAATGATTTAAAGTACCTCTTAGGGACAATACACCCAAGCTACTATCATCATCCAATGGAATGATTATGAAAACATCACCTTGGTACTGACTCATGTACTCTTCCACTTTAACTAATTAATATCTTATCCATTAGGTTACTTAATTCATATTCTTATTCACAATGAGCATAGGCCCCATTATTCTTCATCTGGCGGAACAGACTAAAGCACATCTTAGAGAAAGCACACCTAATTCACTATTATCATCTAGTGGAAAGGATCAGGAAACATCACCTTATCAGGGTAAAATGCTCTTGACACACTATCATCATTCAGTGGATCAGATATGAAAAACATTACCGTGGCTTAGCTCACATGATCTGTCACTTTAAATGGTTAATGTCTTATTTATTATTGATTCAGAGGTACATAACACATTAAAGTAGGTAATCACATCACGTAGGTCATAAGGCCATTCTCTAAAGTTAAGATCATTATTTCCCCAAAACTCTAATTTTACAATGTAGGCATAACTTCTCCCATATTGATCATTTACCTACCCAATTTAGTATATATTTCTCAATTATTATTAGAACCTTAAATTCAAGGTCTAACCTCTTACATATGCGATAATAACTCTATCTCAAAAGTTTCTATTTACAAAACTCCCAAATTCTAATTTCACAAGTAAGTCATATTTTTCCCACAAGGCTCATAAAATTACCAAATTTAATATAAATCCCTAAATTTTTAAAACTAACAACATATCCAAAATTTGTGGTCTAATTATAACATTTTACACATGTGGTAATAAGATTACTAGTTTGAAGTTACTATTCCCAATTTAGGTCCTTTTCTCATTTTGGGGAACTTACAACATTCATAATCACTCCAATAATTCCACATGATATCGTTGGCATATTTTAATCTTCCTAATGTGTAAAAATACCAAAATCTCCATATTGACCAAAATAAACGTATAGATAGCCCAAAGCCCTTATTTTTAAAAATCTAATATCTTCAATATTATTATTTCTAAATGCTCCATTTATACTCATACATATTAAATATACTTATTTCTAAATTATCATAATTTATTAGGCCCATACTACTCTTCAATAATTTATACTCATCCACAAAAATACAACCTAGCGTAGTAATATCATATTAGCACATATTTTGTTATTCATACTCTCTTCCTATCATATAATCGATATGATCATATTATATCATTAAAAACATGATTTTAACCATATAATAAAAATAGCATGATAATACACATACCCATGCAAGCATTTAACATAAAACCCTAAAACATTGACTAGTATCCTTACAAAAAAGGCTCTGATCTCTAAGCATAGTTATCTTATTCTACATCTTCTGAGACCTCTAGAGTATCACCAAAGAACAATTAAAAAACTATAATTAGAATTAAATGATACAATTAAGGATGGTTTAAGATAATGGAAGGGTGAAAGAGTGGAAAAAACCACACTGAGGTTCGAAGGAGTCTTGGCTAAGCTTGTGTGCAACAAGAAGGGATTTGTTCATAGGTCAAAATATGGAGGGTGGCAATAACCGGTTTAGCTAAATGTTGGGGGTGAGGATTGGTCTTTTTGGACAAATGAGGGTGGTGGGCTGCGGTAGGAATGACCAAATGGAGGTGATGGGTTGTGGTGGTTGTTGCTAAAGGTGGTAGATGTGGTTAGGTGAAAATGGACGAATGGAGGGGGTAGTAACAACTGGTTTGGTCAGTGCTTGGGGGTAATTTGTGGTGAGTTTGGCTGAAGGATGGGGTGAGGGAATGGCAAAGGTGCTCGGTAGTGATGATGGTGCCTTGGTTAGGCTCGCCGGTAGGGGTGACCTTAGGCAATTTTTGGCGACAAAGAGGCGGGGGAAGATGGAGGGAGAGGATGCATTTAGGGTGCAATATTTTTGACATAAAACAGAGAGAGAAAAGGGTAGATTTAGTAATTAAATGTGCCTTATATATACATACATGCATGTAGGAATAGGAGAGGAGAAGTGGCAATTTGGTAAAAATTTCAACCCCGGCCCTAGAAATGAGGAAGGGTGAGTTGATGGAGGTAGAGGGCTAGGATTGGTAGGGAAGGCATGCATATAAGAAGAAGATAAGAGGAAAGGAGAGGAACAATAGGGGAGAAAATAAAATACAATAAAAATAAAGAAAGGAGAAGAAAAAGAAAAAGGGAAAAGAAGAAGTGTAGGTTTAGATTTAGGTTTAGGTTAAAATAATTTAGCTTAGGGTATTAGGATAATTTAATTAAATGATTGTCCAGGATTAGGTTTAGGTTAGAAAAGATATTAGTAACCTGGAATAAAAATTAATATTAGGATAAGAAATAATTAGGTTACGATGTTAATTTTAAGATATTAGAATTAGGTTACGATATCAATTACTTGGGATTAGAGTTAGCTAAAATTTGGGGTATTACACCACTATCCCCTTAAAGGAGACTTTGTCCTTGAAGTAAATAAGTTGAGGTTGGGGAAGAAGAGAAAAAAGGATGTACGGAAGGTGATATCGACAGTTAATGCTACTAAAGTTGACATTATACTACCAGGGACTACCCATGTAAAAGAAATAGAACCTCGAACCTAACACACGTGGGCTAAAATGCGTGGGATACATCTCCTGCATGTCCTTCTTGGTCTCCCAAGTTACCTCCTCTACTCTACACTGGCTCCAAAGAATCGTCACAAGTACGACTAAACTCGTTTTGGTCTGTTGGATCTTTGTGTAGAGAACCCTCAATGGCCTCTCTTTATAAAATAAAGAAGTATTGAGCTTGATCTCGGTTAATCTAATCATGTGGGATGGATCTAAGACATTCTTCCTCAAATGAGAAATGTGGAAGACATTATAAACTTAGGCTAACTCTAGTGGAAGCACTAGGTTATATGCAACCTCACCAACCCTATAAATAATCTCATAAGGACCAATATACCTCGATCTCAACTTACCCTTCTAACCAAATCTTTGCACTCATTTGGTGGGTGAAACCCTTAACAAAACTCTGTCCCCTAGCTCAAATCCATCACTATGATACCTCTAAAATGCTGTAAAGCTTCTGGTGACTTTGATATGCTATCATCCTATCCTAGATCAACCAAACATGATGAGTCATATCCTTAATAATCTCTAATCCAAGTACAACAGTCGCATTGATGTTGCTCCAACACAAGGGTATCTGACAATTATGTCCATATGGTGTCTCGAAAGGTGACATCCCTATACTAGCATGATAACTATTATTGTACAAGAACTCAACCAAATGTAGAACCTACTCCCAATTACCCCAAAATTATAAAAGATAAGCTCATAGCATATCCTCGAGTGTCTTAATAGTCCTCTTAGTCTACTCGTCCATAGCTAGGTAGAAGGCGATGCTCATCCTCCATTTTATGCACATAGCCTCCTGCAACTTCCCCCATAAGTGTGAAAGAAATCTTAAATCCTGATTGAAGACTATGTTAATAGGTGTACCGTGCCTACTCACCATAAACCTCATATACACATCAACCACCTGATCCATACTCCAAGTTTACTTCATGGGCACAAACACTACTAACTTAGTCAACCTACCAACAATAACCCAAATTGTGTTACACCCACTGCGAGTCCTTGGTAGCCCACTCACAAAATCTATCGTGATTGAATCCAAATTCCACCTCAGAACATCTAATGGCTAAACACCCTATAAACCTTTAGTACTTGATCTTGATCTTCTAGCAGGTTAGACATCTCTATATAAACTCTACTACATCTCACTTCATGTGAGTCCATCAATAAATCCTCTTGAGGTCTTTGTACAACATATCCCCTTTTGGGTGGAAAAAATACGAAGTATAGTGACTCTTCTATAAAATTTGGCACTTCAGATCAGTGTAAATTTGTGGTATACACCATCAGCTTTTGTAGCAAATGATACCATACTCATGAATTTGAAGACTCTTAGCTTGATCTTCTTAAATCTTCTAACAACTCCTCTTGAGCTTAAAATCCCTATGCTGACCCACTCTGATCTCATAAAAAACTATTAGGTAATCATCAATGCACTCATCCAAACCTCTAAGTCACCATGTTGGATCATCTTTATCCCCATCTCACAAAGATCCTCTAGTAACTGACAAGAGACTGCAACATAACTCAAAGGGTATAATGTCTTCCTACTCAAGGCATCTGCAATGACATTGGCCTTACCCTTACAATAGGTCAAATTGATATCAGAGTCCTTCACTAGCCCTAGCCATATCCTCTCATATTCAACTCCTTCTGAGTGAATATATACTTAAGGCTATTATGGTCAATGTAGAATCTACATTGAGTTCCATATAAATAATGCCTCCAAATCTTTAGTGTGAAAAAGACGACCAACTCTAAATCATGGGTCAAGTAGTTCTACTCATGTTGCTTCAAATGACGAGAAGTGTAAGCCACTTACTTACTATGCTACATCAAAACGCAACCCAGTTTGTGCTTTAATATGTCACTATAGACCCCAAACCCATCTAATCCAGATGATAGAATCAAAACCAGTGTTGTAGTCAACTGCCACTTCAACTCTTGAAATGGACCCTTACATGCATCATCTCACCAAAATTGGGACTTCTTCTTTAAAAGGTTTATAAAGGAATGAACAACCTTTGAGAACTCCTAAATAAAGCGTTAATAGTACCCAGCCAAGGCTAAAATACTACATGCCTTGAGAATGCTAATGGGTACCTTCCACTCAATCATTGCCTAAATCTTTGTAGGACCCATGGAGACTCCTATTTTTTGACACCATGTGACCCAAAAATGAAACCTTTCAAAGATAAAACTTACACTTAGAGATCTTGGCATAAAATTCATGTTGTCTAATGAGTGAAAATATGGTATATAGGTGTTGCTCATGCTCCTCTTTACTACAGGAGTAAACTAAAATATCATCTATGAAAATCACAACAAATTGATCAAGGAATGGTCAGAAAATCCTCATCATCAAGTCCATAAAGATGACAAAGGCATAGGTGAGCCCAAAATACATCATTATAAACTCTTAGTTCCCATACCATATCCTAAAGGTTACCTTCATGATGTTTTCCTTGGCAATGCGCAACTGATGATATCCTGACCTCAAGTTAATCTTTGAGAAGATCGAAGCACCAAACTGGTAAAAAAAAATCATCGATTCTTCACCATAAGCTAGTTCAAAACTCAATAATCAATGCATAGATTATAACTCCTCCTATTCTTCTTCCTTACAAATAAAACTAGTGATCCCCATAGAGACACACTTAGGCAAATGTACTTGTAAGTCAACAATTCCTATAATTGAGCCTTCAGCTCCCTCAACTCTATCAATACCTTCTAGTAGGTCACCTTCAAAATAAGCTCAGCCCTTGGGACCAACTTAATAGTAAGCCTATCTCATATACCGGTGGCATGCCTGGAATTCCCTTTGGAAACACATTTGGAAACTCTTAGGCAACTAAAATATCCTTCAATGTTGACATGTTCTTATTTAGCTCCTGAACCCAAAAAAATTATATAGGGTAACCTCTCTGCACAAAAGAATACATCGTATGGGCAGATATGACCTCCATCATAGGTTTAAGCTTGCATCTCCAGTAGGAGACCCTAGCACCCTGAGATCCTCGCAACACGACTCACTCTTGCAAATAATCTATCACTGTCTTGTACCTCCCCAACATATATATCCTTACAATAATGTCGAAATCTTAAAGGTCCATCTAAACTTGGCTTACTAGGAAGTATACCCCGCCTATATCTAAGGGAACATCTAAGTAGAGCTTAGAATAGTCCATTCTATCTCCAGAAAGCAACATCACAAAAATAGACACAAAAGAATATGGAGACAAAGCAACCATAGCAATAAAATGAGAAGATATAAGCAATAGAGAAGCCCCCAAATCAAATAATACATAATATGGTGGTGATAGGATGGAGAACGTACCGGTGAGCACATCCAATTGTTTTTCATCCTCTACCTGGCTGATAAAATTTAGACACTAGCCTAACTATCCATCCCGGTATCCTCTACGATGCCCTCTAAAACCCTAGGTCTATCCTCCTTCTTGAAAAAATGGATGAGACCCCTATGATCTTCCCTTATCTTCCCTAAGTTAACTAATGGCTAGGGTAGGCGACATATGCTACTACTGTTGTGGCTGGTAGGGTCATTGCTAATAGTCCTACTATTGTGATATCAGTAGTCCCTACTGCTAACACTAGCCCTATTGATGCTAGTACTCAAATGATTGGTGGGCCCACTGACCACATGTCCTACACAGAATAGAAGTGTCCCTATAATCTCTCCTTAGATGATCTTGACTATCGAATTGACATAGGAAGTGCCTCGGTTGACCTAAAAATCTACTTTGACTGCCCACCTAACCCTAATATTGGAACTAACCTCCCTAGGCTAGATTTGACCCCATTGCTCAAATTCTAGAGGTCTACCTCCTTAGAATTGGATTCTACCTCTAGAACCATTTGTATTTAGCTTCCTCTTCCCTAAATTGGAAGCATGCTCCTAAACTAGCATAGCGGCAACATACTCTCGCTTGTATAATGTGGCCAAGTCTTAGACAGCCATGACATCCATCATCCTTTGGATGCATGGTGGAGCCGCTGCTTAAACTGGTAGACCATGGTCAACTCACTAGATGTGATCCTAAGTTTGAACATTAGAAGCTTCATTAATAAGGCATGGTACTAGCTCACAACCATACCTCCCGGAGTCAGTAGCATGAACTCCTTCAACTTATTCCTTTTAAGACTTTTAGGGTAAAACATAACACGAATCATTGCCATAAAGTCCTCCTAGGACATTTGCAACCCTCCATATGTGTGATGACCAACCCACCTAGTGTCTGTGACTCCTCATAAGAGAATATATACAATGCTCTCCATCTGTGTAGGTGGGCAGTCAACTACCAAAAACGTCCTATCCATTTCCTAAATCCATCCCTCCAGGATGACTAGGTCCTTGTCACCGACGTAGGTTTGGGGATGATGTTCTGTAACCCTCCAAAGCTAGTTTTTTCTGATACCCTCCTATAGGTAATACAAAGGTGGTGGTGACGGCTAAGGCTGATGCAGGCATCAAATGAACTCAATGAACTCTTCAAAGGTCTCTTCTAAACAACCAACACAGTCGTTAAGTACAATGATAAACTAGCTACAGGATAGAAAATGTGATATGAAAATATACCCATATCTTACTAACACAAAATACGCATAATCACATTGAGGGACCACCTAGGCTACTTGTTCTCATTTACTTACAAGTTTATCCAAGTTTTCAAAGAATAGAGTTTTTCTAAAAATATAAAATAGACTGATGAAATCAAATAAGGAATAATTTGAAAATAAAATTTCAAAACGAGGTAATCAAAACCAAAAACTCTTATACCAACTTGTAACAAACAAAATTTTACTATGAAAAATTTTCAATTTATAATAGAAGCATACAATCTAAACATTGAGTGTTACCACCGTAATTGATATAAGTCTGGTTTACCATACCTTCTTTACATCAATTATAAGGGTAAAACCATTTATAGTAAAACAAGGTAATTAGGAATGAGAGAAGCTTTTCTAAATATAAATATAAGCTCAGAGGCTAACTCTGTGTTAAAATAATAGAATAAAAACTAAGGGATACCATGGATTAAAGAGTCCAAAAGGTATCTAGGTAAAAACATGATCCAGATAACATGGCTCTTCGCCTAAACACCCAATATAGATAAAAGGTTACTCCTCCTCACACAATGCATTAAAAGCAGCAAATCATCCAATTGTTCCTTAAAGACTTATGGAAATGAGAAGCACCAATGACAAGAATAATTAGTACACTACGTGGGTAACCATACTATTAAGTTAGGGATACAGATAAATACATGCATTCATAACATATGATAGTATACATACAATTTATAAAAAGTCTCACGGAGTAAATACTGATCCAAGTCTCTTTATTAGATATAGCCATTTTTATTTTTATTTATTTACATTGATTTTTGGGATCCCACTATTTTTAAACTAGTGGAACGGTCTGAAGCACCTCTGAGGGACAATGCCTAAGCCACTATCATCATTTGGTGGAACAAATCTGAAAAACATCTTCTTAGGGTAAAATGCTTAAGAAACTATTATCATTTGGTGGAACGGATCTAAAAACATCACCTTGGTCCTGACTCATATACTCTTCCACTTTAAATTACTAATATCCTATCCATTAGGTTACTTAATTCATATTATTTTTCACGATGAGCATGGGCTAGAATTTTTTATCTAGTGAAACGGACTAAAGCACCCCATAGGGATAACACCCATATCCATTATTATCATCTGGTGGAACAAATTTGTAAACTTCACCTTTTCAAGACAAAATGTTTATAAGCTACTATTATATCTAGTAGAACAGATCTGAAAAACATCACCTTGGCCCAAATCATATGATCTTTTACTTTAAATAAGTAATGTCTTATTCATGATTGATTCATAGGTACAAAACACATTAAATTAGGTAATCATATTACACAGGTCATAAGGTCATTCTCTAGTGTTAAGATCTTTATTTTCCTAAAATCCTAATTTCACTATTTAGGCATAACTTTTCCCATATTGATCATTTACCCATTGAATTTAGTATATCATCCTCAAATATTATTATTTTTAACATACCTTAAATTCAATGTCTGACTTCCACATCTTACACATGTGATAATAAGCCCATCTAAAAAGTTACTCTTCACAAAGCTCGCAAAACCTAATTTCATAGGTAATTAATAAATTTTTCCATAAGGCTCATAAAATTATCAAATTATATATACATCCCTAAAATTTTAATACTAACAACATATCAAAATTCATGGTCTAAGTCTAACATTTTACACACATGATAATAAAATTATTGTTTTGAGGTTACCATTCCCTATTTAGGCTATTTTCTCATTTTGGGGAACTTATGAAATTCATAATCACTCTAATAACTCCACATGATATTATTAGCATATTTTAATCTTCCTAACATGTAAAATACAAAAATTCCTATATTGACCAAAATAACTTTATAGATAGTCGAAAGCCATTATTTTATGAAAATATTATATCTTTAGTATCATTATTTTTAAATCCTCCATTTAAACTCGTACATATTAAATATACTTATTTTCCACTCATCATACTTTATTAGGCCTATATTACTCTTACATAAGTTATACGCATCCACAAATTACAACCTAGCTTAGTAATAGCATATTAGCACATCTTTCGTTATTCATACTCTCTTCCTATAATATATATATATATATATATATATATATATATATATATGATCATATCATATCATTAATGACATGCATTTAACCATATATGTTTGACCATATATAATTCCTCAGTTGCACTCGATTTTGGGAGACAACGAGGAGGGAAAAATAAGGAGGAAGAGGTTGCATTTGGCATGCAATATTTTTGATAGAAAATAGAGGGAGAAGGGGGTAGGTTTAGGCATTAAATGTGCCTTATATATACATACATGCACATAGTAAAGGGAGATGATAAGTGGTGATTGGGAAAAATTTTCAACCCTGACTTTGGAATTGAGGAGGGGCGAGTTGATGGGGGGTAAAAGGGTAGGTTTTGAAGGGATGTCATGCACGCAAGAAGAAGAGAGGAGAGGACTGTCAAGGGAGAAAATAAAATAAAATGAAAATAAGGAAAGGAGAAGAAAAAGAGAAAGGAGAAATAAGAAGTATAGGTTTAGATTTAGGTTTCACTAAAAATAATTTAAATTAAGGTATGAGGATAATTTAATTAAATGATTATCCAAGATTTAGTTTAGGTTAGAAAAGATATTAGTAATTTGGAATAAAAATTAGAGTAAGGCTAAGATAGAATTAGGTTACGATATTAATTTCCTAAGATTATAATTAGGTTACGATATTAATTATGTGAAATTAGGTTTAGCTAAAATCTATAGTATTAAAAAAATTTATAAAAATGGCATGTAAAATTTGGCCTAAAGTTTCTTACTTGACAATTGAATAAAGGGTTGAAGTCTAGGTTTAAGTATGAGTACAAAGATGGTGATATTGATGTACTTATGGTTGGATTTTTTGATAAGCAAAGTCAACTATGGTGAATCATAATTTTAAGTTAGTTAAAGTTTAGTTGGGATATAACTAGATTGTTAGGAAGTTTATTAGATTAGATTAATGATTTAAAATGGAAAGACTATCTAAAAATATGTGTTTGCAAAATTAAAATAGTAATCAGTCTCCAAAAATTAATAAAATATAATGGAATGTAAAAAATAATTTTAGAAACAAAAATATATAAAAATATTAAGCGTTGGAGTTGTTTTGAAGCCTGATGGATAGAAAACAAGAGAAAAAGACAAAATCGAATAATCGATAGAAACACATTTCCTTACAAATGGGCGAGGCAATAAACGAATGGTCCAAAATAGTATGGATGGATGTAGAATAATTTTACAAAATCAAATGTGTAAAAATATTTGACTTTAGATTTCCTTCGGCACTTTAATGGATTAAAATAGAATAATCTATGAAAGTTGTTCATCATGGTAAACAAAAATTTCAATAGTTCTTAGATTTAGAAGGAACAAATGATTTTAAAAATATTTGGGACTTCTATATAAACTTAGAATATTTTTAGAAGTGAGAAGAATTTTTAGGCGATCCAAAACGAACAAGAAACAACTTAAAATAGAAAATTGCATAAATTATAATTTTGTTTACAAATGACTAAAATATTTCTTGAAGCGAATAAATAATTAGTGGAAGGTTCAAAGATGATGAAGTATCAAAATCAAAGATTATGTTACGAACCATTTGTATAAATGAGTTACAAGTTTCACCTGTAGGTCATAATTGAGAAAAATTATTAATAGCAGAAAATAAGTGTTGGTAAATTTTCTTACAAACATATAATATGTTAGAAAAAGTTTCAGCAACACGTATATGTAGTTAATAATATTTACACCAATAGATATATCTGTTAGCATTATTGAGTTTTTCAACTAATCATTTTTATTTGTCGATAATGCGTTTACCGATAGAGTTTTTACCAACACTTATACTAGATAAATACAATTTTTCTAATAGATAAATGAAATGATCCCACATAAAAAATTGAGAGGATCTTTGAATAATTTATATGGACAGTCAACTCTCCACTCTTAAGCTAACTTTTGGGTGGAGTTAGGGATCTTCCTAGGTAATTACCCCTTGAGACTCTCGGGCGATTATGTCTTTGGGGTTCATATTAGCTAATCCCAAACGGTTACGCCTTGGGGTTCCAAATAGGGCCCATTTGCTATCATGATATTTAATTGCTAAGTAGGTTCTGTATCATCTGGTATCAAAGTCTAACTTCAGTTGAAACTTTCTTGAGAACTCATATCGACTGTCGGAGAAGGTAGCATAAGGACATGCAGTATAAAAGGGGTGAAAATGATGTGATCCCACGTCTAAAACTAAGGGAATATTCGGACAGTTTATATGAGGGGTTCAACCCTCCACTCATGAGTTAACTTTTGGGCTGAATTAGGGCCTCAGGTGATTATGTCCTTGGGGTCCATATTAGCTGATACTGGACGATTATACTTTGGGGTTTCAGATGGGATCCGTTTGGCCTAACGATATCTAATCGCAAGGTGGGTTCTATATCATATATAAGTAGTTAATAATATTTATACCAATAGATATAATTGTTAGTATTATTGTGTTTTTTCAACTGATAATTTTTGTTTGTCGATAATGGTTCTTTTGATAGAGTTTTTACCGATACTTATGCCACATAAATACAATTTTACTAATAGATAAATGAGTTTTTCTATAACAGATAAACGATATAAATTAAATTTCTTGTAATGAAAATGTGTAAGGGTTTTGTAATTTTATTGTTTTAATTAATCAGAGATAATGTTTTTCATTGTCTATTTTTTATTTTAAAAAATGTTATAGTTAAATATTTTTTCAATTAATTAATTTTTAATGGTCAGAATTTAAAGCTAATAATCAACGGTCTAGATTTACCAGCCGAAGTCGCGTGGCACCACCGGGGCGGTGGATGTTGTAACTTGTTGATGCCCTCAAGTGGAATAAACGAAAGAAAAGAAAGAGGTTGACTGTTGCCACAGTTGTCAAAATCACTTAGTTTTTTCGCTTCATACTTATTAATTAAAGAGCAGACATTGACTTGTGGCCTGTGGGGACAAAAAAGATAACTGAAAACAGAATTACAGTTTGGAAAATTACAAGGATCGGGTTGTATACAATAAGATGCCCTGTCTTGGAAACTGGGCTCTTTTGAAACAAAATTATCCCAGTTTATGATCATGAATTAATTCTCCAGCAGTTTCCCCTAATTTCACCCCTTGTACCCGTCAGTGGTGAGATGTTCCCCATCTTGATCATAGACTTGGCAAACTGTTGAAAGAAAAGCTCCTCGTTCCCTGCATACGTCTCAACTAGATCCTTTGAATCCTTGTTCTTGGTGAAGAGCACCTCGTCCGAACTCAAAAGACCTCTTGAAGCAATCAAGTTCTTGTAATAGTAATTGTCAAATCTTAGAGGTGACACTTGGTCTAAGAAGAACAAGTTCTGCTCGCCGCCGGATCTCGGGCACCGAGGCCTCAACTTGTCAGCAAATGATTGGTCTATAGTGCTGTCTGGATTCCCGTTCTCTGTCTGGTTGTACAGCCTTTGTCTAAAGCTGGTGCACCTTGCATTTCCGATGGTGTGGCTACCTGTCGGTGTTGTAGTTCATAAGGTCAATTTCAAACTATGTTTTAATTACAGAACAGGTCAAAGGAGAAACGATCATGTTTGTTACACTTACCAGACAGTGTGACAAGGTCTACTAAGTCGAGCCCTTGACGCATGAACTTGGTAAGAATGGTCTGGAAAGTGTTGTTAGAAGCAGGGATATTATTGTTAGAGTCGCTTAAGCTTGCACTTCTTGAATCCCTCCTTCCCAGTGGCACTTCCCAATCCGGTCCGCCAGCCTAATAAAACAACAAGAAGCATGGGCATCCAACTTGGTGAGTCTAAATCATTATTTTTTTAACTAATTATTCTGTATGTATTACCAGATTTCATTGATGTTAATCACTTACTATAACAGTTGAATCTCGTGCAGCTAGAGCCAGGATATCCGCGCAAGACACGGTTTCGGGGCATTCTTTCTCCAGAGCAGATTTGATGTCATCAATGACATCAAATCCGCGGGCTGAGTTTTGGTTGGGGATAGATATCTTCTCACTGGTTATGCTTCCACTGCTGTCTAGAAGCAATGAGGCGTCACAACCCTGCAAATGGCAAAAGTTTCCATTGTTACCGTTTGTCTCTTACCAATATTATTAAACATACTTTATATATAGTCACGTAAGAGGTGTGACATGTAACTTAGTAGCCAAAGCGTTTATTTATCCATGTCAGTCACGAGACCTTTACGAAACAATCATGAAAATAGAGCCTGAGCAATGATGCCGCTATTCTGGGTTCTTCATCAACCGCTTCCGCAACCACATACCTGACAATTTCTTGTGCCTGTGGGCATGAGCGATCATAAAATTGAGGGTAAAGATATCCATCATTGAAACTGTGAGAGATGCAAAATGGAAAGATTGCAAAAAGAAAAACAAGGCCGACAGGAGAGTTTTGGGACTTGGCCATCTGGACAGCTTGCTAGTTAAGGTTTGGAGGGAAATTTGAAGTGTGAATAATGATTTATGTTGGAGGCTTGGTGCGTTAGTGTCATGTCCCTCATGGTCATGGTACTTATAATGAGTGCTAAGTAGAGCTAAGGGAGAAAAAAAGGGGGCAGGTGGAGTTGGTGGCTAGCTTCGACCGCTAAGCCGCGTAGAGTTGGTGAAGGTCTACTCATGCAGGGCAGTGGTGTGCTGAAATGCCCCGAAAATTTCTAATTTTATAAACTACATTTAAATGATATTTATTCTAATATTTATTTAAATAAATTATTTTAAAATTGAATTAATTAGGGAAAATCAAGAAGAAATTTATAAGTATTTTTATTAGAAAAGAATTTGGGTATTTTAGCAAATTAAGCATTTTGTTTTGAAAATAATTAAGCAAATTATTTTAATTAAAATAAGAAGGAGAAAATATTTTCAAATTAATATTAATTTTATAAATAATTTAATTATAGAAAATTAGGGTGTTTTGCTAATTAAAAAGGAATTTGTGGAAAATCTTTTAAAAATCCTAATTTAGCCTAAAAAGGGATTTTAAATATTAATTTATTTAAATATTAATATTTTTAAATATCCCAAATATTCTAATTAATTTAATTATCCCAAATAATTATTTTTCTTTTTTTTCCTTTTCCTTTTTCCTTCTTTTCTTCTTTTTTCTTCTTCTTCTTTTCTTTTTCTTTTTTTTTTTTTCTCCTCTCCGAACTGGGCCAGCCCGGCGGCCCAGTCTTCTCCTTTTCCTTCCTTCGGCCCAGCCCGTCCGCGCGCCGTTGCCTTCTTCTCCCGCCTCCAGCGCTGCGTTTTGTCCATCGTTTTACTAAAACTCGTCGTGTTATTTAATGAGCCAGCCCGCGCGTCCTCCTTCGCCCGTCCCCCTCTACGCCGCGTTTTGACTCCACTTCCACCTAAACCCGTCGTTTCATTAATGCCTACCTCCCTCGCGCTCGACCGGCCCGGTCTGCCCCTTTCTTTTCTTTTCTTTCCTCGCGAACCGCCCGGCCCAGCCTCTTTCTTCTTCCCCTTCGCGCCTGCCAGCCCCCGACGCCGTCGAACCTGCAACTTCCCCGCCGAAAATGGCGGCATCGGCTACGAGCAGTCTTACCGGCCGATTCACCCACCCTTCTCTTCCTATTAGCTCGAAAATCATCTTGGAATAGTCAATTAACCTTCACTCTCTCTCATTCTCTCTCTCTGGCTTCTCGAATCTTCGACCCGACCCAAGCAACCGCCGGTCGATTTATGACACCGGCCACCAAAACCCTATCACCCAAACCCATCCTTCCGACCCCCAAAACCCTAATAACCCATCTAAACTCTTTAAATAGCCTAATGGTGGGTGTTTTCGAGACTTCTTCCTTCCGAAACCCCAAGTCAGAATCGCCCAGCCACCTCCCCATCAGACGCAATTATCTCCTTCCTCGGCCAACTTCAAAACCTCCTCTTGCTACCAATCTCTTCCCTGAAATTTTCTCTAGCTAACTAAGCCATTCAAATCCTTCGATTCTTCTTGAATGAGCTGCCATAACCATGCAAAGTTGGTTAGTTGCTTCGACAGAAAATTTCACCCCGAGACCTTAAACCACCTTCCACCACCACATGCGCCGCTTATAACACCTTCCAAACCAACCATTAAATCCTACTAATTATCCTCTACAGCCCCATATAATTATTTTAATTTTTCTTCCTCTCCATTACCCATTTTCCTAATTTTTGGCCCTCTTAGACCACTTTTCCGGCCACCTCCGGGAACCACCTCCGGTGACACCAATACCCTCCAACTCAAGGTGAAACCCTGGAACTTTTAAATACTTACTTTCGATTTATTGATAATTATTATGCTTTTATTCTAATTTTTAATGCTAATTTGAGTTTAATTATTATTATTATAATTATTATTATTGTGGTTATCAACTGTATTTTAATTTCTAAATTTGGTTGACAGGTCTGGGAGTATTATTGAGTAAGATAAATTATTATTCTCGAATTTTGCCTATTTAATGTAATTATTACATGATTAATGTTATTATTAATAATATAATTAATATTATTATTATTAGTGTAATTATTTAGTTAATATTGTAATTATTTCAGGAGTATTATAAACCTAAAATTTTAAATAATTCTCGCACATTGGCTTTTTACAACTATTATTAACATTTTTAACATTTTTTCTAATCATATTATTATTATTATTATCTTTATTAACTTTATATTATAAGTATATATAATATTAATATCATTATTACATTTTTGAATAGTGTTATTATTAAATGGGTTGATTTTGAAAGCCACCTTGTAATTTTAAGAATTTTGGTATTATTAATATTAATATTCTACTAATAAAAGTGTTATTAATAATGTTTTATTATTATTATTATTATTATTATTATTATTATTATTATTATTATTTTTATTATTATTATTGTTATTACTATTATTACTATTATTGTATTATTACTATTTTGGTGAAGGGTAGAAACCCTTGTATCACCACCCTTTCGAATGAAAACAATAATTTATTGTATTTTAAGTAATATTTTGTATAATTAATTTTTGTGTAGTATTGTTTTAATTAAAAACAAAATCTTAGAATAATTTAGAGAATAATAAAATTTTATAAGGGAGCCTAATTCTAGTATACTTTTATTTAATAGGTGAACCTAGTCTAATCCCTCAAGTGGGATAGGAGTGTGCACCAAGACCGGTGACGTTTTCGGTAAGGAGTGCTAAGGCCTTTTATGTGCTTATGTCTCTTATGTGTTTTCTCATGTTATGTATCTAATGTTTATTATAATTAACTATTTTATATGTGGTATGTCTTGGAGTTGATGTATGGTATGCATGGTATGTGTATTAATTGTATGATGATATGTGATGTGACCCCGTAAGACATGCATGAGAGAATGTTGATGTGGTTTGAGGGAATGTTGATGTGGTTTGTGTGGGAGAATGGATGAAAAAGTAGGATGGAGAAAGAAGTTGACTAAGGGAAGTGAGTTGACATAATATTATGGTTTATAAGGAATAATCCAATTTATGTGGTTTTATGTGGA
The DNA here is from genome assembly GCA_030549775.1 of Tamarix chinensis. Lineage (NCBI taxonomy): Eukaryota > Viridiplantae > Streptophyta > Magnoliopsida > Caryophyllales > Tamaricaceae > Tamarix > Tamarix chinensis. The sequence continues at coordinate 64,399,414 of CM060174.1, forward strand.
AGAATATAATTTAGAGTTTTATGCGGAGAATTTAATTTATGATTTGATTGGGAGAATATAAATTATGATTTGTTTGGGAGAGTTTAGTTATGATGTTATTTGGGAGAATGTAATTTATAATATTACATGGGAGAATTTAATTTATGATTGATTGGGAGAATATAAATTATGATTTGTTTGGGAGAGTTTAGTTATGATGTTATTTGGGAGAATGTAATTTATAATATTATATGGGAGAATTTAATTTATGGTTGATTGGGAGAATTAAATTATGGTTTGTTTGGGAGAATTTAGTTTATGATGTTATTTGGGAGAATGTAATTTACAATATTATATGGGAGAATTTAAGTTATGATTTGATTGGGAGAGTTAATCTATAATGTGTTTGGGAGGATTTAGTTTATGATGTTATTTGGGATAATGTAATTTATAATATTATATGGGAGAATTGAAGTTATGATTTGATTGGGAGAGTTAATTTATAATTTGTTTGGGAGAATCTAATTCATCATGTTATTTGGGAAAATGTGATTTATGATTTATGTGGAAGAATCTTTATGTGACTTGAATCTAGGGTTTGGTAAGGATGAATATTTAATTTGGTATGGATTGAATTTAGGGTTTGGTATTGACAAATCTTTGGGTTTTATATGGCTTGAATTTAGGTTTGGTATGGGTGAATCTTTGGTTTTGTATTGATTGAATTTAGGGTTTGCATGAAGAAGTTCGAAGGTTTGCATGGGGAGGTTAATGTTTGCATGGGTATGAAATGTATGTGTGGAAAGTTGATTTGGGATGTAGGGAACATAATATAAGTGTTGTTTGGGCGTTTATACACTTTGGGTGAAAGATAGTACGTAGAGCATTATCTGGGTACATAGGAGACTGAGCTAGGGTTTGGAGTGGTTAATTATGGTTTGGGTTGGTTGATTAGGGTTTGGTGTGGTTGCTTAGGGTTTTTGATGTATCATGTGTTTTTGGTGATTAAGGTGTAATTATGAGAATGGGATCGATGACTTGTAATGTGTGGAGTATTAAAATGATTTGGGTGATGTGAGGTGAAGTAAGAGGGGATGTTAAGGCCTAGATTAGGGTTTCGGGATAGAACCCTAGAGTGAGATGTGAAGTAGAATTGGAGGATAAGTGTAAAGGGAGCGATTCATGCATGTCTAGGGTTTGGTGGTAGCACATGTGTACTTGGTGATTAAAGTATGAGGATGGATATGGAATTTATGTTTTATGATTCGTGCATTTTTAGTGAAAGCCTTTGAATAAGATACTTAAGACATTAATCACGTAAAGTGAAAGATGTTGAGCCGGGCCCAGACCGATCCACCGGCATAATAGTGGCCAGGTACTGCGGTAACCTGGAGATCGATCCACCGGCTTAATAGTGGCAGGGAATATTTCCCTCACGACCGATCCACCGGCAATAATAGTGGGGGATCCCGAGCTCAACAAACCAAACTATACATGTTGATAATAAGTGGGAAGACATTATCTACTTACAGTGGAACACCGTGCGAGAAGGGGCCAGACCGATCCACCGGCTATAATAGTGGCAGGGTATGTTACCCTCGCGACCGATCCACCGGCTAAAATAGTGGCAGGGTATGTTACCCTTGCAACCGATCCACCGGCTAAAATAGTGGGGTTCCCGTACTCGTATGGACTTGATAAAAAGTATGATGTGAAATGAATTCTAATAATAGATTAATGAAATGATTAATCCAGTCTACAATCGGGCCTTGTACTCTTACTTGGATGGTTGTATGTATTTATGTGATCATATTGGTCTTATGCATTATTATTATTTCTGCATTATTGTACAACTATGTGTTGGCCTTAGTGATCAAGTCTCCTTACTCAGTACTGGACCCGTACTGATACTACATTGATTGATGGGTCCTGTGATGATCCACCGATGGTGGGGAGCAGACCGCTTGTGCAGGTTTAAGATCAGAGATTGTTTGGGGTGGCAGGCCTGACTTGAGTGAGTAGGCAATCCGGCATTTGACCATCGGGTTTTATCTTATTTAAATGTATTTCTATTTGTAAGTTACAAGTGTTTATAAATGTTTATGCGTACTCTGATTTTGTTGTAAGATCTTTTAAATTCTTTTATGAATTGTTAATTTGAATTTAACGTAAATCTTTCCTTTAGCCTTAGCACTTGGTACTGGAACGGTTGGAGAGAACCGGTCTGGTACTAAGTGTGGCGGTAACATTCCCAGAATTCACAGGTTTTAAGTGTTTCTACCTTAATTGCTTCCGCTTTCAAAAAAAAAAAATTTAGTGAATTTTGGGGTGTTACAAGTTGGTATCAGAGCAGGTTTCGACCATGCTCTTCCGTGTTCTTTAAAACTTTTAAATTGATACCACAGGATGGTATCGAAGTTGATTTCAACCAAGTTCCTTCATTTTTAAATTTTTCTCTAAGCTGATGCCACAAGTGGTATCAGAGTGGTTGGTCCTTCGGCCACGCTCTTTTTCAAAAATAAATTTGGTTTTCGAGCTTTGTATTTGATTTTGAAGTGGGTTTTGACCGCTCCTATATTTGTTCTTAAACTTTTTAAGCTGATACCACAAAGTGGTATCAGAGCTTTTGGTTGTTGAGAATCGGGTTTCGGTTAGAGATTCGATTCTCACGATCCTAAATGTTTTAAATGAAAATATATTTAGCTTCTTTCAAGTGAATTTTAAATCCGGATTAGCTTGTGAGGATAGTGTGATTGGGTAGTATAAGTGGCCTTGTGATTTAATGTTGCGATTATTATGGTTTTGTAATTAGTTTGTTCTTAAGGGGGTAGTAACCCCACTAGATTAACCCTAGTCTTGTAGGTTTTATGGATTGATAACCTTAGTGTGTACCTTGCCGGAATAGATATGATATGATATAAATTGTAATATATTTTTATTAGAGTTGTGTACTCTTTAAAACTTTCGTTCCTTTATTTTGTTTGAACTTCACGTTATAAATTTTTGTTGTTATTCTCTTGTAAGATTTTATTTTAAAGAATAGTATTCTCGTAACTTGTTTTGACTTTAAGTATGTACTTCTTCCTTATTTGAATTCCATTGTATTTGATCTGCTAAGCATTGATTTTCCTCCTTTTATTTTGCTTCATATGCCTTGTTTGTTTCAACTTTGCTTGGTTTAGTTTTGTAAAACATCGTTTTACTTTTCTTCGGATTTACTTTTAACCTATTTATTGTGGTTAATGCTTTATTCAATCGTTTTGACAAGTTTACGCTACTTAGATTTTCCCTGAATTTCGGGGACGAAGTTCCTTTTTAAGGGGGTAGTGATGTAATACCCCGTATTTTTAAAATCCATATTTATTAAGTCCAATGATTTTATTAACGTAATTTGATATACATAATTAATTATTTTAATTTCGATTTGTCTTATGGATTTATCGACGATTCAAAGTCATAGTTAAATTTAATTAAAGTTCTTATGAGTTCAATTTTTGGTTAATAATATGTATTCTCGTTCTTTCTCGTATTTTCATATTTTAGATTTGTTATTTTTTTTTATTTATAACGTTGTCATGTGATTACGACATTATTTTGAAGTTATATTTTGGTGACAAAATACATTATTTAAATTATATAATTCCTATTGAATAGTTAAATTTATTGTAATGATTTTATTAGTAGAAAATATTTTCGACTCTAAATTATTCGTCTCAATTGTTAATATTTTTGGGAAGTTTTTAATTTAGAAGACGTATTCAGGAATTTCTTTCCAAAGTTATCTTTATTTTGTTGTATGCTTTTGATTTACAGGAAAATAATTTCGGAAATGACTAAATTGGGCTCGAGGTGTTAGAGTTCAACTTGAATATTTTATTATATGCTTTAAATAAATTTATAAATTCTTATGATGTATTTCCATAAATAATACTTTTTTTTTTATGTTCATCGTTTATTCTTTCCGATAGTGTTTCCAAAATTCTTATATAACTGTTTTATTAATTTTGAGCCTTCGGATCTTTTCGAAATAGATTTTCAATAAATAAATTTTGATTAAATTCTCCCAATATTAATATTTAATATTTAGTATTTGAATTGAACTTATACCCAGGTACAACAACCCATAGTTTGTCTCTAAGGGGGTAGTTTTTTTTATAAGTGTTGTATTTATATGGTGTCCCTATTTTCGTGGATTTAAATTTTCTTTAGTAATTTTATTCCTAAGGGGGTAGTTTATATGGGTATTAGCGTTAGTCGGTTTTCTATACACTTAGAGCATTTTCTCCCTAACCCTAGGCGCTCCCGGAGACTTCGGGGGCGAAGTCTGTTTTTAAGGGGGTAGTGATGAAATGCCCCGAAAATTTCTAATTTTATAAACTACATTTAAATGATATTTATTCTAATATTTATTTAAATAAATTATTTTAAAATTGAATTAATTAGGGAAAATCAAGAAGAAATTTATAAGTATTTTTATTAGAAAAGAATTTGGGTATTTTAGCAAATTAAGCATTTTGTTTTGAAAATAATTAAGCAAATTATTTTAATTAAAATAAGAAGGAGAAAATATTTTCAAATTAATATTAATTTTATAAATAATTTAATTATAGAAAATTAGGGTGTTTTGCTAATTAAAAAGGAATTTGTGGAAAATCTTTTAAAAATCCTAATTTAGCCTAAAAAGGGATTTTAAATATTAATTTATTTAAATATTAATATTTTTAAATATCCCAAATATTCTAATTAATTTAATTATCCCAAATAATTATTTTTCTTTTTTTTCCTTTTCCTTTTTCCTTCTTTTCTTCTTTTTTCTTCTTCTTCTTTTCTTTTTCTTTTTTTTTTTTTCTCCTCTCCGAACTGGGCCAGCCCGGCGGCCCAGTCTTCTCCTTTTCCTTCCTTCGGCCCAGCCCGTCCGCGCGCCGTTGCCTTCTTCTCCCGCCTCCAGCGCTGCGTTTTGTCCATCGTTTTACTAAAACTCGTCGTGTTATTTAATGAGCCAGCCCGCGCGTCCTCCTTCGCCCGTCCCCCTCTACGCCGCGTTTTGACTCCACTTCCACCTAAACCCGTCGTTTCATTAATGCCTACCTCCCTCGCGCTCGACCGGCCCGGTCTGCCCCTTTCTTTTCTTTTCTTTCCTCGCGAACCGCCCGGCCCAGCCTCTTTCTTCTTCCCCTTCGCGCCTGCCAGCCCCCGACGCCGTCGAACCTGCAACTTCCCCGCCGAAAATGGCGGCATCGGCTACGAGCAGTCTTACCGGCCGATTCACCCACCCTTCTCTTCCTATTAGCTCGAAAATCATCTTGGAATAGTCAATTAACCTTCACTCTCTCTCATTCTCTCTCTCTGGCTTCTCGAATCTTCGACCCGACCCAAGCAACCGCCGGTCGATTTATGACACCGGCCACCAAAACCCTATCACCCAAACCCATCCTTCCGACCCCCAAAACCCTAATAACCCATCTAAACTCTTTAAATAGCCTAATGGTGGGTGTTTTCGAGACTTCTTCCTTCCGAAACCCCAAGTCAGAATCGCCCAGCCACCTCCCCATCAGACGCAATTATCTCCTTCCTCGGCCAACTTCAAAACCTCCTCTTGCTACCAATCTCTTCCCTGAAATTTTCTCTAGCTAACTAAGCCATTCAAATCCTTCGATTCTTCTTGAATGAGCTGCCATAACCATGCAAAGTTGGTTAGTTGCTTCGACAGAAAATTTCACCCCGAGACCTTAAACCACCTTCCACCACCACATGCGCCGCTTATAACACCTTCCAAACCAACCATTAAATCCTACTAATTATCCTCTACAGCCCCATATAATTATTTTAATTTTTCTTCCTCTCCATTACCCATTTTCCTAATTTTTGGCCCTCTTAGACCACTTTTCCGGCCACCTCCGGGAACCACCTCCGGTGACACCAATACCCTCCAACTCAAGGTGAAACCCTGGAACTTTTAAATACTTACTTTCGATTTATTGATAATTATTATGCTTTTATTCTAATTTTTAATGCTAATTTGAGTTTAATTATTATTATTATAATTATTATTATTGTGGTTATCAACTGTATTTTAATTTCTAAATTTGGTTGACAGGTCTGGGAGTATTATTGAGTAAGATAAATTATTATTCTCGAATTTTGCCTATTTAATGTAATTATTACATGATTAATGTTATTATTAATAATATAATTAATATTATTATTATTAGTGTAATTATTTAGTTAATATTGTAATTATTTCAGGAGTATTATAAACCTAAAATTTTAAATAATTCTCGCACATTGGCTTTTTACAACTATTATTAACATTTTTAACATTTTTTCTAATCATATTATTATTATTATTATCTTTATTAACTTTATATTATAAGTATATATAATATTAATATCATTATTACATTTTTGAATAGTGTTATTATTAAATGGGTTGATTTTGAAAGCCACCTTGTAATTTTAAGAATTTTGGTATTATTAATATTAATATTCTACTAATAAAAGTGTTATTAATAATGTTTTATTATTATTATTATTATTATTATTATTATTATTATTATTATTATTTTTATTATTATTATTGTTATTACTATTATTACTATTATTGTATTATTACTATTTTGGTGAAGGGTAGAAACCCTTGTATCACCACCCTTTCGAATGAAAACAATAATTTATTGTATTTTAAGTAATATTTTGTATAATTAATTTTTGTGTAGTATTGTTTTAATTAAAAACAAAATCTTAGAATAATTTAGAGAATAATAAAATTTTATAAGGGAGCCTAATTCTAGTATACTTTTATTTAATAGGTGAACCTAGTCTAATCCCTCAAGTGGAATAGGAGTGTGCACCAAGACCGGTGACGTTTTCGGTAAGGAGTGCTAAGGCCTTTTATGTGCTTATGTCTCTTATGTGTTTTCTCATGTTATGTATCTAATGTTTATTATAATTAACTATTTTATATGTGGTATGTCTTGGAGTTGATGTATGGTATGCATGGTATGTGTATTAATTGTATGATGATATGTGATGTGACCCCGTAAGACATGCATGAGAGAATGTTGATGTGGTTTGAGGGAATGTTGATGTGGTTTGTGTGGGAGAATGGATGAAAAAGTAGGATGGAGAAAGAAGTTGACTAAGGGAAGTGAGTTGACATAATATTATGGTTTATAAGGAATAATCCAATTTATGTGGTTTTATGTGGAAGAATATAATTTAGAGTTTTATGCGGAGAATTTAATTTATGATTTGATTGGGAGAATATAAATTATGATTTGTTTGGGAGAGTTTAGTTATGATGTTATTTGGGAGAATGTAATTTATAATATTACATGGGAGAATTTAATTTATGATTGATTGGGAGAATATAAATTATGATTTGTTTGGGAGAGTTTAGTTATGATGTTATTTGGGAGAATGTAATTTATAATATTATATGGGAGAATTTAATTTATGGTTGATTGGGAGAATTAAATTATGGTTTGTTTGGGAGAATTTAGTTTATGATGTTATTTGGGAGAATGTAATTTACAATATTATATGGGAGAATTTAAGTTATGATTTGATTGGGAGAGTTAATCTATAATGTGTTTGGGAGGATTTAGTTTATGATGTTATTTGGGATAATGTAATTTATAATATTATATGGGAGAATTGAAGTTATGATTTGATTGGGAGAGTTAATTTATAATTTGTTTGGGAGAATCTAATTCATCATGTTATTTGGGAAAATGTGATTTATGATTTATGTGGAAGAATCTTTATGTGACTTGAATCTAGGGTTTGGTAAGGATGAATATTTAATTTGGTATGGATTGAATTTAGGGTTTGGTATTGACAAATCTTTGGGTTTTATATGGCTTGAATTTAGGTTTGGTATGGGTGAATCTTTGGTTTTGTATTGATTGAATTTAGGGTTTGCATGAAGAAGTTCGAAGGTTTGCATGGGGAGGTTAATGTTTGCATGGGTATGAAATGTATGTGTGGAAAGTTGATTTGGGATGTAGGGAACATAATATAAGTGTTGTTTGGGCGTTTATACACTTTGGGTGAAAGATAGTACGTAGAGCATTATCTGGGTACATAGGAGACTGAGCTAGGGTTTGGAGTGGTTAATTATGGTTTGGGTTGGTTGATTAGGGTTTGGTGTGGTTGCTTAGGGTTTTTGATGTATCATGTGTTTTTGGTGATTAAGGTGTAATTATGAGAATGGGATCGATGACTTGTAATGTGTGGAGTATTAAAATGATTTGGGTGATGTGAGGTGAAGTAAGAGGGGATGTTAAGGCCTAGATTAGGGTTTCGGGATAGAACCCTAGAGTGAGATGTGAAGTAGAATTGGAGGATAAGTGTAAAGGGAGCGATTCATGCATGTCTAGGGTTTGGTGGTAGCACATGTGTACTTGGTGATTAAAGTATGAGGATGGATATGGAATTTATGTTTTATGATTCGTGCATTTTTAGTGAAAGCCTTTGAATAAGATACTTAAGACATTAATCACGTAAAGTGAAAGATGTTGAGCCGGGCCCAGACCGATCCACCGGCATAATAGTGGCCAGGTACTGCGGTAACCTGGAGATCGATCCACCGGCTTAATAGTGGCAGGGAATATTTCCCTCACGACCGATCCACCGGCAATAATAGTGGGGGATCCCGAGCTCAACAAACCAAACTATACATGTTGATAATAAGTGGGAAGACATTATCTACTTACAGTGGAACACCGTGCGAGAAGGGGCCAGACCGATCCACCGGCTATAATAGTGGCAGGGTATGTTACCCTCGCGACCGATCCACCGGCTAAAATAGTGGCAGGGTATGTTACCCTTGCAACCGATCCACCGGCTAAAATAGTGGGGTTCCCGTACTCGTATGGACTTGATAAAAAGTATGATGTGAAATGAATTCTAATAATAGATTAATGAAATGATTAATCCAGTCTACAATCGGGCCTTGTACTCTTACTTGGATGGTTGTATGTATTTATGTGATCATATTGGTCTTATGCATTATTATTATTTCTGCATTATTGTACAACTATGTGTTGGCCTTAGTGATCAAGTCTCCTTACTCAGTACTGGACCCGTACTGATACTACATTGATTGATGGGTCCTGTGATGATCCACCGATGGTGGGGAGCAGACCGCTTGTGCAGGTTTAAGATCAGAGATTGTTTGGGGTGGCAGGCCTGACTTGAGTGAGTAGGCAATCCGGCATTTGACCATCGGGTTTTATCTTATTTAAATGTATTTCTATTTGTAAGTTACAAGTGTTTATAAATGTTTATGCGTACTCTGATTTTGTTGTAAGATCTTTTAAATTCTTTTATGAATTGTTAATTTGAATTTAACGTAAATCTTTCCTTTAGCCTTAGCACTTGGTACTGGAACGGTTGGAGAGAACCGGTCTGGTACTAAGTGTGGCGGTAACATTCCCAGAATTCACAGGTTTTAAGTGTTTCTACCTTAATTGCTTCCGCTTTCAAAAAAAAAAAATTTAGTGAATTTTGGGGTGTTACATGTGCTCTTTGGCTAATCATTATTTTCACAAGGTCAACTGAATCATTAGTATAATATTCTTCTTCGATTAGTGGTACCGATGTTCACTTGCAACTAGTGATCACTTGTATCTAGTGCTCACTTGCAACTAGTGCTCACTTGCAACTGCCAACTAGTGCGGTAATCAAAAGGGTAAGGTCATTATTGGTTAGGGTTAGTTTGGGTTCAGATTTATATATGTTCAAGCTAACTGGGATCATATATCTTCTCTGAGTTCGGTTCCATCAGAATCATTCAAATGACTACAATAAAGTTACATCGAGATCAAATAGTTTATGGTCGGATAATTTTCTTCTGTTCAAGTTCGCCCAAATTAATTTATTTTCCGGATTGAATCTATGTTTAGATAAATTTGGATTCCTTTTATTATTCATTTTGTGTTCAATATTAATTTGAGTCAAAATGGATTATTATACCATTTCAAAAGGTAATTGAATCAAACTGTTTTTAACTTTGATTTAGTTCACATTAATTTATCTTTTTCTTTTTGATAGATTTTAATTTGTTTATATTTAATTTTTATTGGAACTATTTGTTTATTGTTATTTTTTGTGTCATGACCCATAATTTGAAATCTTATAATTTACCATTTCCGTGATCATTATTTTAATTTTTTATGATAATGTAATACCTCATATTTGGAATTGAGATTGTATTATATTTATATTATTTATTCATTTTAATGTTAAGTAATAAATTCTATTTTTACTTTTAGAATTTTTAAGAAAAACTACTATTTTTATTATATTTTTAGTAACCTAAAAGTTCCTATTTTTAGAAAATATTTAGTTTCATGCAACAATGTGTCGAAAATATCTTAAAGATTATTAGTTTAGATTTTGTGCTTTTACTGCAATTTAAAAAGTGATTTTAAATTCTTAGCGTGCTATATTAATTTTGTTTAAGATTATATTTATTAATTAGTTAGTTAGTGAGATTAATTTGTTGATTTGGAAGTTTATTTTCATATTCATATGATTCAATATTACATTATTTTTGTAGTTAGATAAAATATTTTGGGGAGTGACACATTTTTTTGTATATATAATAAAATTTTATCTTTTAATTTATTTTATTATTATTTGTAATTGATATATACTAATTATCTTAAAATGGCCAGTTTTTCCTTAGGTTCTCCAAGTTTATAGATAAGGAGGAAAACATTTAGTAATTTAGCCATAAAGTTTTTGTCTGATAACAAAATAGGATGATTCTTTTGTATTTGGAAAGCTAACTTCAATATCTACAATTTTTGTTGTTTGAAGTTTTCCAATATCTAACCAGAACTAAGTAGGAAAAACATCATTGTGTGATATTGTATTTGTATAATTTTGTTATATCTTTCTCTCCTAAAAGCCTATACTAAACTCTAAGAGCAAGACCCAAGTTTTTCTTTATCCTCATATGCCATAGCTTATGTTCTATATCTCTCACTAATGTTCATCACATCTTCAACCAATTCATCAAGATCTTCAACAATCTCCAATATTATGCATTCAAGATCTAATATTTCTACTTCTTCTTCTCCATTTGAGTTCAATAAATACTTCTTCTATCAAGATTAGCAACACTTGAATTTATTTTGGTGTCATAGAATGATTTTTTATGCTTAAGACCTTACATTCTATAAATAAGGATTTTACATTCTCTCACCTTATTACACACGCGCGCGCGCACGCACGCACACACACACATATATTATGGAATATAATAATACCCTAAAATCTACAACTAAAATTTTTTATTTTAGCGAAAGCATTAATAATAAAATAAATGGTTATTACTAACGTATTCAACATAAGTTTTGATTTCCATACCATCCTTCCATTAAATACATATCAAAAAATTAGAACATAAATTATGATAAATAGATAATGATAGAAACTTCCATACACTTAGATAAGTATTTGGAGGTTAAATATGGTTACAATATAACAAAATACAATAAAAAAAAGAATCCATTGAAACTAAGAGTCCAAAATGTATCTGAATAAAAACTAATAATTTGATAACGTGATTGTACGCTCAACCCTAAAGATAATATGATCACTCATCCATAGGCAAATCATCTTCAACACTGAAGTCATCTGAGTGGTCCTTATCGATCTACACAAAATCATCGGGGTCATTTACTCGTAGAAATAAGCAATACCCATGAGAAGAATGATTAGTATACAATGTACTAAGTAAGAAAACAATACGGTCATAGCAAGGTTACACAGATTACATATGGTCACATGGAAAAATAAAATGGTGTATTGATCAACCTGGATATGAAGCAAGAGATGAGATGAATCAATGTTCTACTATTATTTATAAAAATAATTTATTTATTTATTTATGTTGAATTTAAGACCTCGCTTATGTTATTTCAGTGTAATAGAATAAAGCAGCTCCTAGGGTAAAATGCACCTAACCACTATTATCTTCTAATAGAACACACTCAATACTTCCCAAGGCAACACGTTGGTGGCTACTATTCTTAATTTGGTGGAACGATCTAATGCACCTCTTAAGATAAAAGACTCTTGACCACTATTATCATTCAGTAGAATGGAACCAATACCGTAGTCTTGATCCACATGATCTTTTCTTTTAAGTGATTAATACATTATTAAATTGTTATTTATCACAATATTAAAATGTATACATGAATATAAACAGGTGAGGGAAATAATGCAGACTTAACATAATTATAAAAGACACATTAAAAACAACCACATGATGATCTGAATATTCCCTAAGGAAAAGTGTCATATTTCCCTTTCAAAACACTAATTTCAAAAATTAAGCATAACTCTTCCCATAAAACTCATCCCATCTCCAAATTTCATACAACATTATAAAATAATATTATTGACAACATATAAAAATATTAAGGTCTAACTTCAGTGTCTTACGCATGCGATAACAAACCTACCTCTTGAATTACAACTCCTAATTTAAGCACTTTTCTCATTTTATTATTCTTATGTTATTCCTAAATTCCATAAATAATTGAAGTAACATACTTCAAATATTTTAAATCCGTTCCATTTTATAATCACCAAAATTCCATATTTACTAAAATATCTAAAAGCCTCCAAATCTCATTTTAGATAACTTGTCTGCTACTCAACCATCATTTGATCATATTACTTATGAGATAACCTATAAAACTCTAAATATTATCATGCCATGATTATTTTCCACATTATCACAAAATGAAAAAAAATACCCTTTGATGAGTACATATTTTGACATATTTTATACCCCTTTAATCATAGTTTTTGATCTTTTATTTGAGTAATATATGTGAATAATTACAATTTTGTACTTAAGTGATAATAATCTTATATATTTTATTATTTGATGTAAAATGATATAAAATAAATAAATTTAAAGTATAAGATTATTTATTAATTTCTCTAATGTTATTTTTTAGGTAAAATAAAAGGTATAAAAAAGGTTGTGGTCCTTTGGACCGATGGCCCAAAGGACCAACGAAAAAGGCGCAAAAAGAAAAAAAGAAGAAGAGAGGCAGCTAGCTTGGCAAAACAGCAAAGAAAAAAAGTTATAAAAGAAGAATGGAATGGGTAAGAAGAGAGGGAGCAACGACAGAAAGAAGAAAAGGAAAAAGAAGCTAATGGTTGTAGACTAGAAATAGAGAAAAGAGGGAACAAAAGGAGAGGAGAGCATTACAACACTACAGAAGAAAATAAGAATAAAGAGAGAGAGAGAGAGACAATGTTTGAAGATGGTAGAAGAAAAGAAAGAAGAGGAGGGGGGAGGTAATGTTAGGGAGCAGCGATCTATTAGAGAAAAGAAGAGAAGAAAGTGAAAAGGGGGGAAAGAAGATGCAGTAGTAGGAGATCAGCATTTGATGCCCTATAAAAGTAGAAGAGAGAGAGAAAGATAGATGGATGAAGGATGGCCACATGGAAAGATTAGAAAGATAGGTGGTACAACATATAAAAGGAGAAAGGGAAAAAGAGAGAAAAAGAGATCGAAAGATGTATTTAAGATTAAATTAATTAATATTTTATCTGAATAAATTGTTGAACTTTGATCCATAATTAATTTTAGTTATTTATTTCTCTATTTTTGTTATATATTTTAATATATATTTTTATGTAATTAATTTGATTATTATGAATAGATAATTATTTATTGGTGGGGAATATATTAAATCCCTAGATTATGGTTTGAGGTATAGTATTATTTTTCTTTGTTTTATGATATTATTCATTGACTCTATTTTAACTGTTATCGTGTATATATATGATTCTTTCAAGTATGATTTATATGCTACGTTCCTTGTTTTAGTTTCCTCATAGTGATAGTATGTAAGATCATATGCTTGCTAGGTGACTATATGAACATGCTATAATTTTGTATAAATTATATCTAGGTTAAATAAAAATTTGCCTAATTGTCCTATGAATCTAACTAGAGTAGTGGAATGTTAGATACTTGTGGATTAAAGGAGAGAAATACAACTAGACATGCTTATTATACTAGTATGGGCACTTACACTAACATCCTTTCACTTATGCTTAATGATTTAAATCTAGTTAAATATATGAGGCACTTATTGCTACTATACTACTAACATTTAATAGGATTTAATATTGGTACTTTGTTGTATTAATTATTTTAACGTGGTAATATAAAATGTATAGGCTTGCTTTTAGCTTACAACTTGGTCGATCTTCTTCTCATGATTAAAGTATGACATAAAAAATTTAGAAATTATTATTATATTTTGACCTAGCCTAGTGGTGGATTTCAATTTTCCTAGAAAATATATTACATTTGTAGTTATCTATTATTTTATTAATTTATTCTGTTTATTACTTTTATTATTTTCTATTTGAAAACCCCACAATTATATTCCTCTTATTATTTATTTTGTGTGATTTAGAGTTTTTATTTTTATTTTTTATTATTTGTGAGCTAGTTAAATAAACGCGAGCCATCTCAATTCCTAATATAAAATGATACCCTCATTTACCAATACTAAAATTAATTATAAAAGCATTAAATTATGTGTTGGGTATGACCTCACCACCCTTACGATAGCCATAATGTCCAAAATTTCCATATATACCCTAAAAGTATGATATCATTAATTTTTAGACCCTCAATTTATTGCATCCATAAAATCTGAACCATAATCATTACCCATTTTTCATACTTTATCAAATCCATAGGGTATATTACCACACTTAGAGTTTCAAGATAAAAGTAATTGCATGAATATCATATAAGCACATGTTTTCATGAAATACCCACATTCCCTTATTATAATACGACATTATCTTATCATGACATTAACACATGAATTATGAGATCTAATAACACCAAACATGATATTACACACAAAATACACATAGAGTTCAAAAATCCCTAACATATATCCTTAACAATTGACAACACTCTATAAGCACAAATTATGCCTCCTCTAAGAACACTAGAAAATCACCTTAAAACAAAAATTAATACATGGTTAGAACTTAAGAAAAAAAAAATAAGGAAAAGGAGGATGGAAAAGAAGAAAAATAGAAGCAACCAAAGCTGAAGGAATGTGTGAACCAACATTGGACTTGCTATGTAGGTTGATGGTGCAACAAAAGGGGTATTGCATGAGTCTCTCAAGTAGATACGAGGATGCTATTTGGGGCTTTCACATTGGTGGGGGTGTGTAATCCCCCGAAATTTTAAAAACCTAGAATTTAATAAATAGCTTTTATTTGGGATAAATTAGCTTTTAAAATTATTTAATTTAATTATTTTATAGATTTTTGAGTATATAAATTTGGATAGGAATACTTGATAAATTAAAATATATATTTTATTATTTAATCATACTCATTTTATTAAAATAATTTTTCAAACCAATATTTTACTAAAATTACCCTTTTTAAACCCATATATTTAATTATATTATTAAATAAATTCATTACCTAAAAATATTACACTCTGTTATTTTATAAATTAAATTATTATAATTTCCCTATTTTTTTCCTTTTCCTTTTTTCCCCTTTTTCTTTTCTTTCTCCTTTTTCTCCTTTTCCCTCCTTTCTTTCTTTTTCCATTTTTTTTCTCCTTTTGGGCCACTAGGCCTGCCCCCTCCCCTGCACGCTTGGGCCACATGCTCATTCTTCCTTCTCCGTGCATGAGCCGACCCAGCCTCCTTCTTTTCTTTCCTTCCTTTCTCCCCCCGAGCCAGCCTATGCCTTTCTTTTCCTTTGCCCGGCTTGCACCTCCCCCTTCTTTCTTTCTTTTTGTTTCTTCCTTGTTGATCACCCCAAGGTGCTCGACCTATCTTAATCGCCATAACCGCCACCCCGAGCATGCCCGACCGCCGCCTTGCCACCTCTCCCTGCCACCACTGCAACCCTCCCTCTCTCCTTCTCTCTCTCTCATCCTTTTCTTCCCATTTTTGGACCAAACCAACCCCTGCAAACCCTCCCGACATTCCCTTTTTCCCCCCTCTTCTTCTACTCTTCCTGCCATCTACTCGCCACCCTACCACCCTACTGCCACCCTACCGAGCCACCTATCGCCTTTTTTCTCTCCCTATCCTTTTTCTTCTCATCACCTGCCTTTCCTACCCATTTTTTTGAGCCTTCTCCGTTCCCTGACCTCCTTTTTCTCTCTTCCTTGTCCTTCATTTTCCCTCCCTATTTTTGGCTTCTCCTCCTCCCTCCACCGCTTGCACCACCACAACACCACCCGAGCAACCCCGCAGCCCCCTTTTTCATCCCCTCTTCCGTTTCTCTTCTTTTTCTCCCTTCTTGGAAACCTCCCTACAACCCCTCCGTCTGTCGCCGTCCCGTGGCCTCTGTTGCTGTCTCGTCCCCTATGCCGCCACCCGATCCACCAAGCCACTCCCTGTAACCTCCTCTACCACCCCCACACCTTCTTTTGCCTAAACAAACCCCCTCACATCTTCATTTTCCTCCCCCCCTTTTTCCTTCCTTCTCAGCCTCGTCCACTCCTACAGCCTACTTCGTAACCTCACCGCCACCGCCGCCACCAAGCTATCCCCAACCACCACCTACACCCCTTCTTCACTCCTGCACCCTTCCTTTGCCCTAAATCCTCCCACACATGCCCTCTTTCCTAACCCCAAAATCCTAACCCAAAATTGACTACATCTTCCCCCTTTTATTCCATTTTCGACCCTCTCCCTCATTGCTTTGCATGCAGCTCATGTTGCATGAGTAGGATGAGTTGTTGCATTTCTTGGTTTATTTGGTTAATGATTTTAAGGTATGGTAATATTTTGAGTTAAGTATTTCATTAATTAAGTGATATAAAGTCTTATGCTTTGTTTTTCTTACTTCTAATTTGATAAGTATGGATATTATTTTTAGGTATTGGTTTTCCAAATCAAAGCTTGAACCTTTAACCGGAATACCGGTACGGTTTGATTTTTGCGGAAATGAAGGTAATCATTAAACCCCACTTAAACGCATGGATAAATGTATGCTAGCACATTAGGATTTTAATATATTATTTTGCGTGATTTATATTGTTTAATATATTATATGTAGTTGCTTATATTGATTCTTAAAAAGGGAAGCATGTTAGCTTATATGCTATATGTGGAAATAATGCTTATGGAAGGAGTTTAGTTATTAATGAAAATATTAAGTACTTATCCATGATGTGTTATGTTATTGTGACCATTAATACATGAATAATATTATTGTGAGCCCTAGGGGCATTTTAGTAATATATCTTATGCAAGAATGTGACCTATTATGTGTGGGTGCTAATGAGTAGAATGTTGAATAATAATAGTTGGTGGAGTTGGATGATGAGAATGGAGTATTGATATTAATATTTTATGTAGTGATAGTAATTTAATAAAAGTGGTGTAATAGAGGGTAAAATGGTAATTTTGTAAGTAAAAGGATAAAATGGTAATTTCTAAGTAAAAGGGGTATTATGATAATTTTGGAGGTAAGGGGCAAATGGTAATTTTATAAGTAAAGAGTAAAATGGTAATTTTTGAAAGTAAGGGTAAAATGGTAATTTGTAAGTAAAAGGATAAAGTGGTAGTTTTGAAAGTAAAGGGTAAAATGGTAATTTTGTAAGTAAAGGGGCAAAATAGTAATTTTATAAGTAAAAGGGGTATTATGGTAATTTTGGAAGTTAAGGGTATTATGGTAATTTTTAGAAGTAAAGGAAAAAATGGTAAATTTTTAAATAAAAGGATAATGTGGTAATTATGATAATGGAGAAGGGTAATTTGGTAATTATGATAATAAAGAAGGTAATTTGGTAATTATGATAATAAAGAAGGGTAATTTGGTAATTTAATCAAATAAAGGGCAATTTGGTAATTATGACAATGGCGAAGGGTAATTTGGTAATTATGATGATAGAAAAGGGCACATTGGTAATTATGATAATGAAGAAGGACAATTTGGTAATTTAACCAACTAAATGGGTAAATTAATAATTATGATAATGAAGAAGGGCCATTTGGTAATTTAACCAATTAAAGGGGAAAATTGGTAATTATCATAATGGAGAAGGGCAATTTGGTAATTCAACCAACTAAAGGGGGTAAATTGGTAATTATGATAATGGAGAAGGGTAATATGGTAATTTAACTAACAAAAGGGCAAATTGGTATTTATTTAACCAACTAAAGGGAAAATTGGTAATTATGATAATGAAGAAGGGCAATTTGGTAATTTATCCAACTAAAGGGCAATTCAGTAATTATAACCGAGGAGAAGGGCAATTCGGTAATCTAACCACCAATTGAAAAATATGATAAGTGTAACAATTATGAAGGGTGACTGATGACCTAATAAAAGTGGGAGATAGCTTGGTAACCTAAACCGAGTAAGGATATGGCTAAGAACAACTATGCATAGGTTACGTGCCTTGTATGCCATGTGTCATGCTATATTGCATAATTTATGCTTAATGATTAATCATTTGTAGCGCGATTTGGAGTGAAGGTATGCATATGTGACTTTCTTAAAGCATGTGGATGATGATTATACATGTTGTGCATATAACGTTATATGATGTTACCCTCTAGGACATGCATGCTAGGATGCTTAATAATATGATATGGGGTGAAAGGATAAAAAGGAAGAAATGGGAATTGAGTTGACTTAGGGGGCACGAGATTGACCTTATTATCTGATGATCCATGAGGGGGAAAATACAAGGAGGTTATAATCAAAATGAATGAGTGATGCAACTCTTGCATGGGAGATTTCTAGGGTTTGCATGGGATGATCCTTACATAAGAAAGGTGTTAGGGTTTGAGCGGCCAACTAGGGTTTCACAGTCTCATGTATAATTGGTGAGTAGAGTGATGGGATTTGGGTTGAATCTAAATGAGATGAGGTGTGGGACGATAAAAGAAATGTTTGGGCCACATAAGTCCGATTTGTGTTTCAAGGGAAAACCCTAGAGAGTGGTAATGAGAGAATTTGAATGTTATAAGTTGATGTGCCTTAACCACACCCTTAGGAGTTGGGTTTTCGTTATGAGTAAATGTAAGGGGGAATGGATGTCAGGGTGTTATAAGAGGCGCAAAGGTCTCAAGATATAGGATGAGCCTTCTCGGGAGGATAGAAGTAGAGGTTGGTGACATGCATGTTAAGGGTGAAATACTTTTGAATAAGAAAAAAATAAAACACTAATCACTTAAAGAGGAAGATTTTTGAGCTAGACCCAGATCGGCCCACCAGCGAATAATAGTGGCCAAGAGTTGGGGTGTCCTAGAGACCGGTCTACCAGCGAATAATAGTGGCCATGAGCATTTTATCTTGCATGATTTTCGGTCCACCGGCTATAATAGTGGGGGATTCTGTGCTCAACAAACCAAACGTAATAACTATAAGATATGGGAAAGACATAAAGTAATTATAGTGAAACACCATGTGAGTCGATGCCAGACTGATCCACCGATGAATAATAGTGGCCAAGAGCGTTTTGCCCTGCATGATTTCTGGTCCATTAGCTATAATAGTGGGGTTTCCACACTCACATAGATATATAACATCCGAGAGATGATTGAATAATGATGGACTAATGGCTTAAGGCCCTAAAAGTATCGATTTTACATTTTGACCTATTAATACCTGATTGACTTGTTAAGTACGTGAATGTATGGATGTGAATACTATGCGTGCACCTTTCATTATGTATGTATATAGTGGTTTATCATGTGTTACATTATGGGCATGTTTTTAAATTTGTTTTAAAGGGTTACTCAGTACCATAGTACTAAAAGGTTCCATTCGTGGGGCCCCTACTTATTCAATGGGCAGTGTCCTTTATAGGTCCTTTTTTAGGTGCTATTCAAGTGGGCAACGGGAAAGAGCGTAAGAAATTATCCAGAACTATTAGGGTTTCACTCTTTCTCTTTTAAATTCCTAGTTTCAATGTAATCATTGTTTTTGTAACCACCATTGGTGGGTTCTATCCTTGTAAATTGTTATTTACGCTACTCTGATTTAAATATGGGTCGAGTTTCTTATAAATTGTAGTTTACACTTTTATCCTTAGCACTTGGTACTGGAACGATAGGAGTGAACCGATCTGGTACTAAGTGTGGCGGTAATGTCCCTAGAATTCACAAGTCTTGTTATTTCGCTTCCGCTAAATCTTTTAATAAAATAAAAATTTTTAGTAGTAAATTTTAAGGGTGTTACAGGGTGTGTGGTGTGAAGGGCTAATGTTGGTGGGGGTTGGTGGTGTGAGGTTGTGGCATGGGTAGGGTGGTCTTACATGAGGTGTGGTCACTCAAAAGGGGTGAGTTACATGAACTATGGAAACAACTAAGGATGAGTAAGATGATCTTCTCATGCAAGTGAGGGGGTGCAATATGAGGTTGAAAAAACTATGTAGAAACTTACTTCACAATCGTGGAAGAATTCTACTGAACGATGCTTAAAGAAGTTGGGAAATGAGAGAGGGAGTATATTAGAGGTTAGGTGAGCAATAAATGAGGCAAGGATAGAGAATGGAGGGGTATATATTGTGAAATTGGTTGTTGTGGTTGAGAAGGCAGAATGAGGTCAAAGGGTTATGGGGTGAGGCACAGATCAAGGAAGGATTATGGGGAAAAATATCTATGACATATCTCAAAGGTTTAAGGAGATTATGGTAGTGTTGAAGATTATTGGAGAGGTAGGCTATAGAGGTGGAAGCTTAGCCAAAGGAAAATGGTCAAGGAAGGAGGGAATCATGTAGGAAGACAAGGAAGGAGAAGAAGAAAAAAGAAAAAGGATTTTAGGGTTAGGATTAGAATTATATTTATATTTAGGATTAAGGAATTAGGGTAAAATTAAAATATTAGTCATCTAGGGTTAGGGTTGGGTTAAAATATTAATTACCTAAAATTAGGGTTAGGTTAAATTCATAGTATTACAAATATGATGTTTATGAATTATGGACTTTTATTTATTATATAATTTTATACCTTATTATGAATATATTTTATGTATTAGGATATGTAATATGATAAGCCTAAGAAATATAATTTTCCACTAAAGTCATGGTGGTTTCAATTTGACTACAACTTTGTACTATTTTACAAAACTCATACTGAATTCAATAATGAGAGTTTACCCATCATATAATATATCAAATAGAATATCCATAAGTTTAGTTTTCATTAAAGTTATCACATTTTTACTTTGAGTTATGTACTCTAAACAAACATGTTTATAGCAAGAATTGGTCGAATAGAAAATTTTAGTATAACTTACTAAATTAAAATTTGGGTTTGTTATGATGGTTATGACCTATGCTTGAATTTTTGTGGCTATTTTTACACTAATTATTAATGTTTGGCTAAGGTTGGCTGAGCTTGAACTTTTAATATGCATGTGGTTTTGAGGTTTTGAGTAAAGATCTAAGTTGGATTTAAAAAATTAGTTATTCTGGTTGGACCTTTTTATTGTTAGAAAGTTATATTTTTGAAGGATTTTATCTTTAGGATAGTTTTTATTTTTAGAAATTGAATGACAAAAGAAAGAGAGTTAATGAAGAATAGTTTCTTATGTACATTACGTGATCAACTTAATAATACATTAATATTTTAAGTGAAATAAGTGGGATTTAGGTCCTTCAAGGTTGGCCTCTTGATGTAGAAGATTGACAATAGCCTTTCATTTCTTTTCTAGATATTTATTTATTTGTTAGTTGTATCTGGCTAAGGTTTCTTATCTACTTTATAGGCTTCTTTAGACCCTATTATTTATTGTACATACTTAAAGATATGATGACCGAGGTAATAGGTCTTCATACTATTGTTATCCTATTTGGACTATATCTTGTGGGATAGCTTAGGTTTGTTTTCTAATCCTCTTGTAGATGGTGGTAGATCTTTAAACTTTAATTTTTTTAGGTGACCTCCTAATTGGTATACCCACTTAAATAATTTGATATTGTTATCTGATGTTGGCCAAATATACCTATCATCAAGTGTACTAGTCACAAGTAATATAGGGCTCAATGAGAACTGAATTATCGTCCTATAGAGCCTAATAAATAACTCAAAAACTTTAATAAACTAAACCAGGCCTAGGCTATCGAAATAAAATAAATAAAGAATTATTAATCTAAACTAATTAATTTAATATCTAAAATAAAACAATTTAAATCTAAAAAGATATCAAATTAATTAATCAAAATTACCGAGAATCCAAATTTGCGTATATCCAATTATAATGAATAATCAATTAATTACCTGATCTTCTATTATTATTATTATTAGTTATGTGTCAACGAGAATATTTACCTGGCACACTCTATCAAGTTATGTAGTTCTATCTTCAGTTATCAGTCTCGATATCTCTAGTTAATTAATTTAAATAAAAGACAATGCTTTAGGTTCATTTAATTATTTATCCTTCCATATTATTGCAGAAATTATGGAATTGTTATTACAACCCATTTAATTCCTATTTATGCTATTTAGCCTAAAATAGATAATCAAGTATCACATATTTTCTCAACTTGTTAAATGTTAATTAAAAGTGATCAGTCTATTAATTAGATAAAATATAAAAAATAGCATAAAACACATGAAGTAATTTATTAATCAAGCAATCAATTAATCTATCACTATAAAGAATAAGGTTTCACCATATCCTTAGTAAAATAAATTTAGAACATGATATTAATTAAAATAAAAGTAATCAAATTAAATAAAGAATATAAAAATATACATAAAGTATTGAATCTAATAATATTTGACTATATAATTACAGAACTTTAGATTTAAAATAAGAACCAATAAAATAATACTATATATATCATATGATCAACGGTATTAAAGTTTTCTTCTCGACTCATTTTTTCCCTCTATCATCACGTCTTTTTTGCCTTCTATGTTGTCTCTATATTTCTCTTCATAGGTCTATACTTACACACACACCAAAGGTCTCTTATTATATTTTTTATCTATTTTGGAATATTGGAAAACGATATAGTTGATAAGTCACACACATATATTTTTCTCAATCTTCTATCTTATGACTTGGTTTCTATTTTTATAGGTTGTTGATGCTATATCTGCTGAGATTGAAAATATTATAATAATAGTAGTAGTACTAGTAATAATAATAATAATCATAAATAGTAAATAGTAAATAAAAAGTAGTCCATATAATTCCAAACCTTCCTAATCACCCACACTTAATCCCAACCTTAAATTTAATATAACATTTGACCCTGATTCACTTCTATTTAGGAAATAATAGCATATACAACAATTATAGATCTTGTTCTTATCTTTGCACCAAAGTTTAAATCACTTAAATACGAGTTCATACTTCAAAGTTATGGCCAAAATACCACATTCTATCAAAACCTAAATGAAACTCAAATTTAAACTCTAAATTAATTAAATACATGAGATTATTATAAATTAAGAACATAATTAAAATTAATATAAATAACTTCACATGCTATTCAAATAAATAACAAAAAGATTAAATTAAAAGGATATAAAATATTTAAAATATTCATTGGTGGTAGATTTTTAAACTTTAACTTTCTAGGTGACCCCTTGATTAGTATACCCACTTAAATAATTTGATGTTGTTATCACCTAAATTAAATATCAATAATCATATTTTTTTTCATGTGTTTTTCCTATATTATTGTGTATATATACATTGATATATATACTTCTATATATAGCATTAATTTTGACTTAAGTGTCAATTAGTTATTCCTTTAACTAACTTGTTATATATTTTAATGTGGACAGTAATGATCCATGATATACATAGTGAGCAGATAACCTAGTGAAGATTGAATATAAACATGTTTAAGGTGTGGATGGTATGTATGTGAGGAAGAATGAGAATAGTGGCAATTTTCAAAATCCTATTTATCACTAAGGACTACTTTAACATATTTTTGTTGTATTAGTCATTTCAATTCCATTTTACATTCAATTGATTTTGTTGAGTCTATTAAACATTGTTTTTTTTGTTACACATAAAGCTTTGTGTGTTTCTTTATTTTAACTAACCTTCAGAACTAGTGTACTTAGAATAGTGATGCAACTAGTGTACTTAGAATAGTGATGTTTACTTACACTAATTGTGGCGGTAATGCATTCATCATATTTAGTTTTTGTATATGTTTTTCCTTACGTGTCTAATGGATTGGTTTTATTTTATTTAAAAAAAATAGAGGTATTACATTTCATCTTTTCGAGATAATAATGGGTCAGAGTTCATGTCAGTTCAAATGTGTAAGGAATTCTTTTAATTTTCTAAAACTAATTTTCATCTTTAGTTTTCCATGGAAAATGTAAAAATAAATTTGCATTAAAATTTTAGATAATGTATTTATTTATTCATACGTTGAAACTATTTATCATACTAAAACAAGAAGAATATTCATATACTTTTGGATTGGAAACATCGATAATGTCGATAATAGTGACAACAAACAAAAACAACAACAAGGATCACAAGGACAATGCAAACATAACAATATCAATATCAATATTAATAATAAAAATAAATTGCCAATGGTCAAATAATAATAATAATAATAATAATAGTTGTAGTAATAATATTTATAAAATAATAATTATACTTTTACTATTACTAATAATAACAATAATAATAACAGTAGCAACAGTAGTAGGAGTAGGAGTGGGCATGAGTAGTAGAAGTAGCAAGAGTAGGAGCTTAGTAGGTAAATAAATTGAAATGGTATCATGTAAAAAAAACATTCCTCCTACGTACACATAGATATTGCTTACACCTAGAGGTGTGCACGAGTCCAAAACCAGACCAAATTGGAACTCAATTAAGGAACATAATTTTTTAAACTCAAGATCGGAGATCAAAATGGAATTACCATTTGAAGACCTATTAGAACCAAAATTTATAAATTATATATTTTTATATTAAAATAATGTATGCTTTAGATAAAATGTTAATGAGATTTTAGGTTAGACCAGAAGATCGGAGCGTTTAGGGTCAGACCGGATAGGACTATAATCAGTTAAGGATAGAACTCTTTTTAATTTTAGAGTGTCACCAGAACCTGAGACTAAAAT
The DNA here is from genome assembly GCA_030549775.1 of Tamarix chinensis. Classification (NCBI taxonomy): domain Eukaryota; kingdom Viridiplantae; phylum Streptophyta; class Magnoliopsida; order Caryophyllales; family Tamaricaceae; genus Tamarix; species Tamarix chinensis. The sequence goes on from CM060174.1 coordinate 64,424,511, forward strand.
ATTAGTCAGACTATAGATCGAAACTCAAAATAACCAATCGATTTGGTCTAAACTTTTGGTCCAAAATGATTTTTGAACACTCCAACTTACACCTTCTCACCTAGTGTGTGCTAATTATGTCCATCTAGTAGTTATCAATAGAAGGTTGACTTGCATTAGTTTTTAATTTTTATTAAAAAAAATATTCGAGAGTCACTTCACATTTATAAATTTATATGATAGAAGAATTTGGAAGCATATACATGACATAATTCTAGATTTCTTTCCCGTGAGTAGTAAATGTATATAATTATTTGCATGCAATAAAATTAGATAAATGGGTTACATTTATATTTGTGATTTTTTTGTCCATTCATATTTATGACAACAGTAGTAGTAGCAGCAGCAGCAACAACAACAACAATAATAATTTTACCATAAAACAAGGTATTATATATTAATGTTGCTAAGATATTAATTTTGTTATAAAAAAATTAGTGTCACTTCACATTTGATACAATTATATTATTGAAGAATCGGGAAGGATGTACACATTATACTCCTATGCTTCTCTTGAATAGTAAATATAAGCAAATAGATGAAGGATGTAAATTCCTTACATACAACATATATAAATAAATGATCACTTTTATATTTGTTACTTTTGTCATTGTATTAATTATTAGACTAGTCTGATTTATGTGTACAGTATGGGTGACGTACTGGTAATAATAATAGTATAATATAATAGCTATAATATATTATAATAATATGGTAATTGTTTGAGAATGGTAATATTAATGAAATTAATAATATTACTTGTAGTAGTATAGCAATAATAATTATAGTAGTAGTAATAGTAATATCTAATAACAACAAATATATTTGTGAGAGGTATCAAGTATCGGATATAATCATTAAATTGAGTTCGATATATTTTATATTTTTATTTATGTCGAATGGTATCATATTTTGGATAGGTGATGAATTGAATGGATAGATTTGGCATTCATAATAATTTCGGATCATGAAAGGTCGAAAACATTAGCCTTTCTTCCTCTCCGTCACTCAACAGTCAACATATACGGATGCCGACAGATAAGACGACAGTACGCCAAACAAAGTCAGCATTTTGCTGATCCCCGACAATATGCCAAACATATATTTTATCCACGAAATGAAATCAAACGGAGCAGGTCAGCATTTTTGCTTATGTTTTTTTTGACAAAGTCGCCGCAGTTTCTAACTACACGTGTATCTCCTAAACTGAAAGTTTCTTAAAGTGGAAAAAAAAAATCTAATTGAAAGTCTTGATTGATTTGGATCAAGACAAAGGGTTTGGTGGGAAGCTTGGAAGCATCTACTCGTAAAAATCTTATTAAAGGTAGGGCCCGCACCGTATGGGTGGGCATCGGATTTCATCCTCGCAGTCGCAGGCTGATTGGGAAAGCGATTGACATTTTTTACGCAAGTGGTTGGGGATGGAGATTCGTTGACGGAGGCAGCGAGGAGATCTTTATGGGGTTTGGGGCTAAGGATGGAGACCGACGGCTTCTTTAATATCTATTGTCATCCATATGTCAATGAATATAGCTTGTTTGGAATTACTTATCAAAAGTAATTATGTATAATAATTATTTATATTAAAAATTTTTTAGCTTAAAAAATTTATAAAATAAATAATTATTATAAATAACTACTTTTTATAAGTAGCTTCAAACATACTATAAATTATTTTAACTTTTTCTTTTTAATTGTATAAACTTCAGCAAAATTGCAGCTATGTTTCACAATCACGAGATTTCATTAAGGAATTGATTTCTTATATTTATACGACGCAAAATACTATTTACAGGTAAGGTAAGAATATTACCTTTTCCCCCTTCCATCAAAGAAAGGAATTGTCGTACACCACAACACATAACTAAACTTTTATCTCTGGCTACAATTATAGCTACCAATTGTCAAAATGTTTATAATATATAATAACAGAATCAAAGTATCAAATAAATTTTCATCTTAAACTAATATCCATCAATTTATGAATTTATATTTATTTTTTCACCATTATTAATATAGTAAAATAATTTGTAATGTCTAAAACTATATTCTATGTATACTAATTATAGGTAATAATTATAATTTAATTTTTTATAGAATATATTCAAACACTAATATTATACCTCAATAAATAGAGGAAGGATAAAATAGTTTGACATATTTGTTGGCTATACTATATTTCTATTTTGTTTATAAAAAAAATTAATACTATGCACCCAATTTTTATTGATAACAACAAAAGAGATTGTACTCCCCACATGTAAAATGGATTAATTTTTTAATTTTTTCTCTTATATATATATATAACTCAAACTAGGTAGTTATTAAAGGTCAAACCTCAATTCTTTGATAGGTATTTTGAATAATCAAATATGAAATTTAGTTATTAATTAATTATCTTTATTTATTTGCAATTATTATTGACATATAATTTATTTTTTTGATGTTCATCTATTTAATAGATATTTGTTATCAACCAAATAATAATGACAAATTAAATATTACTCATTTTGCAACAAAAAAAATATTCTATCACTTAATTTTTGTATAAAAAATTATTTTATAAATTTTTTTAAAACCATACTTTTATTTTTACTCTCACTTTTTTCATAATTTATGCATTAAGTACTTTGTTATTTTTTTTATGAATGGTGTAAATATAATGATAAAACCACTTTTTATTATATCCTTTAAAAGTGTATATATTGATATAACATTTTTTTACATGAATAGAGTACATATTTTTAGGAAATAATTTTACATCTTGATTTAAATATATAATATTTAATATTATACATTTAATATTATTATTATTATATAATTGAATTTCTTAAATTATCATTAGCATTATATTTATCACTATCACTATCATCATCATTATTATTATTACTCTTATTATTATATGTAATTTTATATTTAATTTAATTTACAAAATTTAGAAAAAATAAAATCTATGCATCACAAGAGTGCAACACTAGTTTATATGATATAACAGTGTATACTATGTATACTATAGACGTGAGTAATTTAAAATAAAAAATCTCTTTGTAAGATTATTAGAAAAATAAAAGATATATCTATCATAATGTTCTTAACTAGATATTTGTATTGATATAATTTAACAAAACTGTATGTGTGTGTATGCATGTGTTGGAAGAGCAGGGGAAAGTTCAAGCCTTTCTCTCTTTCGTTTATACGAAGTTCTCTCTCTCTCTCTCTCTCTCTCTCTCTCTCTCTCTCTCTCTCGTGTGTGTGGGGGTGAGATATAGATTTTATAGGAAAATCATAGCTAATTATTATAAAAAGTAATAGTAGATATAGTGAAACATGAAGTCACCATGCGTGAAATATCAAGATAATTATGCTAAAACATAAGATAATAGTGATGAAACATGATAAAAATTATGGTGAAATATTACATGTTAGTTATTAAAAAAAGCTACAATTAACATGAGGGCAAAAATTATACCACCCCTATTTTTAACACAAAAAAATCTTAGTTTAAAGAGTTAATTTCAAAAGCCAAAATACTAAAAGTATAGGGTGTTATCACTACACCAAGTATAAATCTAGTTTTCTCTATGATTCTTACACTAAGAACTAATGTTAAAATATTTCTCCACTTACATCAACAACAATAATAAAAAGAAGTAAATAAGAAATTATATTACAGGTTAACATATGTTCCGATAATATAAGATCAGATAATGTATACAAAATTCAAAATAAAATAGGCATAGAAGGGACATAATAATCCATGGATATCTAGATTAAAAAAAATGTTGAATTAAACACCGAATAATCATAACTTTTAAACTGTAAAATTACCAGCCGCTGAGCTGAACACACCAGTGAACCTATAAAGTCACAACTACCCAATAAATAGGCAAGGGACCATGAAATAAAACCTATCACTACAACTATATTGAGTAAACTACTATATAGAACTATACGCGCAAAGTTCACATGGAAAACATAGAAGGTATTGCAAGAGAACATTACATTAAAATATTGAATCATATAAACAATAACTAAATACGACAAACATGTTAAATAAACAATTATAGCTAAAGTCACACGCTTAACATATCATTTCATTTAAAACATAATATGAAGCTTAATAAAAAAAAAATGCTAAGGGTGTTCTACAAAGGGAATACAGTGAATCATTATTAATTAGTTTCCATCAATCACATTATATCTCGTAAAGCTTAACTAATCATGCTAAAAAATTCTAAAACAACACAAGTAGGGCACAAAAGAAGACTACCAAACACATATAGAGTACATAGATAACTACTAAACCATAGACAGGGCATAAAGGTAACTATCAACCATAGGTAGGGAAAAAAGATAACTACCAACCATAGATAAGGTACACAGGAAACTACCAAATGTAGGTAGGGCATGAATACAACTACCAACAATAGATAGTGAACAAAGACAACTATCAACTACCAAATCTAAAAATTAATTCCAAAATACAAATAATACTTAGTTCCATTATATTGAGTTAAGGGGATATAATATCAACCCGAAGATACTAAGGTATTCTATTCATCCTCGTTCACAAATTTGACAAGTGTATATTTTAACACATTTTATAATCTTATAATCTTAGTTTTTAGTATTTTATTTAAGTAATATAGGTGAATAATTATGGTTTTATACTTAAGTGGTAATAATTGCATAAATATTATTATTTAAGATAAAATAATATAAATTGAATAAATTTAGAGTATACTATTATTTATTAATTGTAATTGAATTTTATTTTTCAGGTGTTATTTTCAAATAAAAAGAAATAAAAATATAAAAATAAAAAGATTTGGACCTCTGGACCAACCGCCTAATAGCCGAAGGCCCAAAGGCCTGGAATAAGCAGCAAAATAAACAAAGCCAAACGAGTTGCACGGAAGGGAGAGAACGAGAGAGGCAGCAACAAAAAAAGTTAGCATGGCTGACATGGAAAGGAGGGTGTAAGAGGACAGAAAAAAGAAGAAGCCGACGAAAAAAAAAATATAAAAGCGGCAGAGTCGTACAAGAATAAAAAGGGAGGCATGGGCGTTGAGAGGAACGAGCTTTCAGAGGCTCGGACGCTGAGGGAGCCTCTAGGCACGAAAAAGAGTGGCAGTCTGGCAGAGCCACAAGAAAGAGCAATAGGGTTTGGGAAAATAGTTGGTGGTCCACTTGGACCAAAATAATTAAAGTTGGTCAATCTATTTAGTGTTTAGTCCAATTTTTTTAGTACTCTAATATACATGTACATATAGAGAATATTACCTGTACATTCATATATAATTAGTTGTACATATTAGTGTAATTATATATACATGATATTTTGTCTTGTAACTAAATATTTTGGGACCATTTTGATTTTTAACTAATTAGTTTCACCTAAATATACTATAAAGAAATTTTCCCATAGGGTTTAGCAACATGAGGGGACTGCACGAAAATCAAGGTGGACCACTGAAGATGGAGAAAAGAAGAACAGCAGCCGATGCACGAAAAAAAGAAGAAAATGAATTATTTGCACAAAAATCTATACTACTGAGGGAAGCAAGAGTAGGAAAGAAATTTACCCTATAGAATTAATTTTATATAAAATTAATTTTTATCTGAATAAATTTTTGATCTTTTATCTATAATTAATTTTGATTATTTTTTTCTTTATTTTTAATTTATATTTTAGATATATATTTTTGTGTAATTAATTCAATAATTATGGCTGATTGATTATTTGTTGCTAGGGAATAAATTGAAACCCTAGATTAGGATTTGAAGTATAATTTTATTTTCTTTGTTTCGTGAGATTGTTCCTTGACTCTATTTTAATTGCTATTATTTATATATATAATTATGTTAAATATAATTTATTTAGTGCATCCCTTATTTTGGTTTCCTCATAATTGTCAATATGTAGGATTATTTACCTACTAGGTGGCCATATAAATGTGCTAGAATTTATATTTATAAATTGCAGCTAGGTTAGATAACAATTCACCTAATAGTTTTGTGATTCTAACTGAAGTAGTAAAACGTTTAGATACTTGTAGGTTAAGGAAAGGAAATACAGCTAGACATGATTTATGTACTAGTTTGGATACTTAGATTGACAGCCTTCTAATTATACTTAGTGCATTAAATCTAGTTAAATATAGGAGCCTATTATTGCTGCTATACTACTAGTGTTTAATAGGGTTTATATTGACATTTTGTCATATTAATTAATTAAGATAAGTAATATAAAGTGTATGGACCTTCTTTTGGTGTACAACTTGGTCAATCTCATTCTCATGATTTAAAAATGACTTAGAAATTAATATGATATTTCGACCTAATCTAGTGATGGATTTTTATTTCCCTAGCATATTTATCATATATGCAGGTTTCCTATTATTTTTATTATTATTTTATTTTACTTTATTTATTCCTTTTATTATTTTATTATTTATATTTTTATATCCCCCATTAGTTTTTTTATTATTTATTTATCTTGTGTTATTTAGAATTTTTATTTTTATTTATTTTCAAGCTAGTTAGATAGAAGTGAGCTCTCTCAATCCCGGCCTAGAATGATACCCTTATTTACCAGTGCTACAATTGACAACAAGAGGGTTTAAATTGCGTGCCGGCTATGACCACACCAAAATTCAACATAATACCGTACTAACTATCAACCTAATGTCACTAAGGTCTCTTAGCCACACTAGCAGACAAAGGAATCAGTGAAAAGGATATATAATCCATAAGTATGCATAACATCTAAGAAGCTCGAATAACTAAGTAGAGTAAGATATTGTGCCTAGCTAGAGCTCTAAGGCATACTAGCAAAATCCAAACCAAACTTGTAACACCCTCCTTTTCATAACCAATTTTTTTATACAATACATTTTGTGGAGCTAAATAAGATATGTAGGGTGCTACCACCATATCTAATATAGGAGAGGTATAACTAATACTTAACATATATTGAGTTTAAGGCTAAAAAATAAAAAATTGTATCCTAAGAGGTAGGTGTAGTTGTCACTTGAAAACTATATGGAAAAATAAATACAAGATCTAAAATATCTAATAAAGTTTAATACATGATAAAAAAAAGCTGAATTGGAGATTAACATTCTCAACCCTACACAAGCAAAGCACGATATACCTGCTCATGAAACTAAAATAGTGTGGCATCAGTATGACTAGTGTACTCAATAAACACAACGTCCTATAAGTGATAGCATGCTCACATAATTCACCTAATACATGATGGCCCTTATAACATAATCATAGCACATGATATATAATATATGGAACATGTTGAGATAGAGAAATAAGCATATATCATGCTAACAATAAATCATACATGATACATGTTTACACTTACCATATCACGCAACTTCAAACTAGCAACCTAAGTAGAAGAATAATATATAATTTTTATAGCACAAGGGTTTACTAGTTAAAACATGGAATCATATAAGACTCAATAAGCATAGTGAAAAATTAGACAAAGCCTATAACATCTCTAACATTCATTTCAACAAGTGTCACATAAAGACTCATAAAGATGGAATCATATAGGATACAACAAGCATAGAGGAGATAGGTAAAACCTATAGGCCTCTGTATCATGCTTGTCAACTAGTGTCACATAGGACATATAGTGAAATACCCCGAAAATTTATAATTTATAAATTATATTTAAAATAGGTTTTATTAGAATTTTTTTTAAAGAACTACTTTTATTAAAATAAAAGGGGTATTTAATTAAGAAAAATCAAGAAGAGATTTATAAGTATTTTAATTAGGAGGAATTTGGGTATTTTAGCTAATTAAGCATTTTATTAAAAGAAAATTTTAATTAAATAAATTATTTTATTTAAAATAAGAAGGAGAAAATAGTTTCAAAATTTTAATAATTTTATATGTAATTTAATTGGAGAAAATTAAGGTGTTTGCTAATTAAAAAGGAATTTATGAAAATCCCTTAAAAATCCTAATTTAGCCTAAAAATGAATTTAAATATTAATTTGTATACATCAAATATTTTAAATAATTTAAATATCCCATATTATTATTTTTCCTTTTTCCCTTCTTCTTTTTCCTTTTCTTCTCTCTTTTTCTTTCTTCTTTTCTTTTTCTTTTTCCTCCCCTTCTCCCCGTTTGGGCTGCCCCTTTTCGCGGCCCAATCCCCTTGCCTTCCCTCCTTCCAGCGGCCCGGTGCCGTTTGGCCCGCCCTCGCACAGCGCAACGCAGCGTTTTGCCCCCCATTCCACCGAAACGCTGCGCCCCGATAAATGAAATAATCGTTGCCTCCAGCTATGCTCGACGCCGCGTTTTGCCCATGAATTACTCAAAACTCCACGTTTTGGTAGAATCTTTCGACCGTCGCCGAACCGGCCAGTCTTCCCCTTCTTTTCCTTTCTCCCGGACCGCCGGTCCGGCCGCCGTCTTCTTCCTCCTCGCGTGCGCGACCTACAACACGCCGCCCCCCTGCTCCGGCCGCCTGCGCGCCGCCTGCACGCCGCCTCCCCTTTTCTGCCCTGCCGGCCACCCTCTCCCGACCGACCTACACCCCCCAAACACCCTAGGCCACCCGCACCTCTTCCTCCCTTTTTCCCGACCAGCATAGAGGTCTGCCATGGCAGACCTGCGCCGACCTCCCTGCCGGCCGGCGTGCCCAAACGCCGCCTAGTCTACCTCCCTCTGCCCCCTCTCTCGATTTTCCCCATTTTGAGCCTATAAATACCCCCCAAAGACCCAGCTTCGGGGGTTTTTTGAAACCAAAGTCCAGAACTCACCCTTGCGCCGCCCCTACTTCAGATCGCCACATCGTCACTTCCGCCCATCGCCACCGCCCGAACCACCCCCGAAACCCTTCCCTGCAGCACCCTCCACCCAACCAAGCCTCCCTCAGCCCTCGATTTACCTTGCACGCGCCGCCCCAAGCGTGCAAAACACCCTTCCCAACCAAACCAATCCCCAAGCTCCGCCATCCTTCGCACCGCCGCCCACCACCGCGCCGCCACTCCCAGCGCCCCCTCTGCCTCCCAGAATCACCCAGGGAACTTCCCCAACCCCCCTAGGCCCTCTATTTCCCCTGCCAACCCCTCCTTTTCCTTCCTTTCCCTCCACCACCTCTCTACCCCCTTTCTCCCCCCAAAGCCGTCGCCGCCGCCGCCGCCGTGCGCCGTGCGCCGCCACCTGAGCCACCAACACCCTAGGTAGTTCTCTAAACTCCCCAACCCCTAAACCTTTATTATATAAGTGCTAATTATTTTAGTAGCAAAATTAATATTAATTTTACTATTATTATTATTATTATTATTATTATCACTATTAATATTATTACTAGTATTATTAATATTATCATTATTATTATTACCATTATCATTATTATTATTATTACTATTGGTATTATAATTACTATTGTTATTATTATTATTATTATGATTATTATGATTATTATTATTATTATTATTATTATTATTATTATTATTATTATTATTATTATTATTATTATTATTATTATTATTACACCTAACCTTGAAACATTATAACTATTGGTCTTACTAATACTAGTGGCCCATAACTTTAGTATTTTATTTTAACATCATAATCGCTATTATTATTGCTAGTATTACTATTATTATTATTATTATTATTATTATTATTATTATTATTATTATTATTATTACTATTATTATTAATATTACTATTATTACTATCATTAGTATTATTAATATTATTATTATTCACTATTATCATTATTATTAGTAACATTGAACTACTACCGTTGAATAATAAGTGTTATTAAAATTACTTTAAATTATTGTAGCTACTTTTATTAGTAGTAGCTTGATTAACTACTTTGAGAATATTGACCATACTTCACTTATAAATGTAACATTACTAGTCTTCGCCCTAATGGTAAGGTAAAGAGTAGGGGTAAGATAGAAAAGAATAGTGTGTTGGTCGGAGGAAAAGTAACCTCAATTTTCCCTCTTATTGGCGAGTCAAGTCGACACCCGGAGGAGGCATAGGAGCGTGCTTCAAGACCGGTGTCGTGTAGGTAAGGACGAGGCTAAGGCCATCTGTGTGTATTGTATGTTTTACCTGCCTTGTATGCCTTATGCGGTGGTGTGCTTTAGTCTGTATATTATCTGTGTATTCATGTAGCGCAGCTTGGAACCGAGGTACGTCCCCGTACTCTTGTTTATATGTACTAATATGGTATGGTGCAAGGATAGAGTGGTGTGATGTGACATGCATGCTAGGAGTTTTGATGAGGAGTTGTGGAGTGGGGGCTTGAAAGAGAAACATAAGCGAATAGGATAACCAAAGGGAAGTAGGTTGGCTAACGCGGGGAAGAATGACCTAGGCAATTTATGATTAATAAATGGATGGGAAAAGGGGGAATTAAATAAATGGGAGAGTGGAAGAAGTAAAGTTGTCTAAAGGACACTAGGGTTTGCATGGGAATGATAGAGTTGGCATGGTGGAAGTGTTAGGGTTTGCATGGGGTGGTTAAGGTCCGCATGGGGGCGAACCTTACGTACGGAAAGTTACTTTGGGGCGTAGGGAAGGTAATGGAAAGTTGTTTGGGAGTATTGGAGGCTCGAGGTGAAAAATAGTACGTGGGATAAAATAAGGGTACATAGGGACCGACTAGGGTTTGGGATGGAAACCCTAATTTGAGGAGGTGGAAAAGAAAAGGAAAATAATAAGAATTTATGAGGAAGAGGGAAGTACGTGGGGGAGTTGAGTTGAGGGTCATGATTTGGGTTTCCGATGAGAGAAGTCTGTTAAATACAAAGGGTGTTAGTGGCTTGATATAAGCGTAGGAGACAGTTCGGTAACCTAAACCGAGTGAGGATATAGATAAGATTGGATGTGTGACCTGTGTCCTATGTGCTGTGGATGCCTTATATGAATGCTGTGTTGTATTCTAAATGTCGTTATCTTACTTGTTTCGTGGGTAATGTGGCTTGGAAACAAGACGTGTACTTATGTTTTCATTCACATGTGATAGTACGATTATGTCGTCAGTTTTGATGTGATGTGTTGAGAACTCTGGCCATGCATGAAAAGATATGCCCTCGAATAAGATACATTAAGACACTAACGACTTACAGAGAAAGATGTTGAGCCGAACCCAGACCGGCCACCGGCTATAATAGTGGCAGGGTATGTTACCCTCGCGACCGTTCCACCAGCTATAATAGTGGCAGGGCATAAGCCCTCGCGACCGTTCCACCGGCTATAATAGTGGGGGATTTCGTGCTCAACAAACCAAACATAAAAGTGATAAGACATGGAAAGATACTAATATTTACAGTGGAATACCTTGTGAGTCGGAGCCAGACCGGTCCACCGGCTATAATAGTGGCAGGGCATGGCCCTCGCGACCGTTCCACCGGCTATAATAGTGGGGTTCCTGTACTCACATGGTGTGGATAAGACGATGATCGATTATATTCAGAGACCTGATAAAAGAAAAGTGATATCTGGCCTGTAACCTGTGTGGTTTATATGTGTTATTGCATTCGATCTATGTATCTATGCTATGTCTGCTATGTTTTGTATCTTTGTCTGTGGGCCTTAGCACACCTGCGCCCTTACTCAGTACTGGACCCGTACTGATACTACCTTGATTGACTGGGTCCTGTGATGATCCACCAATGGTGGGGAGCAGACCTTTGATGCAGGTTGATCTGTTACTAAATTGGGGTGGAAGGCTTGATCTGAGTGAGTAAGCGGTCCGGATATTTCCCTTCGAAAATTGTGTGGTTTAATCGTATTTGTCTTTAGAGGTTACAAATGTTGTATTTAATTTTTCGAGGGTTTTATTGTACCTTGTTATTCCGTTATTTTAAGTATTCTGATATATGGACCCTTTTAAATTGTATTTCAGAATGTAACTTTTGACCTTCGCACTCTGATTTTGTAAAACTTGTGTTTTATGAATGATTTGTTCTGGTTTTATTCTTTCTAGCCTTAGCACTTAGTATCGGGTCGGTAGTTATGGATCGATCTGGTACTAAGTGTGGCGGTAATACCCCCGAGTTTACGGTTTTTAATTCTCTTGCTTCCGCTAAAACTTTTGATTTAAACGAAATTTTTCAGTAGTAAATTTGGGGGTGTTACATATAGTCAAAGATAAAATATATAAAATCACATAAGTTGTAGACATATAGATCTGAACTCTAAGGCACAGGCCTAAACATTGGTCTACTGCCAATGGGAAGAACCCATGGGGCACAAATAATAAAGGCATAAAAGCCAAACAAAGGAGCACCTCATGTAACACCCCAAAATTTATTACTAAATTTTTTTATTTTTAAGAAGAAGTATTAATATAATATAGTAGGTTTACCGCCAGACTTACTGCTAATCTAGTATTTACCTTTCTTGTACTAAGTGAAAGGCTAAAATATTATGATAAAAAAATTAAAACTTACAAAAATATATATAATAGTAAAATATGTTAAGAATTTAAATGTAATAATATATTACATAGTACATGCTTTAAATAATATAATACATGAAAAGAGATAAGGAGGATAAAAACAACGATGATTGCCAAAGAGATATCTAGAATTTAGGGCACATATCATGTGTGATTTTGGATAGATATAACTCTACGCCTTAATCCTAGGGTATAAAACCTCATTAATCTCCCTAAGGAACCTTCTAAAAGTTAGTATGATCATCACCATATACCTGCAGCACAACGCCTATAAATTTGTAGTATTCGTACACATCTTGTACTAAATAACACAACTATTGTAAAGAGATAACATTATGTATGAGGTCCATACAAAGAAGAAAATATAATATGTAAAGAAAGTAATAGAATATGCTATAATAAGATGATAACATGGTTACACATACATGTTAATTGAGAAGAAAAAAACTCAAGCATCAAACATAAAATAATATGATATATATGCATGGATAGATGGGATTCATTGATTAATATATTTTATTATCATGATCATAACCAATAAACTATATTAAATTGAGAACAGAGACTCAAAGAAACCATAACAACTAACCTAGTACTCAAATGGTACTAGCCCTAGCTAGCCTGCCCATAAATGTAATCAAACCATCAAATAATGGGACACCTAATCACTTAAGCATGCATACCCTCTAAGCAATGAAATAATTTTATAAAATTGATCCATGTTTTACTTGGCTTCATAGATATAAAATGCTAATTGATAAGAGTTGGACAAGGTTACTTAATAAAAAATCTAATGAGTTTTAGGATGGTCTTCAAATATTTATAGGACGGGAAAAACGTAACTTAAGATTAGATGGATTGACGTATTTTTCTTATAGTATATGTGTTAATTTTGAATGGGATATAATTAGGGCTACAAACAAGCTGAGCCGAGCAGAATACCCCTAGGCTTGGGTTCACATCATTTAACTAAACAAGCCTAAAATGATGTTTGGGCTCGACTCTTTTAACTAAACGAATGAGCTAAACCGAGCTTTCAACATGCCGAGCCGAGTCAAGCTCACGAGACAAAGCCAAAAAATGAACCGAGCCGAGTTTTTAGGCTTGTTTAAATAAACGAACGAGTTGAATCGAGCTTTTAACGAGCCGAGCTGAGATGAATACCGAATTAGCTCAACTCATTTACAGCCCTATATATAATAGATAGGGTTGAATCCCACATTTTATGGCTTGGGTCCATGGAAAATTATAATATATAGGAATTTCATGGTGAACTTGAAAGAGAATGTGTGGAGGAAGAGATCGGAGATGAGATGTCATATTTATTGGATGATTTATTAGGTGATGATCCATATATTGAAGATAGTGAAAGAGTTGTGAATATTGGTGATGATGTGAATGCTAATGAAGTAATGGATGATGACTCTAGGGATAATAGAGATCCATATGTTGAGGAGTTATTTGAAGAGATAGAGATAGAGTTATATCCAAGATGTAAAAAACTTTCTTCCTTAAATTTTTTTAATGAAGTTGATGCATCATATGGTATTATATAAATGGAGTAACAAGCCTTTTGATGGGATTTTGAAATTAGTGAAAGAAACACTTACAGATGGTAACAAACTTCTAGGATCACATTGCAATGTTAAGAAAATGATCCATGTACTAAAGGGAATATTGATAGAACTAATTGTCCTATATGTGGTCATTCTCGATGGGTAAATGAGTCCACAAAGAGAAAGAAAGCAACACACATGATGTTATAGTATTTCCCCTTAACATTGTGATTGAAAATATTATATGCTTTTAGACATACCCCTTAAGACATGAGTTGACACTTAAGTGGGAGCTCTAGAGAGCCAAGGATTTTAATACATGTAGTTATTGCCAAGCATGGAAATATTTTGATACAAATCATCTAGATTTTGTATTTGAGGATCTCAAGATGGCTAGTAATTTTGATAAAATACAACTTACCCCTATAGGGATGCATGAAAAATCCATTCTTCATATTGTCTTTGTTGATTCCAAGACCACTGTCTCATAAGATGGATATTGATATTTTCCTCAAACCTCTTATGGACTAGATAAATGAGTTATAGGTGAATAAGGTCGATACTAGATATACAGTTGATAATAAAGTGTTTAGAATGCAAGCTATTCTTTTTTAGACTAGTAATGACTTCCCTACTCATTGAATTCTGTCTAGGTGGTTAGGAAAAGGATATAAAGCATGCTCTAATTGTAATGAAGGCACTCTTTTTGTGAGGATAAGATCTAAGATAGGATACATTTGACATCAAAAATTCTTTCTAACTAATAATCTATAGTGGAAGAATAAATACTTTAATGTTAAACATATAAAAAGAAATCCCCTCAAATATTGTCAATAGATGACTATTTGATGTAGTTGAGTCACATTATAGATTACTCACCAAATAAGTGTGAAGACATATTACGTTTAAAGAATAAGAGAAGCACTGATGAGTTTAATTGAAGGAAGAAGATTATAATTTTTGAACTCTCATATTGGTCATCAATTACCCTTAAAAACAACTTAGTTGTGATGCATGTTGGAAAAATATTTCTAAACATTTTCTTGACACAATCCTTGGTAATAATGAAAAATAAAAAGATAATGAAATTATGGGATGTGATTTGAGTCTCAAGCTACATCTATAATATGATGGTAACAAGTTGATAAAACCTATTGCTTTGTAGATAATTTGAGGAAGAATATAATTGACAATGATGAAAAATTAAATACTGCAAATTCACACAATCATCATTTCATAATATAATGATTGTTGCCAATTGGTGTGGGATAATTCTTATGAAAATAAATTATTGATACCATTGTTGAGTTGAGTAAATTCTTTACCATGATGTTTGCAAGGACAATTTTACTGTTTGATTTGGAGAAGGCTAAAAAGGAAGTGGCTATCATCCTACTCAAGTTAGAAGACATATTTCCCATGTTGTTTCTTACTATTATGGTCGATTTTGTAATGCACTTACTTGAAGAAACATGACTAGGTGGGCCTACTAATGGAAGATAGATGTATCAAGTTGAAATAAAAATTGAGTTAATTGGAGGAGTACATTAGAAATTGAGTTTACCAAAAAAGTTCTATCAACAAAAGTTATGTCATAGATGAGGTTGCGACTTTTTTTCTATGTACTTTTAAGGGGTTGAGACATGATTCAACATACTTATTATGATTGAGGATGTTAGTTAAGAAAAATGTCAACTTTCTATGCTTCAATGTCTAGGTTATAGAATTGGAAAGTTGTCAATTGTTGGTATCCCAATCAATAAGCTAATTAGATAATTTGGTATGTACTCAACAGTTGTCCAAATATATAAAAAATTTTAGAGTTAGTATATAATAATAATAACTAATAATAATCCTAATAATTATATGTTTCTAGGAATTTTTTTTTTTGTGTTTAATGCTATAGTGAGCACATTCAAGAGATACGTGGATGTGGTCTTTATTTAGATGACATTAAAAAGAAAGAATTTTCCCATTATTTTTATTAAAAACATCAAAATTTTTGCTCAATTGCCAATAATTATTCCTAATTAATTATTATTGAAATGATAATAATAGTTACTTTTATTAACTACACATATTATAGGTGTACAATTTACATAATTTAGGATCACATAACTACACCGATGTGTTATAATCTCTTTCTACTGTTACATCGAGAGTGGTTACAATTTATAATGGTTATATTATAAATAGTAGTAGATTCTTAGCTCATGATCGAATTATGGACAACATCCATCTATTTTGATCAAATTCAAATGGTTAAAGATAGATTTTTTTATTGATTTCCAAACATTTAAGAATTTCTTTCAATTGGTAGGCTATGAATAACAATAATATTGGTTGGCTTTGGCTTTGACTTATGTCCATTCCGGTGATTGGCTTCGGCTTAGACTTATTTCCACTCTAGTGATTGACTTAGACTTAAACGTATATCCACTTGGTAATTGGATTTAGCCTGATCTTTATGTCCTCTATTTGGATGGGATTTCATGGTATATGAGACCATAAGGTGGTACATAGTCCATCGTTCGATGAAAATAAAACATGGATGTTAAATATTAGATGAAATTATGAACAATGGCTAAATGAATGGTTAAAACAAATGGATTTAATGGTATGATTGAAAAAAATAGATAAAGCTGGTTTATAATCTTAGCTAACGGTGTTGAATGACTAATTTGTTATGGAATGAGATATTTATTGAGTGATTAACTTGTGAAATATATGGATAAGTAAATGGTATAACCTAAGGAATTGAATAATTAGAAATAAACCCTGGAGGTTTCATGGATGCTCTTTGCTAGTACTTAATTAAGTGTTTATGTGAGAATATTGTGAACCTAGGCATTGTGTAGTTTGCTGTGTTGGAATTGTATATGATAGAATATCTTATACACTCCTACCTTTATATATGGTTCTATCATGATGAATGTTGTGTCTTATATTCACGTATGGAAAATTGGGACAGTTGTGTTACATTGATGGAGAAACATGGCTTACTTAGTATGTAGCATATTAATGAGCCAGTTTACTTGGTTACCCGCTTATTCCCACCAATAGAGGACCATGCGCAGGTCTTTAGAGATAGCCTATAAAGGGCCTACCTCATTTGAGTCGGAGCTTGAGAGTAAGGATATTTAGAAGGATTTATGGGGCTTCATGATGGACCATGGTTTTAAATTTGGGTATCATCCCTAAATTATGTTTTGTAGCCCCGTACTTTATTTGCATGTATTTTGTAATGATTTAATCAAAACCTATTAGGGTCCTCCGATGTAAACGCTTTTAGATTTGTTTAATTAAATAGTTATTTCGTGCACTTAAATTGTTTGAATGTTTTATCCTTTTAATTGATATGGGGTAGGTGAAAGATGTCTATTCGATGTCAAGTATAGTGGTAATACCCTATTTTTCCTAGGTGTTTTCTAATTTCGCAATTGTTCTTATGAAATTGTTTTGGTAGTAAAAAAATGAGGGTGTTATATGTTGGTATTTTAGCTTTTTCTTAAAAACATATCACTTATGACAATAACTGAGTTGATGACACTAGTTGGTATCAAGGTGCTTTTCTAAAAAAGTAAACTACTTTTGAAATGAGTTGGTTGATACAAAAAATTTTGTCAAGGCATTTCATTCTCGCAAATAAATTTTAATCTAACACCATAGGAAGGTATTGTTCTTTTTTTTTTGAAATTATTTTCTTGTATTTTTGATAAGTTCAATTATGTCAAACCCAGATGTCTGTAAGTGAGAATTAGGTTGGGAATATGCTATAGATAGCTTGTGCTAGTTAATATGCAAGTCTTAGTACTCGGTGTCTTAAATTTTAGCTTTGAATTCTTTTAGTCTTTAGGATGTTATGGCTACTAATTATCACTATTAGAATAGTGAAGCATTCACGGAAACCGTTGGAGCATACATGGGGGGCAATATATGAGCACCTTAACCTCCACCATTGCCAATGGCTGCACCAACTCTGAAGGGCAGAGCACCATCACCCATCAATCTTCAAAGGCTATAAGGACCCAAACATTATGGAATGGTAGGTGTGAGATATGGAGAAGACCTTCACCGCCTATGGTTACCTAAGTGACAGAAAGGTAGATGTGGTTATCTACTACATAAGAGGAAGGGTAGATGCATGGTGGAGAATCATCCAAAAATAGGGTGGAGAACCTACGAGCTGGGGGCCATTATTAGAGAAGATACGAGCCAGATTCTACCCCAATCATATGTGCATGAAGAATTATGATGAGTTTATGTCACTTTAGTTGGGGGTCATGTCCATCAAAGAGTATTACACTCACTTTATGCACTTTTCTAGTTTGGCATGAAAGTAGAGGACATTGAGGTGATGCAAGTCCATTATTTCAAGATTAGATTGGAGATCCAATACAAAAAGCTTTTGGTGGGAGCCATTCCATCAGATATGGTCAATATGTATGAGCAAGATTTAGAGGCATCTCCATTTATTCAGGGCAGGAGTGCTTGATCAGGGAACAAGAGGAAGTTTAAGGGTCACCACCATTCCAGTAACAGAAAGAAGGCTTTCTATTGGGGTAGCTTGTCACTAAGGTTTGGTTAGAGGATGGGTCAACACCTAGATCATGAGGATTTTCTAGGGGTCGTTCCAAGGAAAGGAACTACCATTATAAGAGATGCGAGTCTGATCATCCAAGATGAAGCATGGAGGGACACAAGGCATTTGAGTGTCGGGATTATAGTGGTAGTATTCAAAGGAGCCACACTAGAGCTTAGAGCACATGATCTATCTTGTAGCCACAACCTTAGATATAGAGATCTCCTCCATCACCAACCTGTGTTTCTAGCTAAGTTAGGTAGCCTAGAAGTTTGAGGCCTTGCCCTTTTCAGTAAGGGAAAGGATCAACAAGTTCCCCAAGATCTACGTTAGCAGGGAGCCTGAATGTGATGATTCAAGCTAAGGTAGAACACTAGGGCGGTGTGGTGATTGGTGTGCTTAGTATCTCTACTCATTATGCCTCTATATTGTTTGATTCTATTGCTTCACATTCTTTTCTGGCATTTTCTTTTGTAAGTAGAGTTGCTTTTTGTCCTTCAAGTAACATTTATAATTTTGTTATTTTACCTTTGGGGGATAGAATTGCATGCTCTAGGTTGTACCAAGGGGTTGTGATGGTGGTAGGTGGAATAGAGTTTTTTTTAGATCTCAAAGAATTACAATTACAAGATTTTGACATAATTATTGGGATGGATATGCTGGAGAAGTAGCGATCACTGATAGACATCACACAAGAGACAGAAAGTAGCGATCTCAAATTTTCATTGGAATTCTCCCTTTTTGTTCTCATTACTTCCTTTGTGTTGTGAAAATTTATAGGATCTGAAGCAACAAAAATTCATGAAGGATGGAAAAAAGAATAAGATTAAAAGGAGAAGAAATGAGAAACAAGGAGCAAAGAGGAGAAAAAGTTAAAGCGGAAAGAAATTTAGAGCTAAAATATAAATTTTAGAATAAACTGAAAGTAAGAATGCATATTCAAAATATATGGGCATTAAAGAAGTGGAATTTAGACCATGAGAAAATATGAATTTGGAGAATCTTTTAACATCAAAGTTGTAGATCTTTTTAATATCTTTCGATCGCATCCAAAATCAGCTTAATTGAAGTCCTGATAAAACGTTATGGTTAAAACACCCAACATTGTCAATGCTGATATGAGAAGCGCTTATTTATTAATACCCTAGGGATTTGAAAGGCAGTAGTATTTAAACTCTCATTCTAATTTCTTATTCAAGTAGCCTCCACTCCCTTTCTCTTCTCTCTCCTCCATTCTCTTCCCCAATTCATTAGGAGTTCTTTTGTAAATTAGAGATCTAGGTGTAAAATTTTAAATACTTGTAAGAATCATTAGATTTCAAGGGTATTTTCTTTTCTCTCTTATCTATCTATGGAATCAATTATTATTCTTAATTTTCTTATTATGAGTTTTATTGGCTAGATTTTTTTGATAAGGTGAAGGGGAGTTTCCCTCAATTTGAATGTGTTAAATATTTGCATTCTTTTGTTTTTAATTCATGATCCTTGCATTATTTTTTTGGTTGATTAACAAAATGATGAACTCCAAGCTGGTTTTGATTTCTTGTGTGGAAAATAATGGTGTGATCAAGAGATAATATTGTATTAGACCCAAAAACATAACTAGAGACTAAATTGTAGGTCAATAGATGATCAATTTGACCTCTAAAATAATAAAGGAGAAATATTTGTGGGCTTTAAGGCATTGCACTCTATTATACCCTAATCTAGAGATAGTTAAGGCCATAGAGATATAATAAGGCGTTTGTGTCTTGAGAAAGCATGACACTTTCTATCCTTTTGGGCATGATTAATTATGATTGTTGAATCAATTTGTGATGTGTTGTGCAATTACATGGAGGATCAGGGACGATGAACTGGAACCTTAGATTTTCTATTTACTTGAGTCACTTGAGTTCTATTTTCCTTTCCTTTTAGTTCAGTTAGTTATTTTAGCTTACAATTTCTCACGTATTATCATTTTTTAGTCTAGGCATAGCTAATTTCCATCATTTTCTTAGTGTTCATTCACTAATCCTTGTGGGATCGACCTTGATGACTACTTTAACCCCATGCACTTGCAGGTAGGAACATCTCAAGTTTTTTTAATCACTGTCGAGGATTGGTAACAAGTGACATTAGGACTCAAGGAATTTATTTTGATCTAGACATTTTATTTTATTTTATTTTTGCATTTTATTTTTGTGGTTGACTAATCTTAGGTGTAGGAGTTTTTGATTTAGTGTAGGTACACTACTACATGACCCATGATAGTGGGGGTGAGTTAGTTCCATTTGATCCCAAGATCGAGAGAACCATCTGACATTTACGTAGGTCGCACATTATAAGTGTTGAAATGGAAAACAACCTTCCACCCTATGATGGAAAAATCCCACCACAAGGGCACATCATAATCCAAGAACAAGCTCTTATCCAAGAGCAAGCTCCCATTCCTAGGTCTCTTCGAGACTATGCTACACAGAACCTTGATGGCTCAACCTCAAGCATATGGATACCAGCCATTCAAGCTAATAATTTTGAGATCAAGCCTACCATCATCTAGATGCTACAAACATCAATTTAATTTTGAGGTAACCTTATTGAAGATCCCCACTCTCATATTGCCAACTTTGTAGAAATCTGTGATACTTTTTAGCTAAATGGTGTTTCCAATGATGTAATTAGGCTTAGATTATTCCCTTTGTCTCAACTTGATAAGGCTAAGAGTTGGTTATGTTCATTAGCCCTAGGATATATTACTACTTGGGATGATTTGATGAAGTATTTCCTTTCTATATATTTTCCACCATAAAAAACTACTAAATTAAGGAATGATATCACTACTTTTATACAAAATGCTATATTTGCTACTAACCGGTCTATGATAGATGCAACTGTAGGGGTACCATTATGTACAAAACTCCACAGTATGTATACCAGTTAATTTAAGAGCTAGTCTCGAATTCCCACCAATGGCATCCGAACATGCCCCACACAAAACTCTGAGAATACATTCTTTAGATGCCATCACGGCATTCGAGGCTAAAATTGATTTTCTTGCCAAGAAATTTGACAAAATTGGTAGTGGCTTTCTTTTTATAGGTACAAGATAATGCACTAGTGTGTGAGCTATGTGGTGGATCACACTTGAGCAAGGAATGTCAAGTTGGGATTCCCTTCCAACAATCTTATGACTAAGTGAACTACATGGATAATAGTTATGGGAGACCGAATAATCCGTACTCCAATGTTTATAATCTGAGATGGAGAAACCATCCAAGCTTCAATTGGAGAAATGAATTTCCTACAAAACTTCTAGGATTCACACAACAACGATCGACATCTCCAGCTCCTTTACTGACCCAACAACCTCAATCATCTTCCATTGAAGAGATCATATCTAAGTTCTTCACTTGCACCAAGAGCACCATTTAGAAACATGATGCTCAAATTCAAGCTCATCTTTAGAAATAAGATGGCTACCTCTAAAATCAGGATGCATCCATTAAGAACCTTGAGTCTAGATTTGACAACTCGCTAATTCCATTTTAGAAAGAGCAGATAAGGCTTTGCCTAGTGTTACAATCATTAAACCTAAAGAGTAAATCAATGCAACAACCTTGAGGAGTGGGAAACCAATACTTGAACCATAGACTCAAGAACCCAAGGAAGATAATGAAAAAACTCCCAAAGAGGAAGCACCTGAATCACAACCGAAGGTAATCCACACTTTACCTCAAGAGGTAAAAGCATATGTTCCCCTCCTCCATTTCTAGGTAGGATTATACAATACAAGTTAGATGCTCAATTTGCAAAATTCCTTGATATGCTTAAGAAAGTGCACATTAGCTTACCTTTGCTTGACATTGTGAGACATATGCCTAGTTCTGGGAAGTTTCTTAAGGACATAATCACATACAAGAAGAAACTGGATGAGTTTGAAATAGTAAGCTTAAGGAATGTTCTACTGCCTTGTAGAACAAACTTCCTTCTCAGCTCAAGGATCCAGGGAGTTTCACTATCCCATGTGCAACTAGGGATCTAAAATTTGAAAAGGTGTTGTGTGATCTTGGTGTTAGCATTAATTTGTTGCCTTTTTCTATTTTCAAGTGTCCAGGTCTAGAGGAACCAAAACCAACGAATATGTCCTTACAGTTAGCTATTCAATCTATAAAATATCCTAGGGGTATAATTGAAGATGTTTTAGTTCAAGTGGACAAGTTTATCTTTTCCATTGACTTTGTTATGCTAGATATGGAGGAGGACCACAAGGATCCCTTGATTCTTGGCAGGCCTTTCTTAGCAATAGGATGCACTCTCATAGATGTCCAAGAGGGTAAACTCATTCTTTGTTTCCAAGGTGAAGAAGTCACTTATTGTTGTTAAGAGAATGAAATGCCCTTCTGATGATATTACTTGCTATCACATTAATATATTGGATAATTTAATTGATGATTTTTTTCAAGCAAGTGTTATGCAGGATTTCCTAGAAAGGTATTTGATTTAATGAGAAATATGTGAGAAATAATTGAAAATAAAAGAAGTTGTCCAATAATTTACTACACACCCATCATATAGGAGCCACACCGTAGTCCCCTTACAAGGACTAGAGAGGGCCCATATCCCAAAGTTAAAGCCATTTGTTGAAGAACCTCTCATTTTGGAGATTAAGTCGCTACCTCAACTTTTAAAGTATACATTTCTTGGTCACAATGATACTATTCTTGTCATTATTTCTTCATCTTTAACTCAATTGTAGGAAGAAAAATTGATAAGAGTGCTCAAGCAATGAAAAACAAATTTTGGGTGGACCACTGCTAACATTAAAGGGATTAGTCGTTGCATGTGCATGCATAAAATCCTTATGGTAGATAATCACAAGAAAGTGATCCAACCTAAAAGGTTATTAAACCTAAACATGTAAGAGGTGGTGAAAAAGTAAGTAATTAAGCTATTGGATGTAGGTATGATCTATCCAATTTTGGATAGCTCTTAGGTTAGCCCTATCTAGTTGGTTCCCAAGAAAGGGGGATCACAGTGGTTAAGAATGACAATAACAAATTGGTGCCTATTAAAACTGTGACTGGTTGGCATGTCTATATTGATTTTAGAAAGCTAAATGATGCTACTAGAAATGACCACTTTCCCCTTCCCTTCACTGACAAAATGCTTGCATGTTTAGTAGGGCATGACTATTATTGCTTTCTTGATGGGTATTCTAGTTATATACAAATTCTTATTTCCCCTAATGACCAACATAAGACTACCTTTACTTGTCCATATGGAACCTTCGAATGTAGACGGATGTCGTTCAGTCTTTATAATGCCCCAACCATATTTCAAAGATGTATAATGGCTCTATTTAATGATATGGTTGAGAAATTCATGGAAGTTTTTATGAATGATTTTTTGGTCTTTGGGTTGTCGTTTGATGCATACTTGAATAATCTTGAGCTTGTTCTTAAGTGTTGTGAGGATACAAATTTGGTTTTGAATTAGGAAAAGTGCCATTTGATGGTCTAGGAAGAACTAGTTTAAGGACATAAGATTTCTTGCAAATGGATAGAGATAGATAAAGCCAAAATTGAAATCATTGAAAAATTTCCGCCCCCTATATGTGTTAGTGATGTACATAGTTTCCTTGGCCATGTAGTATTCTATAGATGTTTCATCAAAGATTTTTCAAAAATTTCAAAACCTCTTTATGATCTATTAGCAAATGATGTGCCCTTTCACTTTTCTGATGAATGTTTGGCTGCTTTTAATACTTAGAAGGCAAAACTTGTGGATGCCCTGGTTATTATTACTCCTTACTAGAATTTGCCTTTTGAGATAATGTGTGATGCTAGTGATGTGGCTGTAGAAGTATTGTTGGGTTAATATAGGGATAAACATTTTCATGCTATCTATTAAGCTAGCAAGACATTAAACTCAACATAATTGAATTATGCAACCACCGAAAAAGAATTGCTAGCTTTAGTTTTCTACTTTGACAAGTTTCATCCCTACTAATTACCTAATAAGTTTATTGTCTATACTAACCATACTACCTTAAAGTATCTTTTTTTGAGTAGGATGCAAGGCCTATAATCATTCAGTGGATTCTATTATTGTAAGAATTCAACTTGGGAATCAGGGATAGGAAGGGGAGCAACAACAGAGTAGTTGTTCATGTTTGTCACCTGCCATCTACCTATGAGGTCAAATGAGGGACTAAGTCTATTCGTGACACATTCCCTGATGAGATACTATATGTAGTTATAAATCACCATTGGTATGTCGATATTTCCAACTTTCTTATAAGTGGAGTCTTACCCAATAACCCACTCTTTATCAAAGAAAGAATTTCTTACATGATTTGGGTTACTATTTATGGGATGATCCTTATCTCTATAGGAATTATGTGTATCATATCATTAAAATATGAATCCTTGAGCATAAAATGCATTCTATATTATCTCATTATCATAGTAAATAATGTGGTGGCCATTTCAGCCCTACTAAAACTATTTCCAAGGTTTTACAATGAAGCTTCTATTGGCCTACTTTTTTTTAATATGCATACTCCTTTACTAAGACTTCTTATAGGTGCCAAAGAGTTGGAAATATTTCTAGAAAATAAGAGATGCCTCTTATAAACATTCTTGTACTAGAGTTATCTGATATTTAGGGCAATGATTTTATGGGACCATTCCTCAAATCCATGCATAAATATTACATCCTTGTAGTAGTTAACTGTGTATCTAAGTGGGTAGAGGCTATTGCCACTCCCACAAATAATGCAAAAGTTGTTACTAAATTCTTGAAAAATAATATCTTTTCAATATTTGGGATATGTGGACTATCATTAGTGATGGGTTCGCATTTTTGCAATATAACATTTAATTCTTTTGAGTAAGTGTGGATTCAACTATAAGGTTACTACCCATATCATTTTAAAACCAATGGTCAAGTGGAGGTATCAGACCATAAGCTTAAAAGAATTTTTGAGAAAATTGTTAACTCCACTATAAAGGATTGGTCCTTGAAACTTGACGATGCTCTATGGGCATATCGAACTACTTTTTAAACCCCCATTGTAATGTCTCATTACAAGCTTGTTTTAAGAAAATATTATCACCTTCCTATAAAATGTGAGCATAAATCATTTTGGGCTACTTGTCTACTTAACTGTGATATGCAAGTTTCAAGTGAGATAAGGGTCCTTCAGTTGAATGAGCTTGATGAATTTTAGATTAAGGCATATAAGAATGCTAGGCTATACAAGGAGCTCATGAACAAGATTCATGATCAATACATCTCCAAATGGGAATTTGAAGTGGGGTAGCGAGTGCTCCTATTTAATTCTAGTTTGCAATTGTTTCATGGAAAGCTTAAATTTTGATAGTCAGGACCATTCACAATCACAAAAGCTTTTCCATCTAGAGCAGTCAGAATCACTAGTCTCGGTAAAGAACCATTCAAAGTGAATAAGCAAAGGTTGAAGTGTATAAAGGTGGTGAGGTTGCAACCCTTAGAACCACCATTCTTATGGATGATCCTAAGAAAATTGAGAAAGTGAAGCTAATGATTATAAACAAGCTTTTCTTGGGAGGCAACCTAAGTTTTTCCTTTTTTTTTGTTTTTATTTTTCTTCTTTTAATTCTCTTGGTTTGTTTAGTCTTTTATTTCCTTATGGATTTTGTTTGATGGATTTATAGGTGCTAACGTGGAAATTCTAATTCGAGCGGTAACCAAGGTCAATTTTTTTTTAGTGTGAAGGTGTGAAATTGATCAACCAAATTCTTCATAATTCCTCCAAATTCTCCACTGCCACAACTAAATCACATTTCCATCATCTCGCCACCACCACAACCACTATCACATCATCTACTAACCTCTGCTACCTCCTCCATCATATTGATCCATGGATATTTTCTCCCTCTTTTCTTTCGTGCTTATTATTTCACAGTTAGGACTATGTGATACATAAGGATAGGGGAGAAGATGACCTATCCTTATCATTTGGTTAGTATTCTATTCTTCCTCATTTTATTTTGATGAGTGTTGATGTATTTTCTTTGGTTATTTATTTTTAATATATATATATAATAAAACAAAGAAAAGAAATGGAAATAACCCTTCATTGATGATATTAAAGAGTATTTTTGTCTTGCAATGGCAAGAGTTTTAGTTTGGTGTGTTAAGACCCTTTTGTAAATGGATTTTTATGTGCTTGAGTGTTTTGGTTGAATTGTTATGAGACAAGTGTAATTGTGTTTGAAAACTTTAGGGTTCTTCATGACTTAGCATTATTGTGGTATTGTGGTTTGACTTATGCTAATTTACTCTTTGCTAAGAGGGATTAGAAATAGAGAATTTTAGACCTAGTGAGACTTTGAGCCTTCATATTGATACATCACTATGGCCTCTTATTTTTTATTTTGTGTGTGTGCCCCACCATGACTTGGAAAACTAGAACTTAGAATAGTTTTATTCAAAACCACATATGACTTAGACATGTATTCAAATGATAGAGGAACTTGTTTTTATTCATAAGCTACATTAGCTAAATAGCCTGACCTTCACGTTTTATCTTTTACTAACCCCGTTGTACTTATGGCCATTTTTCTTGACCTAACCACACATGTAACCATAATTTCCTTTATTCCTCCCTAAGTCTAGAACCAGTGGGTGTTACGTAATTTGAAAAATGAAAGTTAGGAGTGTGATGTAAGCTAACCATGGGGGAGGTGTAAAAGAGTGAATGGTTGTGTATGATAAAAAGCAAATCGATATATCTCTTATCTATATAAAAAAAAGAATCAGTAAGAAGTTTAGGGTGCTTGTGTTTCATGATGAAAAGTTGGGATGGTAAATTATATGTCATTAAAAAAAATGAAATTACCATATCTCATTGGTATTAGACTCCACTTCCAAAAAAGGTTTTATCCTAACCTTTTAACCTATGGCCCCATTACAACCCTAATAAGACCTCTTGATTTTAGCATACCTAAGATAAATATTACTCTGTAAAGATCAAAATATATCTAGTCTCAACTAATATCCTAACAAACTTTTTAACTATTAACTAACGAATTAAATATTTACTAACTAACCCCTAATAACTAATAACTATTTATAGATTGTTTATATGAATAGTAACTAATGAATAATGTTCAAGTAAAATATTACCAAACATAAATTTATCTCAACTAACAACTTATGATAAGATAATTCACACCATAAGAAAAATTAAAATAATAACTAAGGAAATAATCATTTAACTAAGTAAGATAATAAAACCCAAACCTAAGGTGCAATGTTCTTCCATAAGGCATACTATCCTTTACCTAAGGTATATCATCCCTTAACTTGTAAGGTGTAATGTCCCATTTTTCGGGTCATATATAACTCCCATAAGAAACTATATAATACCTTTTGTAGGATTCCCTCTAGTTTTAGGCTTTGCTCCTACATCACTTTGTTTTGTATTTAATTGTAAAGATAATGATAGTCTAACATAAATTAAGTCGTTATCTCCACCTCCTTGTATATGCTTAAACTCGTTAGCTTATTTCTACTTTCTAGCATGTATTTTTCGATCTGTGTTTTTCAGCATAAATCATGTTCTTAGATTTTACTGAAGTATATTGCGCTACTATATTTTTTAGGACACCTTGTTCTCTCCTTATTTTTATCACTTATTACTTACATTATGTTATTTTTTTTGTTAGATCACAAGTGCTTTAGTCTTTTCAAGGTAGTAGATAATCAAATCCATCACAAGTGCTCAAGTGTTCTAATGTGTGTGGGAGGGTGGATTTCATAAATTGATGAGATTATACTTCGATTGTGATGATAATAAATAGGATAAGGCTAAGTGATGGTGGATTAGGGTTGATTACATTCAAATAGGAGGAAAAGAGGGTGGTGATGATTTAAACAAAATAGATATGGTTCCAAGGTGATGGATTACTAATGCTGATGATTCTTATAATCTATGGTCATTGTTTTATGAATTTGAAAATGGTGTATTGGTGATGTTAAGATTTGAAGGTAGATGATGGTTGAAGTCGTGGTTTAGGGTTAGGGTTTGATTCGAATAAAAGGATTAAGGTTTTGGTTTGTTTGTATGGAAAGGTTAGGGTTTCAATTGGTGGGTGTAGGGTTTTAGCTATGTATACTGAATAAGGGTTTTCATTAACTTTGAATTAGAGTAGGATTTTTATGGTAATTACGGTAGGAAAAATATGGATTAAGGAGAATAGAAAAGATATGGATTAATCTCTATTCAAACAGACAAAAAGATTAAAACTTTCAAACTAAACCATTCGCACATATTCAATTTGCTTGAGTTTGAACTCATACAGAATTCACTTGTATTCAACTTCAATGTTGATCTTCAAATTCAATTCAATTCTCTTCCCCACACTTGACATCCATAGAAACTTATAATCATTCTACCACTAGCTAAAAGCATAATTTAATAGATTCCATGCTAAAAGATATTATGCTATATTTATACTAAATTTATGCTAACTTTATTATCCAACTCTACTAATTAATTAATAAATTAGATAAATTACTAATA
Source organism: Tamarix chinensis (assembly GCA_030549775.1). Classification (NCBI taxonomy): domain Eukaryota; kingdom Viridiplantae; phylum Streptophyta; class Magnoliopsida; order Caryophyllales; family Tamaricaceae; genus Tamarix; species Tamarix chinensis. The sequence goes on from CM060174.1 coordinate 64,453,703, forward strand.
ATGCTCAAAAAATTTGAAAATAAACTCCCCTATGCTTAACAAATTACTTAATTTCTTTTTTGGTATGTTTCTAGTAATGTAACCATCTATTAGTATTCAAATTTATGGAAGATACTTTATAAATGAAGAATAATTTGTTTCATAATTATGAAAGCCAATTATTAAGTGTTTACTCTTGCATCATGTTCAAAAGGTACTAGATTAACTGAACCCTCAAATATATAGTTCCTAAATTTTTGGTGGTGTAGACAAAATACTTTATGCATTTAGGGATATTTTTATGTAGTTTGTGGGTGTATAGATTTACTTTTTGTGTGTAAAAAGAGTGAATAGGTGGGATATAATATTTTGTGAGTAGTTGGGGAAGTTCTTGTAAATGTTTACCTATCTTATTCATACCTTATATTTATTTTATGTATCGTATTTTGGTATCTATAGGAATGCTTTCATTTTAGAGTTGATATTGTCTATATTTTGTCTTCATAGGGTTATTTGTTCCTATAAATGAGAATTATTAATCTATTGAGTTGAATCAATGTTATTATGGAAGTATTTGTTGTGAAAATTAAAGTATATATAGTAACTACAGAATTGGTAATAAACGGATAATTACACTATTTACTATCCATTAATAGATAATTATATTATTTATTTGTCCATCAATGGACACTTACAATTTTTCCTTTGGTTAGTTATTTGGTAACTTCATAGATACTTGCCATCGCACGTTACACTTATTTTGATAGTTTAAATGGAGTGTTTGGGTAAAGGGAACCACAAATCACACTCATGCATTCATTATTCTTTTTGAGAGAGAAAAAACATTGTATGCGATCTCTAATCCTCCATTCAATTGAGCATTTTCTTTTAATCTTTCTCTACAAACCAAAGAATATTTACTTATCATTGTAACATAAAATGAACTATGTAATTGTTGTGTGTTCTTTATTTTATTTAATTCTTGTTTTTGGGTATATTTAATTGATCCTATATACTTCTCAAAAATTAATCGATCATGAATTGCTTCCACATCCTTATACAACCTTACAAGTAATGTCGAAGCTTCAAGTTCAAGATGTATAGTTACAAAGTTTCATATTTAATATGCACATGGTAAGATCAATTTTAGTAACTGGAAATTATAGATGGAGGTCATTCTTACCAATAATTGATTAAAGAAGGTTCTTAAAGAAAAATACAAGAAGCTTACTACCACGAAAACCAAGAAATGGATAAATTGGATGAAAAGGCACGATCAACAATTCAATTATCCCTTTCTAAAGAGTTCCTTTGTGAGGTCATTTATAAGGACACTATATCTACCTTATGGTAGAAGCTTGAATTGCTATATATGAATAAAAGGCCATAAAATAAAACTCACCTCAAACAACATTTTTATACACTCTGTATGGTGAAAAATACTCATATTCAATATCATATAGATGAATTTAATTTAATTATTATTGATTTGGCAAACCTAGATGTGAAAGTTGATGATGGGGATAATGTTGTGTTACTAGTTATGTTACACCCTAATTTTTAGAAATTAAAAATTTTGTGTAATGAGTTAATTAAAGAAGATAAAATAGAAAAATATGGGTTGTTACCGCCATACTTGGTACAAGTGTAGTTTCGTCTACTATTCTCATACCAAGTACTAAGGATGAGATTACTCTACTTACATTAATAACACAATTACAAAATTTAGATTAGAGATAACAAACATATATACATCGCTTTGAGAATAAACCACATTAGTGATTATAAAACTTAAAAAGAGAAAATCAAAAAGACATTAGAGTCCAAAAAAAACTAGAATTAAAGAGATCTAAAAGGACTCTGGGTAGTCCTAAGCTCTCAACTTAAATTACTAACTTGCAACTATACTCGTAATCTGACAAGCAAAAACCAAAACTCATTAAATATGTAGGGGTTCACAAAAGGAACCCTTCAATACAACGGTACTGAGAAACCCATTATACCAAACCAATATGAAAACTAGCATGCTACACATATAAAGCATTACAACAATATATGGTATAAACAATAAAGTACAAATGCGTTAATAGGAATATTATAATCATTCATATAACCAAATACCGCCAAGGTCATAACTTATACTCTTTCATCTAGAATAAATTAAAACTTACCAATTGAACATCCAAGGGATTCTCTCTAATGTATGATTGAAAGCAATATCAACTTAAATCATAACAATAACAATGGTCATATATCTCATTATCAAAACCAACAAATCCCACAACATCATAGGTAGGCTCATATAAACAAGACCAATAAAGATCCACAACATCATAAGTAGGAAAGAAAGCTATTACCAATTCTTAGGTATGCACAAAGGATGCTACAGAAGTCCAATTAGGCACAAAGGTTACTACCAAACCCTAGTTAGGTAATAAGGCTTCTACCAAACACCAAGTAGATAAAAAGCCTACTACAAAACAATAAATAGACACAAAGGCTGCTACTGAACTATAGGTTGGCACACATATTTCTACCAACCAATCTAGTAATCTAATAATTATTTTAATTTTTATTTACTTAAGGACATATCAACTAGGAGACACTAAGGTACTCCAATTTTACAGGCACACCAAGGCAACATAGTATCCTACTGACTATTAACCAAAAGATACTGAGGTACCTTGGTCACATTAGTATATGAAGGTAACATAGTACCCTACTAATAAGGATACTTAATCTATAAGTATGCATACCTTCTATTGGTCTACGGAGCTAATTAGAGTAAAATATAGGGCATGGCTAAGGTACTAAGGCACATTAGAAAAAATCCATAATCAACTATAGGCTAAATCAAGTCTTTTGAGTATCGACCTCTAAAGAGCCACCATTCCCTATCTCAATGTCTTTTACTTTAAGTATTAGTATTTTATCAACGTGACTATAAAATCGCACATTAATAACATAGATCCAATTTTATACATAACTATATTCATTCAAGATATTTAAAAACAAGGTCAAAACAAATTTCAAAATAAAAATATATTAAGGACATCCTAAGCTCAATTATTCACATGGGTACATGAGGAAAAAAATTACCAAAATGCCCTACGAGGCTAAAATTTATCAAGTTTCATACATTTTAAATATTAAATCCATTTTATTTATTAATTTGTCATGAAAAGGCTAAAATATTATATTTAAATTAAGTATCATGTAAACAAATTATTAGATACTCCAATTGACCATTATGGCCTTATTCATAATTCGGCACATAAAACTCTAGCATGCGTATCTAATACATCTACAATCACATAATCTTGTGCTCAAAGATAAATAATACATATTAGGCATGCTTTTCAGGATAAATATTATATTACACACAAAATGACTAAATTATCCCACACAATAATAATAGTTATAGTACAATATATGTAAACATACTCGACCTACCATTTTAGGCGTACATGTTATACATAATCATTTCCCGATGTTAAAATCATTTTTGCCATACATTCGTACCCAATAAATTTTACAAGATGACATGCTTCCTTTTCTCAATTTTCATGCTAATAATAATAAGCATATAATTACAATGTAACAAATCATGCTTGACATAATTTATACAAAATAAGTATATAGTAGAGTTTAAAAGTTACCTAATTTTTAGTAAATCACAAGCTATTACTATCCTACTAAAATTGTTAAGCCCATTTAATCAATTTATTATACTTAAAAAATAATACCATAGTTACCAAATTAATATTTAAAGATAAAATAATAATCATAATATTAAAATATTTATGATCTAAAATTACTAAAATACCCTTATTATTATATTTAGGTACGAAAAAAATTTAAAAGGATCCTTCCACATGCTATATGTGCAGCATGAGAAGTGCACACGAAGAAAGGAGAATGGTTGGAAGGTGGTGGAGACTAGGGAGATGGTTGGTGTTGGGTTGGGTGGTGGAAGTTTGAACATATATGGGTAGGGTGGTGGGAATATGAGGCTAGATGGTGGGTTGCTAGAAAGCTAGAGGTGAGGGTTGTAGTGGTGGTGTTGGATTTGACGGGGTAACACATGAAGAAGGAGGGAAGGGAAGGCAAGATGGTAGGGAGGGTAACGAGGTGGCTTAGTGGTCAAGGTTAGGATGGAGGCTGCAAGGAAGGTGGGTGAGGAAGATGGGTGACTACGAAAAGGAAGGGAGATGGTTATGGTATAAGGTGATGAAGAAAAGGCCAAAGTAATGATAGTTTCTAGAATTTCCCAAGAGTATGTAATGAAGGGTTTAACTATGAGAGAGGAGTTGGGTTGGTTGAAGCTAACAATATACAGGATGGTCGGGTGATGGTAGAGGTTGTGATGATGTAGGGTGGTAACTAATAAGGAAGCAGGAGGGAGTATGGGTATGGTGGTTGATGGCATACATTGTGTTGGCTGGAAGGCTGTATGCATAGGGATGGGATGGTTTCTGGTGGTCGAGGGGGATGGGTGATAGCTAAGGTGGCTCTACTAGGAGGACTCACAAAAAAATGGAGGGGTAGGAAGAAGAAGAGGAGGAGAAAAGGGAGGATCAGGTGGTTAGATGAAATAAACAGGGGAAAGGGTGACGTAGGCATAGTGGTGATAGTGATAGAAGAAGGGTTGGTGCACAGCTAAACGTGGGTTGGTGATGTTGCATGCAAACCAAATGAGGTCAAGTAAGGAGAAGTAGTTGGATGGTTAGTTTGGTTGAGTTGGAGAGGAAGGAGTGTATGCATGAATGTATGTATATGTAGAGAACGGGTGTGTAACACCCCAAAATTCACTATATAAAAATTTCATTTAAATTAAGATTGTCTAGGGATGTGGACCGATCGGTGGCTAGGGAGAAAAAACGAAGAAGAGGAAACACTGTGTATAGACCTAGGTCATGCCAAAGGAGAAAAGGGAGGAGGGGTCTTAGGCCGCGGGGGAGATAGGCCCAAACAGGGAAGAAGAAAAAGAAAAGAAGAAAGGAGAGAAAGAAAGAAAAGTGAAAAGAGAAAAAGAAAAGAAAAGAAAAGAAAAGAAAAAGGAAAAGGAAAAGGAAAAATAGATTTGTTGGGGTATTTGAAATACTTTCGTATTTTAGGATATTTAAAAATAATAATATTTTAATAAAATAATATTTAATTTCCATTTTAGGCTAATTTTAGATTTTCAAATGATTTTTCCTAAATTCATATTTAAATAGCAAAACACCCAAATTTTCCTAATCAAAATATTTATTATTTTCTGCTTGATTTGCCTTAATTAATTTCCTTTTATTTGAATAAAATAATTTACTTAATTAATTTTTGTAATAAATTCTTAATTTGTTATAGTTCTTAAAATTAGGGTTTTGGGGTACTTTATTACTACCCCATTGAAGACAAACTTCATCCCCAAAGTCTCTTGCTAGTTTCTAGGGTTATAGTCAAGAGGTTCTAAGCGGATAAAGCTAACAATTATACAACTGCCCCTTTAAAACAAATAGCTTACTAAGAAGTCTACTGTGCTTAAGACTAAGTCTACAATTGCAATTAATTTGGTATACTATGATCACAAACTACTTCCCTTTCAGAAAGACTCCTAGTCTACCATTCATTTCTCACCATGGCCGAACTTAGAACTTTAAAGAAAATGGAAAATCTTTTTCAGTTCAAAAAAATTTCAAAATCATGGAAAAACTTTGTAAATCAAATGTATTTTTGAAACTTGTAGTATCAACTTAACATTGAAATCGGAAGAGTGGTCGAAACCATCTCGGCTATTAACTTGAAACACTCAAAAATTCACTACAGAAAATTTTTGTATATATTAAGATTTAGCGAAAGCAATTAAATTAAAACTTGTGAATTTTGAGAATGTAACTGCTGTGATTAGTATAAGCCCAGCCCACGGCCTTTCCATACTAACCATAAGGCTAAAAGAAATTTAATAACCATCATAAATCAAACCCAAGTAAGACTTCAAATAAGTATTAAACAAGTATAAGATAGAAATCAAAGTGCATGAAAAAGAGTTATAATCCAAAGTACATAGTCAAAGTTCCTTAAAAGGGAAAAGGTCAACAAAGTTATAAAGGTTTAGTTCTAGAAAAAAACATTACAAAATAGAAAATCATAAAGAAGAAAGTTTGGCTATGCCTCTCCCTATCTCCGTGCTAAGCCCATGTTCAACACTCAGTCTCGCCTGATGTTCTGTAAGCATCGAAGGCATAAAAAATGGTATCACCAACCAGCACAAAGTCAAAGGGGCCTTCTACTCATGAGAATAAGCGGCACCTATAAAAAGGGTGGTCAATACACTAGATATAACGTAAGGTAACTGTGCACTAAGGTCAACACACCAAGGCACATAACACAAGTATGATAACATAACAACATACTATAATTTAATAAAAGTAAAGGTTAAGTTTTAGTCCAAATAAACTATTTATTTAATCTCTGATCAATGCTCATTTCACATCTTGCTTATTATCATTCCATGCGATTGTGGAAACCCCACTATTATAGCTGGTGGATCAGAACATATAGGGCATAAATCTCCTAACCACTATTATTGTCGGTGGATCGGCCTCCAGGGCAAGATGCTCCTAGCCATTATTATTCGACGGTGGACTGATTTAGCCCCAACTCTCATGGTGTTTCACTATAAGTACTTAGTGTCTTCCTATGTCTTATCATAATTATGTTCAGTTTGTTGAGTACAGAATCCCCTACTATTATAGCTGGTGGACATAAAACACATAGTGCATAATGTGCCTCACCACTATTATTCGCTTGTGGGCTGGTCTCCAAGGCACCCCGGCTTCTAGCTACTATTATTCGCTGGTGGACCGGTTTGGGCCCGGCTCAATAATCTTTCTCTTTAAATGATTAGTGTCTTACGATGTCTTATTCAATAAGTTTTCACCCTAAACATGCATGTCACACTCCATCTATACTTATCCTCCCAAGAGAGCCATCTCATATCTTAAGACTCTTCCCTTCCTAACACACTCCAACATCCTTTCCTTATTTGGGCCTATGTGGCCTATTCTCCTCTACCTCACATAACCCATATTGTTTTAACGTCCCACACATCACACCTCTTAGAATCAACCCTCATAATTTCACTTTACTCCCCAAATACACATGTGCCCACAAAACCTTAGGTGACAATACCAAACCCTAACTGGGCACACCAAACCCTAGTTTCCTCCTTTCCATATGTCACCCCTCCATTTCTCACCTTCCACTCTTGTTTGCCAATCCACCCATTCTCATCTGATACTCCACTCACCCTCATTTATTTTTCCTTTTGTACTATCCTATGTACTATTTTTCACCCAAAGCCTCCAAGCACCTAAACAACTCATCCATTACCTTCCTCACAACCCAATTCAATTTTACATACGTAAAATTCACCTCCATGTAGACTCTATCCATCCCATGCAAACCCTCAAAGTTTTTTATGCAAAACCCAAAAACTCCCATGCAACCTTAGATTCTCCTATGCAAGTTCATCCACTTTAGTTTTCCTAAAGTCTCCCCTTTTATTCTTCCCCTCACGTATCAAGGAATATTTACGTCAATCCCACCTACATTAGCCATCTTATTTCCCTTAGTCTCCTTACACTCCCATTTTTTTATATCTTTTCATCCTATAATACCACATTAAATATCCCTACATGCATGTCCTAAAGGGCCACATCACATCACATTTCATCGCATATACATATTAAATACATACCGTAAGAAAGCACATGAGCATACCTCACTCCAAGTTGCGCTACACATAGAATAGTTAAACTAGTAGCACATGATACACAACATATCATTATACATGGCATCCAAGGCATATAAGATACATAGCACAAATAAGGCCTTAGCTATACCCTTACCTAACACAACACCGATCTTGAAGCATGCTCCTACGCCTCCTTGGGGTTTTGACTAGTTTTACTCATAAGAGGGAAAAACTAAGGATTAGTTTTCCTCATACCAATAATATTATTATTTCCTATTTTATTCTAAGATTAGGCTTACTATTATTAAAGGAAACTTTATAAGTGAAATTAGGGTTTTTAAATAATATTTATATCCATATTTATATTATTAAATATAATGGCTTTATTTCCTCTACTAATAATACTAACACTAGTTATAGCAAAAATAGCAATGATGATGATGATGATGATAACAACAACAACAACAACAACAACAACAACAACAACAACAACAACAACAACAACAACAACAACAACAACAACAACAACAACAATAATAATAATAATAAGAATAATAATAATAATAATAATAATAATAATAATAATAATAATAAACAAAATAATGACAAAATAGGGTTTTGGCTCGTAATAGTAATAATGATAATGATGATAATAATAATAATATAATAAAATTAAAATGAATAAGGCTTTGCATAATTAGGGTTTAAGGGTTGAGAGGGCTTTGGGTACCACCTAAGGTTGGTGGTGACTAACAGCATCAACAGCTGTAGCTGCACAGGGGGAGGGGAAAAAGAAGATTATTTGAGTGCTAGAAATAGTAGAGGGGAAATGAGGGTGGAAGTTGGGGTGGTTGAGGTTGCCCAAGTTCAGAGGGTTGGAATGAGAGTGGTTGTGCGGCTAAAGGCGGCAGTGCTGTGGTGGCCGAGAGTGGTGGAAAGAGAGGAAGGGAGGAAGGGAGGAGGAGAGTGAGGAAAGGGAAAGGGAGTCTAGAAGAAAGTAGGGGAAGGTCTGCAGGGAAATTTGGAAGGTGTAAAGGTCGGTGATTGCAGCGGGAGTGGTAGTGGACGATGGTGCGAAGGATGGTAGGGGAGGAAGTGGGGTTGCTGAGGAAGGAACATTTCCATGTCCAGGGTGGCTCGTGCAAGGCAATTCAAGGGTAGAGGGTAGAGTAGTTTGGTAGAGGGTGATGCAGGGAGTGGTGTTGTGGGTGGCTCGAGTGGCGGCACTGGGAGAGGGTAATAGCAAGGCATCTGATAGGGCAGTGGCACACATGAGTGATTTTCTAGGTTACGAGAAATATTTCGAGTCTAGGGATGGTTATGGGGTATTTATAGGGCCAAAGGAGGGGGATAAGGTTAAAGGATAATGGGAGAATAGGGGTAGGTAGGTGAGGGCACACCGGCCAATGACGATAAGCTAGTGCAGGTCTACCATGGTAGGCTGCGATTGGCCAGCGAAGAAGAAATGGTGCACAAGAAGAGGAGAGGGTTGGTTGTGTCAAAATAGTATCTAGATCAATAGGGAAGAGAGAGAAGTGATGGCCAGTCAGTGAGTGTGGTTAGTGTTGAGATTCACGGGGTAGGTTGGGGGAGGTTGCAGGTCACGATAGGGGAGGAAAAAGAAGGAAGAAGAAGGACGGGAGTGGACAGGGCAGTTCAGGAAAAGAAAAGAGAGAAAAGAAAAGGAGGTGAACAGACCGATGACTGGAGAGAAAAAAGTAGAAGAGGAAACGTGGCATATAGACCTAGGCCACGCCGAAGGAGAAAAGGGAGGAAGGGTCTTGGGCCACGAGGAAGACAAGCCCAAACCGGGAAGAAGAAAAAGAAAAAAAGAAAGGAGATAAAGAAAAAAAGGGAGAAGAAGGAGAAAAAGAAAAGAAAAGAAAAAGGAAAAGGAAAAATTAGTTGGTTGGGGTATTTGGAATACTCTAGTATTTTGAGATATTTAAAAATAATAATATTTTAATAAAATAATATTTAATTTCCTTTTTAGGCTAATTTGATATTTTTGAAATATCTTTCCTAAATTTCATTTTAATTATCAAAACATCCAAATTTTCCTAATTAAAATATTTAATATTTTATTCTTTATTTGCCTTATTTAATTCTCTTTTATTTTAATAAAATAATTTACTTAATTAATTTTCCTAATAAATTCTTAATTAGCTATAATTCTTAAAATTAGAGTTTTTCGGATATTTTAGTGTGAGGGAGGTTGGTTCGATAGAGGGTAAGGTAAGGGTGAAGTGATAGCTTAGTGGGCTTGACATATGGGAGTGGATAAGTTATGTGAGGTAAGGAGGATACATGGAGAGTGTATTAAGGAATGGGAAATTTACATCTCAGGGTTTACATGAGGGATAGGGGGTTGGTAGGGATGAGATAGAAATTAATTTATTTAGTTTACGTTTAATTTAGATAGGTTAGGGCAGCTAATAGAAAAAAGAACTCGAGAAACATAATCTAATTTTGGATAGGTTTATTAAGATGGAAAATGGTAAAATAATCAAAATAAAATATTTAAAAATATATTCAAGTTACTGGTCAAAGGTTATTAATAAAATAATTAGTCCAAGATATAAGGGTTAGTTTTGATTAAAAGAAAAGGCACCTAAAAGCAAAGGTTATGAAATTTTATGGTGTTATAGGTTATTTCTTTACCATTTACCTAAAAGAAATTTGAGGAAACTCTATTATATGAAAAATAATGATATTCTTTCTTTTGAGGATGTGAATTTGACATATCTGATGACAAAGCAGAGGGCTTGTTTGTTAGAGGTAGATCTAATGATCAGGATTGTAAAATTAAGAAGAAGAACAAGTTTAATTTTAAGGGATACAATTCCGATTTGACTTATAAATATTGCAATAAATTTTGGCATATGATTTTTTACTACTTTAAATTAAAAAAATAAGAAAAATAAGGATGAAAAGGGAAATCAATCCAAAATTGTTATAATACTAAAGCTAATGTTTTTGAAACTAACTCTAAAGGTGACGTGCTCCTAGATACTTTTGATGACAAAAGAAGCATATTTAAATAGGTTTTAGATTTTGATTGTACCTACCATATGTGTCCCAATAGGGATTAATTCACCACTTATAAATAGGTTGCTTGTGGTATTGTCTTGATGAATAATGATTCCTAGTGAAAGGTTAATCAAATAGGTAGTGTGTAGATCAAGACCCGTGATGAATGCATCAAGACATTGACCAATGTTAGGCATATTCCTAATTTGAAGCATAATTTGATTTCTATAGGCACCTTGGTGGATATCTGAAGGTGTCTAGAGGTGTTCTTGTCTTAATAAAGGGAAACAAATATGGAAATCTCTATATCTTGTAAAATAGTACAGTTATAGGTTCAATTGCATTAACCATATCTATATCCGATGAAGAACTCACTCAGTTATGGTACATATGCTAGGTCATGTGAGTGAAAAAAAGTATGATTATTCTACGCAACTGAGGTCATTTTGAAAATGTTACAAGGAAATTAGAGTTTTGTGGGCATTATGTATTTGGGAAGAAGATAAAGGTTAGATCCTCTACTACAACACACCATACTAAGGATATTATGGATTACGTCCATTATGATTTGAGGGAACCATCCAAGGTTCCTTCCCTTAGTGGTAGGCATTATATGATGACTTTGATTAATGATATCTCCCAAAAGTTATGGGTTTATATTCTACACCACAAGAATGTAGCATTCCATACTTTAAAGAAATGGAAAATCTAGTCAAGAACCAAACTAGGAAGAATGTGAAGACACTTAGGACATGTAATAGGTTAGAGTTCATTGAGATTGATTTCAATGAGTTCTACATAGATCATGGTATTACTTGATAAAAGACTCTAGTTTGGAAAGCCCTAATAGAATGGAGTTGTAGAATGCATTAATAGGACTCTACTTGAGAGATCAACATGTATGTTTATAGAATCAACATGATTTTTGGCTGAAGTAGTTTCTACAGCTTGCTATATAATTAATCGTTCTCCACATTCATCAATCAATTTCAATATTCAAACAAAATTTTGTTCAGGTAGTCCTATTGATTGCTCTATTATTAGAAATTTTGGATGCACTACTTATATACATGTTAATCATGGTAAATTAACTCCCATAGCTATTAAATGCATTCTCCTTTACAGTGCTTTAGAGTCTAAGGGGTATAAACTTTGGTGTTTCAATTCAAGAAAAAAATGTTTTTTAGTAAGAATGTTATCTTCAATGAAAATACAATGTTTTATTTTCGAAAATAATCACCTATTTTCTTATCTAGTACAAGTGATTAGCAAAGTACTAGTGAGAAGGTGGAGTTAGAAGTGACACATAGTGATAGTGCTCCCTCTTCCTCATCCATACAATCCAGTGGTGATGCCTATGTTGTTTAGCAAGTGTCCCGTACCACTAGTCCCATCTAGCAACAATAGGATAGTTATTCTACTACTCATGATAGTTTAAGGATAAATATTCAAATTCTTGATAGATATGGAGAGGAAGATAATGATGGCTTGATTACTTATGATCTAGTAGTTGCTGAAGAGATTCTCAAAGGTATTGAACATTCTACTTATTTTGAGGCTACATCTAGCCCTGATTCTTCTAAGTAGCTTATTGTCGTGAATGAAGAAATTAAGTTCTTGTACAAGAATGGCACTTGGTAGTTTGTTGAGCTAGCCAAGGGTAGAATAGCCTTGAGTTGTAAATGGATCTTCAAACAAAAAGAAGGCATACCTCGGGTTGAATATGCTAGATGGAATTCCTACCTCATTGTTAAAGGTTTCAATTAGAAGGAACATATTGACTTTATTGAGGCATTCTCACCAATTTTTCACATATCTCCATTCTCCATACTTTTTTTGTTTTATTTGATCTTGGGTCGTAGCAATTAGATGTCAAGACAATTTTCTTACATGGAGAGGTAGAAGATGACATTTATATGCATCAACCTATAAGTTTTTTTAATCATAATAAGGAGAATTGTGATTTTTAGTTGAATAATTCCTTATAAAGTTAGAAGAAATTTACAAGATAATGGTATATAGGATTTGATTCCCATATGATAATACAAGGCTACACAACTAGAAAATTTGATAGGTGTGCCTATGTTAGAGAGATTGAAGTTAAATCCTTTGTTTATCGGTTACTATATGTTGATGTCATATTTATTTTTTCCAATGATAATTCATTGATCAACAAGTTGAAGTCACAAATTATAAGGAATTTGAGATGAAAGATCTTGGTGCAGTTAGAAAGATTCTTGTCCACAATAGACATTGCTTCTGCCACAACATAAGTATATTGAAAAGTTGTTAGATAGGTTTAATATGAGTCATTAAAAACCTATTTATACACGTCTAGCTTCTCACTTCAAATTTTCATCCAAGCTTTTATCTTGAGATGGAGGAAAAGAAGCGAATGTCTAGCACTCCTTATTCTAATATAGGGTAGTTTTAGGTATGTTATGGTTTATATTAGACCCAATCCAGCTTTTGATATGAGTATAGCGAGCTGATTTATGGGTTATTAGAATGAAGTTAAGTAGATTTTATGCTATTTGAAGGGCTCCTCGGATATTGTTTTGGTATTTGATAGGCGTAAAGCACCAACCAATGATGTTGTTGGTTTAGTTTATTATAAATATGCTACTGACTTAGATAGACATAGGTCTATGTTTGGTTATATCTTCACATTATGTTCTACTTCTATTATTTGGAAAGCATTGTTAGAATATATTGATGCCTTATCTGCTACCGAAGTAGAATATGTTACAACTACTAAAGGTGTGAAGGAGGTCATTTGGTTGTGATGTCTTTTAATTGATCTAGGTGTTGCACAAGATATTACCATTGTGTATTTAGATAGTTAGAGTATTATTTAATTGATCTAAAATGATTTCTATCAATTAAAGGCCAGGAAAATTAGTGCAAGATTTTATTTTATCAAAGATGTTGTAGGAGATATTGAAATGAAGATAATTTACACATAAGGGAATCATACAGACATACTTACAAATCATCTTCGTATAGCTAAGTGCAAGAATTTTTCGGACTTAGTTGGCACTTACAGTATTTGATTTCCCTTTGGAGTTTATTACAATGATGTTTGAGGTAACTCAAGTCAACTGTGAAGATTGTTAAGTTATTGCCTCGAATCATTGTTTTATGGAAGCATTTGTTGAGAAAATTAAAGCATTACAAGTAGCTAAATAATTGGCCATCAATGGACAATTACACTATTTATTATCTACTAATAGATAGTTATATTATTTACTATCCATGAATGGACAATTATAATTTTTTCTTTGGTTGGTTATTTGGGGACTTCATGGCTTCATTCTATTGCGTGTCACCCTTCTTTCTGTAGTTTAAAATTAGTGTTTGGGTAGAGAACATCACAAATTGCACACATATATTCACTATTATTTTTTAGAAAGGAAAAACATTGACATTTCATGAGATCACTCATCTCCATTCAATTAAGTATATTATTGTAATCTTTCTCTACCTACTGATGATTAATTACTTATCATCGTCCATGGATGTAACCCACCTTGAGTAAACCATGTAATTATTGTGTGCTATTTTTTTTCTTTAATTCTTATTCCAAGGTTTACTTAATTGATCCAGCATCCTTCTCGAGATTAATCAATCCCGAATCACTTCTACTTCATTATATACCCATAAAGGAGTATCTCCCTTCACATGGATGTTTTAGCTTTGGTTTGTTTTCCTATATGTGTCTAGCTACTTGCAATGGGGTGAATATAATAATAATAATAATAATAATAATAATAATAATAATAATAATAATAATAATAATAATAATAATAATAATAATAAGAAGAAGAAGAAGAAGAAGTTGTTGACTAGATGCAAATAGTTTGTTTTTTGGGTGAGAGGGCTAACAAAGGACATGCTGATGTGTCTTAATTATGTCTATGGTACTTGAGGGCCTAATTGGCATCATCTTGGAGAACATCTTCATCAAGGTATATTAGTGTAATATATAACTCTCACCATATAATATTCTATCATGAAAAGAAAACCAAAAAAGTGTGGTGTTTGTTGGTAGCTCCGTAGCAAAAAGTGATTTGACTAGGCAGTGATAATGTATTTTAGTCATTTTTGTTTGATACTCCTTTTCTAAATGGATCCACGAAGTAAAAAAAATGGTTAGAGAACAGTAACCACCAGAAGAAAAAATTAATGTAAACCAAAATAAAGTATAGTTGTAAAAAGGTAAACTAAAAATAAAAATATAGGACCTACAAGTCTCTCACTAACGACAAAGTAGATTTCAAGTAGGTGAAAACATTTTGAATTGTCATTATATCTAAACTAGCACATAAAAAATGCATGGCAGCTATATGACATTAAGACAAATGTTATGGTACCAAGAGGAATTTATCCTTATATTTTTGAAAATTTTGGTAAACCCCTGGCTCACTTGTCAAAATGGGATAACTTTAAAATGAAGTTAAAGAACACCTTAGAGACATTTAAATTCTTTTCCGATCCTTTTTAATGGTAAATGTGAAAAAAAAATGAACCACATTTTCTATAATTGTCAAATAAACTTTTATATCTTGGATTTAATGGCAATCACTACTTTAGATTTGTTTTTGTGCACCTCAATGTTGTTTGTGTCTCTTATATGCCCTACTAGAATAGTATGTGAGCTTTTACAAAATATGCATACTTAATGGCTTTAGTACCTAGGTTGGTGTTCTTTTGGAGATTTCTCTCACTAGATTATCCAAAAGGTAAACTTCTATAGATATCTTATATGGCAAGCCACCATTGGATTTGAATTTTGATTGGTTTTGTTTATTAGAGAAATATTCTTAGGTATGGATTTTTGTACCACTCAAGTTTGATGAATAAATTGATTGTATAATTTATGAGCAGTGCTAGAAAAAAAATTAACCAAGCATAAAATAACCAATAGGATCAAACTTAACCCATCCGAAAAAATTATTCGAAACAACCTTAGAAATTATGAATCTAAAACATATCTGACCCAAGTAATTATCAATTTGAAACATCTGATCGATATCCAATATGATCTAAGAAATTATAAACCTAAAATAGACCTAATCTAATGCTTTCAAAATCTAACATAACTCATTAACTAAAAATGTAACACCCTTAGTCGATACAATCACGATAAGGCTACCCTAAAAAATTTCGGATTGATCGGCTGACTCTACAGATCAACACGATTTCTTTCACCATATTTTGTCCTCACTCACTCACTTCCCAAGAAATTTTCAAAAAATTTCCAAAACTTCCCAAGAGGGTCATCCATCCTAAAAATTGTTTCATGACCGGCACACTTAACTATAGAGTTCTTAAGATGGAATCACCAAAAAGATGATATAACATATTAATATAAGTAGCCAGATCAATCCTTATAATACTCCACTCAATTTGCATTATTACATTCACTATCACTCAAAGAATGCAAATTTCTCATTATGCCTCAACCACTAACTATCTTAATATTATTTATCCCGAGAATCGTCCTGCTAGGTGGCTAACTAACTTATTCATGTTTAGCTCGCAGTCATAGTTTTACTTTGATACTATTTAGAATACCCTAAGTCAATAAACTATGATTGGCTACCTTGGAGTGTTTTTGGATTGATTGGCTGATTCTACAGATCAACACGAGTTATTTCAGCACACTCTATCCTCATCCATGTATTTCCTAAGAAATTTTCAGAAAATTTTTGAAACTTTCTGTGAGTGTCACCTATCTTAAAAATTATTTTACAATCAGCACGCATAACTGTAAAGTTCTTAGGATGGAATTACCAAAAATATAGTATATTATGTTAATATAAGTAGGTAGATAAAATCTTCTAATACTCTACTCAATTTAAGGTATTACAAAAAACTTAAAAAGATCTTACTATAGATTTTCAATAAAATCATAAATTTTTAATATTAATTTATAATATTCAATTCTTTCATTTTAAATAAAAGATAAAATCATATATAAAATTCACTAGATTTACTTAGATGATCAAAAGTAATAGGCTTATTATTGATTGATAGTTCAAGTTGGAAACTCTACCATCAAAAGCCACAACATTGAAAAAAGTGTAAGAACTCTTCTCATCAACTAATTTGAAGATAAATGAAACTTTTAATAAGTTATTTACACTATATGCTATGATAGAAATAAACATAGGCAATGGTTCCATTTGCTTTTCTCAACGGGTGAGCTCTGTTATAATTGTTCACGTTAGTGTTTATAAAACCAAAAAGACAATGATTACATTCACCATTGCAAAATGTACTTTCAACAAAGGTTTCATAAACCATCGTAAAAAAGCTTTAAATAACTACAAAACAACCGTTGTCAATAACAAAAATAGATGTAAAAACCATTTGCAATGGTAAAATACTCATCGTTAAAAACAATTAACTGTTGTAAAAAAAACCCATTTAAAAATGATGAAATATCCCTTGTCAAATACAAATAACTAATGTAAAATGTTTAACAATGACAAAACATCACTTACCAAATAAAAAAAATGGCAAAACATCATTTGTCTTTTCTCCCATTTTTTGAAATATTTACCCTAGTTAAATGCTTTTCTTATCCCTACATAAGTTTCTCTCAATACACAGAACATACACCCTGCAAAAAATATTGTTTATATCTAGTATACACAGTGCTATAAATAGGTTATAAATTACACATCTTGATATATTCATCAATATTTACAGAAGGAAAAAAGTACAAGTTAATAAGAAATTTCCAAAATTAGAGAAGCATGAGCCATGTGATGTTCCTTTAATACTAATCTCCCCATAATCTACACAAATATCTTTGTGCTCCTAGACATGGCTAAACATTATCGTCAAAAAGCCAAAATAACTCCAACTCAAGATAAAAGTAAAAATACTAAGACCACCGATCTCATAATCTCCATCACCTTATTGTTATCACCAAGTTGTAGTTGATTACTCTATTTGCCTAGCACCTTCAGAGCATGAGGGAAAATGCCCTTCAATAATATAAAGGAAATACAACAAAGACAACAAGTATATACTTGACTGTACATTATCCATGATACCATATTCAATAGTTTCACTTAGACTAAAATATTTTGGCCAACAAATATCAAGTTTAATATCCTCCAATGATTTTTTTCGGTGCTTCGAGTCAGGCTTGACATTTAACAACAAATGTACAAGATGTTGATGCCATAGAATAGGTAATGAAAAACTATAAGCAACAAAGCATGAATTGGTCAATAAATACAAAGTACCAACAACACAAAATTCAAAAGTGAATTAGAGAACAAAATACTAGTAGAAATTAGCAATTGCTAATCAAATGTTATAAATTCAAACACATGCACCCACAAGCTTTCCAGTAAACTAAAGGATATCAATAACATATATTAAAAAAATAACCTCATCTATTTTTAGCTCTCACAACACATAACTCAAATCCAAAGGCATTTTTCCATCGAAAAAAATACAAATGATGTTTCACAATGTACTGTAGTTGTAAAAACTTTTAATTTGAATCAATAAATCAACATACCACGTGATATCATAGTTGAAAAGGCCTCTATCTCATAGCCCAATTCCTTACCTCATTGAAGAAACAAATTAGTTTCAGAAGTATAATAATATGAATACTTACCAAATCATGAATCAAGTTTCATGGCTAGCATCAACATTAGGTAAGAATATATATCATTTGCTAGATAGAGTTGAAAAAATATCACTAATATAAATCCCATATTTCTAAACCAACATAAATATATGAAGCAACATATTTTCAATACTTGATAAATTCATATCAGCAAAAGGTAATTTTCACATTCATTAGTGAATGAGTACAAAAATAACTATCTTTGACACCTAAATAAAATTATTTTTGTCTAGAATGCTCACATTTCATTAGGTATAACCATGTAAGCCAACAAATTTGTATAACAATATTAAAAAGGAAAAAGTATATTTTCTAATGATGTCAACCCCTTAGTGGAATTCCCAATATTTTTAATTAAATTACAAAGTTATGCATTTGCTACTACAATATACAAAGAAGTTGTAATCTAGGAATATAGAATAGTGGAAAAACAAGCCTGTAACTACAACACACTTAATAGCTTCTAGTAATTTAAGATGTAGTTTAAAATTATAGTCCAAGCATTAGTTCTAATGATCTAAGAATGAATTATATCAATAAATACAAAACCTATCAATGATGTAAAAAACTCAATGGGTAGCATAATATGACAAGTGAAATAATCTACCTTGGTTGTCACTAAAAAAAATGTGTTTTTGTATTGGACATACAAGAGTTATAACAATATTATATCTCTAATAAAAATGGCTTAAGAAATAGAAGATAAAAAAGTATATACCAATTTCTAGTTTTTTTTTGGTATTTGTTATGAATAAATTAGAATTTCATTTTTTATACATATGACCAACCCAATTTTACTTCTGTCTACATATTCTTATGTTACTATATCATCGTTGATAGTATTTGGGTTGATCATTAGCCTTACTCTCCTATGAAGAATATAGTGTAATTTGAATCTTTATAATATCTTAGAATGAACACAAAAAATAATACCTAAAACTCCGAGGCAATCCAATCCAATACTATGGTCACTTCTTAAAATCCTTTTTAACTCTTACCCAAACAATCAGCTATTCTAAAACTCCATAAAATGTTTCTCTTTTTCATTCATTCTCTTTTTGTTGAGAAAAGGTTATTTCAGATTAATCAAGCCAATAAGAATCTTTCTAGATTTAGGAACAAGATGAAGGAGAAAGGCCATCTATGTTTCCGTGCATTTGCCTTTGAATAGCTGCTCAACATTTTTACAAAGGCCTAAGCTAAAACTAGGTTAAAGCTAGCTAAAAATAATTATAGAAAATAATTTAACTATATAAACAAGTATGTAGTGAATATTAACAGACTAGTTAATATCCTAATACTCCCCATAAAGTTGGGGCATAAAGATCTTGAATGCCCAACTTGTAAAGTAGTGTGATAAACTACAATTTTCCAAGAGCTTTGGTAAAAATTTCTACCAACTGATCACCTATATGAATATAATATGCTTCGTAAGCTCGTGAAACATCGGATTTGCCGCAATATGCAATGTAGCTTACCTATCACAATACAACCTCATAGGATGATCATGTCACACTCCAAGATAAAATAAAATAGACTTTAACCACTTTAACTCACAAGTAGTAGTAGACATAGATTGATATTCTACTTCAGTGGAGGAACGAGAGACTATGGGTTGCTTCTTTGTCTTCTAAGAGACCGGAGAAGACCCAAGAAGCTCAAAATAGCCCGTTAGAGATCATTGTGTCATAAGACAACTATCCCAATCACTATCACAAAAACCATATATCTACAAATTGCAATCACGACGAAGTAACATGCCTTGACTTGGACATCCTTTGAGATAACGAAGAACCCAAAGTGCTACCTCCCAATGAACAACCAATGGAGCTGACATAAATTGGGCCAATACATGCACTGAATAAGAAAGCTTAGGTCGAGTAATGGTCAAGTAAACTAGACACCCAATAAGCCTCCTATACTTCTCAGGCTAAAAAAAAAATCTCCCCCTCAACATGAGCAAGTTGATGATTTTTCTCCATGGGAGTCGAAATAGGTATTGAACCTAGTAAACTAGCTTCACTAACAATATCCGGTATATACTTCTATTGACTAAAAAATAGACCATTTGGGCCACAGGCCATCTCAATGGCAAAAAATACTTAAGGACCTGATAGATGAGATTTATTGATTATTTTCATGTCTAAAAATATCATTTATCCCTCATTTATTCTACTAGATTTAATCTTTTCGTCGAGTTTTCCTCCTTTGAATAAGTTTTACAAGAAAGAAAAGAATTGAAGAAATTCAAGGAGAAATCAATGAGAAGAAGAAATCAAGTAGAGAACACATCAAGAAATGCCGAATCAAGGAGAGAAAAGTTGGAAAGGGAACAAATATATCAAGAGAAGTTAAGCTGAAACTTTCAAAGGAATTGAGTGGAAGAATAAAAAACACGGGGGTCCCGTGTTTCCATAACACGGACCGTGTTATTAATCCCGAATATTGGTCTGTAAAGCTTTGTCAGCAGAACGGTTGGAAGAAAACACGGGGGTCCCGTGTTTCATAAACACGGACCGTGTTTTCGATTAAAAATGTGTAACTGCCACGCGACTTGTTCCTGATAAAATTTGATATGAAAACAGAGTTCGGGATATCGGAAAAAAATATCGAATGTATTTTTCTTCCTTTATTCCTTTAGAACATACATGTAATGCACAATTCCAATCTTTGATCTTCTTGAATTCTATTGATGATTTGACATTCTGCACTTCAATTGATAAGTTTCCTCTATTCCTTTGTAAATTTCTGTATCTTCATTTTGCAGAATCTAAGTAGTTTTTGTGTAATTTTACTTGTGATCATTTCATTATTATCTAACTGTTGAAATAATAGAATTTGTGAATGTGTTATTGTCATTAATTTTTAATATTTCTGTATAATTGTATGGATTGTGAATATACAGAAATTTGAGTAATTAGAACAGGGTAGGATGAATTGAAGATGGAATCATAACTTAATTATCATTTCATAATTTAAATGTTTGATTCTACATGAGGTTTAATTGAATTAATGGTTTGAATTGAATGATTCCATATCATAGATTAATATTCTTGAACTGATTAGATTGATCACCTATTTGGTTTAGGACTTAGTTTTTGCTAAGACAATGAAATTAATCCGTAATTGTTAATTAATTTGTCTCTAGTAGCAAGAAGACCATTAATTCGTGCAATTGCATGATCCGAGCTTGTGTGATTATGATTGTAGTTGGCTACTTCCCGTTCATAATGCTACCATTAATTGAATCTAGTGTTCGTAACCTAGGTTATTAATTGGGTGCAAAAATAAATTGAGAGCATATTCAATTTATTAAGGTTGAGAGGAAGTATAGAAATTATTATTCTGAATTTCTTAAATCAACATTAAACTATTTAGAATCATTCTTTTTATGTGAATGTATGGCATTTTAATTCCATCACCAATTCAATCCTCCCCTAATTGTAAAGTCGTGGTTAAAGCCTTAGTATAATTGAATTTAGTTAGGAATCAATGAAATTGTACAAACGGGTTTATAACATCAATAGCAAAATTAGTGATTAAAACGTCATTCCTTGTGGGTTCGACTCCTTCTTGCCGTATACTATGTATTTGGGGATTAGGATTTATTTGTTAAATTTATTGTGCATACGACAGTGCATCAGGACCCCAAGACCTTTTATATGAAAACAATCATTAAGATAGGCTTTTAATTTGAGCACGACATCATGAGACGACCCTACAATGATCAAATCATCAACATAAACAAGCACACATAATGACACATCGCATTTGGTGTAACAAAATAAAGAATAATATGCATATGGTTGTTTGAAACTAAACAACTTCAAGGCAGAAGATAACTTGGCAAACTATTACCAAGGCGCTTATTGAAGACCATGCAACACCTTACCCTCTAGACCTGGTGGATGATAACCTAGAGGAAGTTTCATATAAATCTCCTCCTCTAAATCCCCATGAAGAATAGCATTATGGACATCTAGTTGATGAATATTCCAATTTTGAGCAATAGAAACTGCTAAAACCATACGTATTATCACCGTTTTAGCTACAAGAGCAAAAGTTTCATTAAAATCAATACCAGGCAATTGTCGATTTCCAAAGACAACAAGTCTCCCTTTCAATCATTCAAGAGACCCATCTTGCTTATGTTTTGCCTTATACACCCACATACTCTCAAGACCCACTTTTCTCGAAGGAAATGTTTCTAATGTCCATGTACCTTGTTGTTCAATAGCATCTAGTTCATCTTGCATGACATTATGCTAACCTGAATGTTTAACAGCTTCAAAGAAAGACTTTGGTCCCTCCCATATGATGATAGCAGCCACAATGCCTATGCTTCATGGATAATTTAGCACAACTAACATAATAAAATATAGGAAAGGGTATGCCTAAAGACCACATTGAAGGAGGTGAACTAGTGATAGTGATGGGAGTAATTTTCTAAATTATGTTGGTGATAAAGCCTTTTAAACGAGTCGACGGTTTATGTACATGATGTCCCTTACCAAGAGCTTCATGAGAATCTATCCCAATAATATCAAAACTGCCCACATTAGGCTCCAAAGTTGTTGAGATTGGAGCAGCAACACCACGACCAGTTTGCAGAGGATGCTAGTTAGGTGATGGGTTGTGACTGGAGTTGTAGTGCCACCACCGGACTATAGTGCCTGCTGGTCAAAAGAGGCAGCAATGCTCCTCTAGTCAGCCATCGTAGGTCTCCCCATAACCTTAAGAAATTCATCATTATCATCCAAAACATGCGATTATCTAAGAAATGACTCGTTTATGTGATTATCGGTGATAAACGTTGGTTATTCCATATTGTCAAAAGGAAAATTATTCTCGAAAAAAAAACATTAGGAGACAGAAAAAATCTTTCTCTCCAAATTATAAAGTTGCCAACCCTTTTGACCAAATGGATAGCCTACAAATATACCCTTTTAGGATCGAGGACCAAACTTATCTTTGACCCTAGGTTGATAATTAGCATAGTATAGACATACGAAGATGCATATAAGAGAGTAATTTGGGGCATTTCCAAATAAATTTTCATATGGTGATTTCCCATTGAAAACAAGAGATGGATTTTGGTTAATCACATAATCGGTCATTAAAACACATTCACCCCCAAAACTCAAAGGTAGATTAGCTTGAAATTGTAATGATCGAGCAAAATTTAGGAGATGTCGATGTTTTCGCTCTACCCTACCATTTTGTTGAGGTGTGTCAACACAAGAAGTTTGATGAAACATTCCATTTTTGGTATAAAAAAGATGTAAACAAGTAAATTCATTCCCATTATCACTTTGCAAAATTTTTACCTATTTATCAAATTATGTTTGTTAAGCCATAGAAAAAAAAATCCTTAATTAATTATCCTACCTCACTTTTATCACTCATTGAATATACACAAACGATTGTTGAGAAATCATCAACAATAGTGATAAAATAATATGCACCACAACTAGAAGCAACCTTATAATCACCCCAAATATCGCAATGAATCATTTCAAACACATCAACAGTTTTATTCTTACTCAAAGGAAAAACACTGCTACTTTGATGAGCTACTAAACAAATTTAACAAGGATCTTTCGGATCATAAAAATCATTGCTCCCATTATGAGCCTTAATTTGACAAATAATAGGCAAAAGAGACACAACTTTTTGAGAAGGATACCTAAGCCGATGATTGCATAATTTTTGTTGTTCTATTATAGTAGTCTGATTAGCTTGAATTCGTTACCTTGGCTTGAACCAATATATCCAGTCACTTTGTTCACCTACTCCAATCAAAGTCCTTGAATTACGGTCATGTATGGCACATAGCTTATCAATTACTGTGATATAATAATTCAATAAAGCAAGTAATTGGAATGCATAAATAAGATTGGCATGTAAATCAGGAACATATAAAACATTATTCAAGCCATCACTCAACACTACACAACCTTCTTTAGTTGTCGTTGTTTGATTTCCATTTGATAACACAACTAGCAAAGGAGTAACATTATATATACTCTCGAATAAATTTATATTCCCAATCATATGATTCGAATAACCAGTGTCTATAATCCATTGAGTGGAGATAGACTTACCCTCATGTTTACTAGTAGCATCATTATTCTCTCAAGATTTTAACATACCCAACAATTATTGCCACTGACTATCAGAGATTTGTTGAACACCACTTTGATCAGCCTCCCCAATTCGCTGCCCAGAAGAAATACTAGTCTCATTTCAAGTAGCATTGGTGATGTTCCTATGGACATGAACACCACCTTTTCCAACACGAGCAGATTTACTACTACTGCCACCTCTAGTTGCTACCCTATTCTCTACGTACCACCATTTAGAAAACCCCACAAGTTGAAAACAAGTATCCTTCTCATGTCCTGCCTTGACACAATGAGCACAAGGTCTAAGGTTATGAGGATTATCACTCCCCTTGCCATAGGTGGTGCCACGCCCACATGTAGCCCCCTAAGCCACAAAGCTAACCACCTCAGTCTTCTTATCACTTTGATGAACGATCAAGTGATGCCTTTCCTTAGTCAACGCCTTAGAGAAGGTTTTGTTTAATGATGGAAGGGGTTCTTGCATCAAAATCTGAGAACGAACAGTACCATATATGGCTTAGTTAAGAGCAATCAAAAATTGATGAACCTCATGATCTTCTCGTTCCTTTACCAATGTTATTGCCACACCACACTGGCAAGCACAAGTAGAACCAAGTGCAACATAGCTTGCTAATTTGTCCCAAATCATCAGCATCTTACCATAGTAGTTGACCACCGAGTTGCCTCCTTGTTTAAGGTAAGTCAATTAGTTTGTAAGTTCATGGATCCTAGGACCATTTCTAACTAAGAAATGGGCTTGAATATCTTCCCACATATCCTTAACATTATCATTTATAGGTATACATCAAGTCTATGCATCAAGTGTATTATATTGCCATGCCCTGAGTATAGAATTCACCTACACCCATTGAGTATACATCGTAGATTTAGTCAACTTGGGTGGGTTAATCGATCCATCAATAAACCGAAGTTTTTTGTTTTCCTTGAAGGCGTTGTGGACAGATCGAGCCCATTCATAGTAGTTCACGCCACACAAGACCATAGGGGATATTACTCGGTTTGTGTTTAATGTTGGATTCAAGTAGTATGGAGAAGATTGGTCAATATCCTTGCCATTGTTGTCTTCTCCCATTGTCATAGGTAATCAAGAAGAATGTGTGGAAAAGAAATTGTTTATGAGCTAACCTACTCTGATACCATGCTAGATTCAAGAACAAGATGAAGGAGAAAGGCTCTCTATGTTTTTGTATATTTGCCATTGAATGGCTGCCCAATATTTATACAAAGGCCTAGACTAAAACTAGGTTAAAGCTAGCTAAAAATTGGTCCAGAGAATAAGCTAACTATATAAAAAAGATATATACATATCCTAAATACACGCAAAGAACATTAACAAACTAGTTAATATCCTAATAAAGCCAAGATGATTAGAATATTATCTTATTACTCACAAACCCTAAATTAAAATTATATAAATAATAGATATTTGAAGTTGGAATAAAATAGAATGAATTGAAATCAATAATACTACACTAGAAATGCGACACCAAATAATATCTAAATTCAAAACTTCAAGAAGAAACAAATAATGACATATACCGAATATAATTCCTAACCAAAGTTGAAAATTGATATTGGATACAAAAAACAAGAGATGACACTAGGGGTAGACGTTCCAACGATGATTTTATTAGACAAATTTAAGTACAACGATGACAAAATTGACAAAGAGAAAGGGATGAACAATCATATGTCATGTTAATGGACCGTTGGGAGGTGATGGTGTGGCAGCTCGAGGGTAGAGAACATTGATGGTATGTGCTAGGGGAAAAGATTAGGGTTCACGACTTTGTGCAAAGGTAAACTAATGGAGATGAGATGCAGTGGCTATATGGGACGAATGCAAGATAGCAATGCAAAAGCAGTGTGTTTCAACTTATTTATTATATATATTTCTAATTAAATATTGTAGTTTGGTATTATTAACAACGGTGAAAAAACCATCATCAAATAGAGAGAAAAAAATCTAGTCTTTTATGACTTTTTGTTACCTCCAGATTAATAATAGATGATAAAAACTTTAAAATATTAATATGACTATCTATATCAAGAATGTATACATTTTTTTAGTAATTTATCTTTAAAGAACTTTACAATCGATGGTACTTGACTAGGAGCAATTTAAAGAAGAGTAACCTTCGAGGAAGTTTTTTTAGATGTGTATGAGTTCATTAAAAAACACCAAATAACAACTCGCAATTGGTTTGCCAAGGTGTTACACTCTTAAAAATGAATATTTAATCATTATAAATTAAGAAAAAGATTGGTGTCTTTTACAATTTTTCACAACTATGCATGGAACCATCATGTTTTCTTATAATAACCACTACCATTTGTACACTTTGTTTCCATACTCTAAACATGATACTTTTTTACAATGGTGTTTGTTTAAAGTAGAATAACAGTGATCAAACCATTGTTGTTTAGGTGTTATCTAATTTAACATCTGTAGTAATGACACTTTTTTATGATTAATGTCATAATTAATGTATTCCTACTTGTATTATCACTATTTTTATAAATTTTGGATATAGGCTCAAAAGAATAAGGCGTAAGAAGATTTATGTGTCAAGAGTAACTTGCACCTGTATCAGCACAAATCAAAGAAGGCTCACAGAACAATACACTCAACAAATAAAGTCATCTTCTAGCACATGGAATCCCACCCTTATTTAAATATCAATAGAATGAGATGAATTAATACACCTTGACCATAATTGTAACACCCCCAAATTTCACTCTTGGAAAATTTTGAGTTTGAAAGAATAGTGCGAAAGTTAAAACATAATTTGGGGAATGTTACCACCACACCTAATACAAGATAAATGTCTACCATCTATCTCATACTAGATGCAAGGCTAAAACCATCCAAAAAAATTCAACAAACATCTATGCAGTGAGGATAAACTCCCACAAGGAGATACCCATGTGTAGATGGAAAGTGAACCATTTCACTAAATAAAATCCTCGCTAAATAAATCAACGGAAACCTATAAAATAATCCTGGACTTTAAAAGTTAAAAAGATAAAGGATATTAAATCTAATTAAATCTCCTAAGAAATCATAAACCAACTAAATACAAATCAAATGAATGATTTATACACCAAAATAATACATTTGAGATACAATAAAATCTGAAAGGAGAACCAAGGGGCATCCCAACAATGGAGCCAACTTTATTCGTCAAATCAAATCACCGAATAGCCTACTCTCAAAGTCTAAGGAAAACATTCCTCCCAACAATAAGACCTTCAATACTAAACCTGCACAAATGGTCTGCTCCCCACCATCAGTGGATCATCACAGGACCCAAACAATCAAGGTAGTACCAATACGGGTCTGGTACTGAGTAAATCACGACTATTTAACTCATGGAAGAAAACATGATACACATAAGATATGACAGTCTTTAGCTGACAATACTCATGTTTATTATACATGTGATACATATACTATTCTGCTCATGCAATAATGCATACTCGATTACACATGCGATACTTATACCATTCTACTCATATAGTAACGCATGCTCGATTATACACACCATTTTACACATATAATAACACATGCTCGATCATACATATGATACATACAATAGACCATGGGGTCACAGACTCATGCATATAATACATGCCTAAACATGACAATACATAAGGTACAAGCATATAAGAAAATCATGATCACATGCTAAGTAACACATACTACCCTAGAAGGTATCGTTCTGCACATCCTACCCAGAAATGTAACCAGACCACCAATAGATAGTACACCTAATCACTTAAGTATGCATACCCTGTAACACCCACAAATTTTACACCTTTTTTTAAAACAAGACTTATGAATTAAAACCGTAAAATTCGGGGATGCTACGGCCAAACTTAATACTAGACCGGTTTACTCCTACCGTCCCAGTACCAATTGCTAAGGCTAAGAAAACTACACATACATTAATAAATAACCCAAATTCATAAATATGAAAATCAGAGTATGTACTTGTCTTTACATAATTTGAAACTACTAGCTATTATTTTCTAGGGAATAAAATAACAATAATAATAAAATTATTTCTACAGACTCAAACATAATTAAAAGATAAATGGGTAATAATCTCAAAGGAAGACCGACCACACCACTCTTAGAATATTGAATCCATCCTAATCATCACTCGGCCCCACCTAATGTCCCATAGACATCAGTAGCATCAAAATAAACATCTCCTAACTGCAACAAGTCAGATGGGCCCTCTACTCGTGGGAATAGGCAGCACCCATAAAATGGGTGATTAGTACGCTACGTACTGAGTAAGGTAACCGAGCACTAAGGCCAACACACAATATTAAACAACCAATGCATAATAATAAAGAAGCATAGAAATCAATCATAATAGCACAAAGATAAAATAAAAAGCTCAGGCGAAGTGCCATGATTCAATATAGATAAGATTATTTACTTCATCAAACCTTTGTCAAATTTATTTTCACACCATGCTCTTTTTTAACTCCATACGAGTACAGGAACCCCATTCTTTTTGCTATAGAATCAATCTCCAGGGAAATTTTAGCTCCTGGCCACTATTCTAGCCGGTGGATCGGTCACTTAGGGTACATACCCTACCACTATTATATGCCGGTGGATCGGTTTGGCCCTTTCTCGTACGCTGTTCTACTGTAAGTCATTAGTATCTTCCTACATCTTAACAACATATATGGTTTGGTTTGTTGAGCTCGGGATCCCTCACTATTTTAGCCCGTGGATATGTCACTAGGGTAATATACCCTACCACTATTATACGCTGGTCGATCGGTCTCCACGATATAGCAGTACCTGGCCACTATTATGCCGATGGATCGATCAGGGCCCACCTCAACATCTTCCACTTTACGTAATTAATGTTTTAAGTGTCTTATTCAGGAAAACCCATACCAAGACATGCAAGTCTGCCTTCTACCATGCTTACTTTTCAACTTGGGCTAACCACTCCAACCCTAGTTAACCACTCCCAACATTGTTAACCATGACATACTGAAACACCCATGCAAACCCTATCTCCACGTTAACCCTACTCCCATGCAAAACCCTACTCCCATACCAAACCCTAGCTCCACCATGCAAAACCTGAGACAGCCATGCAACCATTAATACCACCATGCAACCCTAATATCACCAGGCAATCATTAATACCACCATGCAAACCCTAATACCACAATGTAATCCTAATACCACCATGCAACCATTAATACCACCATGCAAACCCTAATACCACCATGTAACCATTAATATCACCGTACAAACCCTAATACCACCATGCAACCCTAATACCATGTTGTTACACTCCTCTTCATTATTATACAACCCTATCATGCATGTCCTAAGGCCACATCATACCATAAAAATAACACAATCATACACATAAATCGCATGCCATGATTTATTTGCACAAACACACCTTAACTCCATATCAGGCTACATTTACAATAATTAAACAATATACACATAAAATACACAATAAAGCATATCACATGGCATGCATGGCATACAAATCACATATTACACAAATGGTCTTAGCACCCCTTACCTAAAAATGTCACTGGTCTTGGAGCACGCTCCTATACTACTTGAGGGCTTTGACTGGGCTTACCTAGTATGGGGAAAATACTAGAATTAGATTCTAAGACTTGATTTTTAATTAAAAATAATACTATACTAAAATTACCATATAATATACTACTAAAAAAATACTAATTATAATACTAATGCAATTTAAAATGAATGGTGATATAAGGGTTTCTACCCTTCACCAAAATAATACTACTCATGATAATAATAATAATACTGATTTTATTAATAATAAAATATTAGTAGTAATAATATTATTAATAGAAATAATAATAATAATAATAATAATAATAATAATAATAATAATAATAATAATATAAGCTTAAAAATTACAATGTGGGGCTTTTGACCTACCTCCAAAAATGAAATTACAATTAAATAATAATATTAATAATATATATTACTTATAATAATATTAAAATAGTAAAGATAATAATCATAATAATGTTAATTATAGTAAAAATACTAATAATAGTAATAAAAATGCAAGGGTGCGAACCTTAATTAAAAATTAAGGTTTGGGCGCTCCTGAAATAATTATACTAATAATAATAATAACATTATTAATATAATTATTAATGATAATAAACTTATAATAATTCAAATAAATTCCTAAAATTCAAAACTAACAATCTAATTATCTCAAGAATAATCTCAACCCTCCCAACAAAATTTATCAATAATATTACATCTAATAACAATAATAATAATAATAATGATAATAATAATAATTATAATCAAATAACCATTAAATATTTAAATAAAAATAAAATAAATTTAAATAAATAGAAAGGAAGGGTTGAGAGCATCTAGGGTTTTGCCTTGAGTCGGTGGATATGGGTGGCACCGGTGGTGGTGCACGACGGTGGTGGCGGCCTGAAAAGAAGGCTAAAAGGGAAAAAGATGTAGAAAAAGAGGAGAGGAGAAGGAGAAAAAGGAAATGAAGGTTATGGTTCGGTAGAGGAGAATTAGTAGAAGCTTTTGGGTGGTTCATAAGGCAATAGAAGTGGCAGATATGGTGGTGAGCAATGGCTCGAAGGCTGTGGGGGTAAAATTTCTAGTTAGATGGGTCGGGGACTTCGCACGGCTATCGTGGCTCATGCGAGAAAAATTGAGGGAGATGGTTGGCTCAGTTAGCTAGAGGGCCTTGCAGGGAAGGTTTTGGTAGGCCGAGGTTGCGGCGAAGTTGGCTAATGGAGGCGGACGGCTCGTCTGAAGTCACAATGGTGCACAGTTAGCTCTAAGGGTTTCGAGAAGAAGAAATCTCGAAATCATACAAACTAAGGCTATTTATAGAGTTTAGAGAGATTGGTAGGGTTTTGAGGGTCGGTAGGATGGTATTTTAAATAGGGTTTAGGGTACCCGACGACGGTAATCGGTCGGAGAAAGTATTGGTCGGGTCCAACATTCGCAAAGCAAAAGAGAAAAATCGAGTGAGAGATAAGGGAAAAGGATTATACTAAGCCGAGCTACGAGTCAAGGGAAAGATAAAGAGGGAAGAAATGGCCAACCAAATTGCACGTGGCCGACAGCACATTTTCTAACCTTTGAAAGTGCAGGTTAATGGCTGAGTTAAAGGAGGAAGAAGGAGGAGGTGAGCCAACGGTCGAGGAAAGGAAAGAAAGAAAAAGGAAGTCAATCGGCCAATTATAACAACCATAAATGGGGCCCACCGTTCAACAGGAAATAGGCACAAAACACAGCATTTCAGCTACCAAAGGAAGAAAGACGGCGCTAGGCCTCAGAAGGAAAGAAGAAAGAAAGAAAAAAAGGAAAGAAGGAAAAAGGAGGGAAGAAAAAGAACAAAGAAAAAGGCAAAAGAAAAATTTAAGTGGTTTGGGATCAAATAAATTAATTAGAATATTTTTGCTATTTAGAATAAAATATTTAATGACAATAATATTAAATTTCCTTTTTAGGCTAATTTATGGTTTTTAAAATATTTTTCCTAAATTCCTTTTTAATTAGAAAAAGCTTAATTTTTTATTTATAAAAATATTTATAAAATCTTATTAATTTGCCCTAAATAAATCCTTCCCTTTCCAAATAAAATAAATAAATTAATTAATTCCCTAATAAATCCTTATTTCATTATATTTCTTAAAAAAAATAATTTTGGGGCATTTCATACCACCTATAGGACCGAAATATATCGAGACACTTATAGAGTAGAAAAGGGCCTCTCTAGACCTCGTAAGGCACCCGAGATCACAGAATAGAAAAACACCGGAATGGTACCAAGTGAATACCAAACCTAACTCGGATAGCTACCATGAGTGATACAAGTCCCAACTCAAGATCTTTCACTTTAAGTGATTAATATTTTATTTAAGAATTTAACCAATCATAAATCAGGCCCACATAACGGCACTTAGCTCATATCCATCAACACAAAGAATTTCCATTATTATATCAATTTCAAGTGGCATTAAAGCCAAGCGGCATTAAAGCTGAACCAATCCAAGTAGCATTAAAGCCGAACGAATCCAATAGCGTTAAAGCTAATTCAATTTACGTGGCATTAAAGCTGATCCAATTCATGTGGCATTAAAGCCGAATAATTGTAGGGGCATTAAAGTTGAATAATTCTATGGTATAAAATACAACATAAGGTATCATGCAATTTCAATCCATACTCGACCACGGATACAGTTTTCTCAATCGATTATAATTTAGGTACATTAGAACATACTCCAAAATCATCAAATATTTTATAATTAACCGGACATGCTAACAACATAATCATACTCGGCCCTTCACATACCCAAATATGTACAATACTTAAGAGGCACACTAACATGCGTTCGCATTGAATCTATAACGCATACATACATACAATGTTCAAGCGTCATATTAACACGCGTTTGCATTGAGGCTATATGTTCACACATTCGTACAATTACTACATAGAACACAACATATGCTTGACATGATTAAATAATTAATAAGCATGCTCATCACCTTCCACTCAAAGCAGACAGACATTTTAGATTCTATCATAAGTAAAGGTAAATGATGAATTACCTAAATCTGAAGCTAGCTAAGTAAATTGAGAAAGAGAGAGCTATCAAGAGCTTGACAATCTACAGGAATGTTTTCCTAGATCACCGATGGAAATCGAAACTAGGTTAGAAACTATCTTATCAATTAATAATTCAAATATTATAATAAAATCAACATAAATGGACACTATTAAGATTTTTCTCAAAAAACATGCCCAAAACCTGACTCCTAGTGTCACACTATTAAGATTTAAAATTAAATATTAACCAAATCAAAATTAGCATTTATCACTTGGGACATTTAAAATTGATTTGGAAAGTAGGGGAAAGAATAATAGATTATAAACGATTTTATCGAAAATGGCTTACTCATTAGGTTTTACAACTAAAGAAGCAAACCAAAAATTTTTAAAATACCAATTTAACTCGACAATATAATAATAAAATTCACATGATTTTAAATCAAAATTATAAATCTACTAGGTGAGAGAAATATAAGCAAATCATTTTTATAAAACCATATCCGAAAATTTGGATTTTTAATGCTTGTACTACAAACCAACCAATTTATTTTTATTATCTTAAATCGATTGCTTAAGAGTACAATTAAACTAATTTTAAATAAATCTAGATAATGAATTTCAACAAAAATAATCTTCTGAATCACCAGTTTAAGATAATTAATTTCTTAAATTAGGGTTTCAAATCCCAAGACACAAACTTGGATAATTTAAATCAATTAATTACAAATGAAGTTATTAGAATGCATATACAATCATTTCAACTATTTCTATAAATTCAATTTTAGAAAAAAAATATACAAATGACCAATTCCATAGTTTCATTTGAAATCTAAGGTTTTAGGCCCGAAAATGCAATTCGGTTGAATTCTATTAATTTAATTTAATTAAATGTTTTGAAATACAATTAGACATACTTTTATAACATATTATATAATCAATTGCTCAAAACCAATAAAAGAAATACCCAATTTAATATGATTAGGATTTTTTAACCCGAAATGCAAATCCAATTAATTCTTACTAAAAACATATAAATTGACAATTCAAAAATGTAATTAAATGTTTTCTATTATAAATTATATAATCAATTGAATAAAACAACCCGATGACACAATCCAATTTAAACCCACAAGAGTTTTTACCTAAAAATCCAATTCTGATTAATTTCAAACAATTTTCCCAAATCAACACTTCTGATATAAAATTAAATGCATTTCAAATGGTATTATAAAATCAATTAAGTAAAACAACTCAATTTCATCACACTTGGATTTTGACATAGAAAGTCAAGCCTGATTAATTCCGCATAAATTTCTCAAATTGACAGTTTCAACATGAAATTAGATACATTTCACGGCATATTATAAAATCAAATTATCCAAACTAGCTCAATCGGACGAATCTAAAAAATTCGGGCATAACCCAGCTATAAATCTGATTTTCACAAATCAACCTAATACACTACAATTAACCACTCTAAATCAATCATACAACATATATATACATAATCAAACAATTAATTTAGCTTTTCATAAGCTAATTCATACTCAATTAATCAAATCAAATGTTAGGGATTTTAGAAATTTATACCAAATCAAATCCGCAGATGAAGGTTGGAGGAACTTCGTCGGAGGGTAAGGACAACTCGCCGGCGGTCAGGAGACATCGATAGAGGCCTAACGACAGTGGCGCAACCTGCACGGTTGTTCCTATTGTGCGCTATTGCTGGTTGTTGCTACTACTACAGCTACTCGAGGCTATTGCTTGTTGCGGTGGCCGGTCGTGGCCGGCGATGGCTGGAAGTTGGGTAGCGTGGAGGAGCAGGGAGGAGGAGATGGCAGGGGTTGGGCTGCTATAAATAGGCACAGGTCAGGAATAGAGAAAGAGAAGAGCAGGGAGAGAAGAAGAGAGAAAAGGAAAAGAAGAGGGAGGAGTCGGGTAACCGGTTTGGTTTTTTTTTTTCATTTTTTACAAATACACATATAAAGAAATTCTAAACATCTAAAAATATTGTTGGAAAATTTTATCTAAAATTTATTTAACGAAAAACCATTTCATAATGTTCCAAAGGCTTAAAATCGATATAAGAGCTATATAAAGAATTTTGGAAGTATTTTTGGAAGAATTAACGAATGTAAAAATTTATATTATTTATGGAAATATATTATAAGACCTTGAAATAATATTCAAAAGTATATAAGAAAATATTTAGATTAAATTCTAATAAAACGAGACTAATTTAAATAATTTCCAAAATTAGTTTTCCGCAAACCAAAAAGGGTAAAACAGGAGAAAATTAATTTCGGAAAGAAATTCATAAATAAGCTTTGAAAATCTTTTTAATTTAAAAATTTCTGAAGACTTAATGACTTTGGAAACTAATAAATTCGAAGTAGGAAATATTTTCTACAAATAGAATTATTAAAATAAATTTGACTATTTTAAATGGAAAATTTATAATTTAAATAACATATATACCGTTAACGAAATATAACTAAAAAAAAAGTCGTAATCATCAACGAAGTTATAATTGAAAACGAATGTATAAATATTAAAAATCAAAATACGAGGAAAATGAAAATATATATTTTAATCGTAAATTGAAATCATATGAATATAATAAAATCATAATCGTGAACGAATTTATCTAGAATCATCCGCAATGACAACGATTAATTAAATTCAATTATGAAGTCGAAATCGTCGATAAATCTACAAAATGAATCATAACTAAAATAATTAAATATTTATATCAAATTACACTAATAAAATAATTAAACTTAATAAAATTGAATTTTAAAATATGGGGTATTACAATAATGTTTTTATTTAATAGCAACAAAATAATTACCAACTCAAGTTGAAGCAGTATATAGCTTTTGAGTTGGAGATCATTTACGACATTATCAGATCTAGTATGATATAATTAGGGGTAAACAAATTAAAGTATTATTATTATTATTCTATTACTATTACCATGTATTTAATTACTATTATTGTTATTTTTACTATTGCGATCATTATTATAACATTTATCATCATCACTATTATTATTATTAAAAAAATTAATATAATGTGATCGATCCAATATTAATGGTCAATATAAGTTCATACTTTACAAGGACCATATAAGATATGAATATAGCATAAAAGTAAAATAATATTGGAACTTAATCTTTATCCAGCTTATAACGGAGATGAAATATAATTTATGGCTTAAAATAAAAAAATTAAATAATTCAATTCAAAAGACTTCTACATTTTAAATATCACTTATAAATTTACAACACCTCTAAAGATAAGATAATGACAAAAAAAATAATTCAAGGATCCGAGTCTAATACTATTAAATTCAAAGAATAAAATAAACCAAAATAACCAAACTTAAAATAATTAGATTCGATATATATTGAAATGGAAAAAATAGCACAAACATAAATATAAAATGACTTAAATTTAGTTCAAATCTGACTAAAAACTAGACTAATATAAACCTATTCAAACCCAACCCACACTCGAACTAAAAGTAAAATATTCTGAATTTACACAAATGTTTCTTAACTTGACCCAATCCAGTATAATAAAATAACCTAAGTTTATCTAACTCTAAAACTATCTAAATCAAATCTAATCCTACCTGAATTGATAAAACACTACCCCAAAAAGGGGTTTTAATATCAATTATTTTATAGTTTTAATAACAGTTTTAAATCGTCATTAAACCACCTTTTATTAAATCTTTAACAACGATTTATAATCGTTATCAAAACTTTATATTTAAAAACGGATTTCAATTAACAATT
Organism: Tamarix chinensis; assembly: GCA_030549775.1. Lineage (NCBI taxonomy): Eukaryota > Viridiplantae > Streptophyta > Magnoliopsida > Caryophyllales > Tamaricaceae > Tamarix > Tamarix chinensis. Next base: position 64,490,698 of record CM060174.1, read on the forward strand.
GTTGTTAAAAAAAAGGTTTTAATAACGGTTCTTCCATAAAATTGTTGTTAAAAACAAAATTTCAATAATGGTTTTCAAGTAAAAACTGTTGTGGAAACCATGTTTAAATAATGGTTATACAAAAACTGTTGTTAAAACATAATCGAATTAGGGTTTCAATCATTGATTATGTATTTATTAAACCCTAATACGTATTAAATGAGCATAAATTTGATATTTAATGGACAATTTTAATAATAGTTCTTAATAAAAACCATTAATAAAACTTATGTTTTAATAACGGTTATAATGATAACCATTATTAAAAGTCTATCATCGAATTAGGGTTTCAGGGACTGATTATTCATTTATTAAACCCTAATACGTAATAATTGAGCATAAATTTAAGATGAAATATGTGGTTCTAATAACAGTTCTTGATAAGAACCATTATTAAAACTACAGTTTTTTTTAAATATTTTTTCTATTTTGTTCTTGCCCACATATATAGTTGTATGTTCAAATAATTACCAAATTTGCATTGTAAAACAACATCAATTCATAACAAATCTACAATCACACCATAATTTCAATCAATCTCTAATTAGTATGCATCTCTTAATACACCAGACATTCTCAATAATCAAAATTAGTAGGAATACCACAACTTGGTAGCTCTACACCCCAAAGTAAAAAGTTCATAAATCTAGCCCAGAAGAGTGAAAGACATAGATGAAATACAAACCTGAACATGCACGTATTATATATAGATGTCTACCTAATACCGAATGAATGAGTGCATGTGCTTGGCCCATTGGTCTCTAACTTCATCAATTTCATCAACATTGTATTACTGGCCTCATGTGTAGTCATCGGTAAAAAACTACAATGCCCAAGTTTCGATGATTATGCTGTTAGCACTTACGTCAAGTACCAAACATATACGTCATGATCCATTAATGCAAAAATATCAAAAAACAAACACACATGGCTTGGATCTATGTTAACCAATCTGTTCTGGACTATTAGATCCATTACTCTACATACATAATATCCACATTCATTTTTGTTTCGTTGTTGTGGACACTGTCAAATGAATATAGTTAGCTCTCTAACTATTAGATATTAATTTGAATTAAAATAAAATACAAAATAGTTATCTTCCTACTCAGTATGGTAGGCTCATATTGAAGATTCTTTTGGTATGGGACACCATTCCCACCTCCCCTTTGATGCACCATCCGTAGTGCCCTAATAAATAGAGTTGGATACACAATATTGTAAGCATATATACATCAAATAATGAAAGTAGAATATATCTATAAATAACACAATGAAGTAAGAAGTGAAAAGTATACTAACATGTCGATAAATTCATTCCCACCACAACGAGCGACTTCAAAAGGCACGTCATAGGTTCGAAGGGAATCAAACACATAGAATTTATTAAGATTAGGTTGGACGGCGTACAAAACCCAATGTTCATGTGCGAGGTGAGGAATGAGATAGAGCTTGTTGTGTCCCTCAATCAAAACGCGATTTGCTAAATAGTTTATGTGCCTACCCTCTCTTATCGTACTACTGTCAGCTATGTAGTATGGGCACACAAATAAAATAGAGGATATCATTCCTTCCATCGCATTGCGATTAGCTACCAACCTATAGAAAAATCCCAAGTTTTGATTAATATACAGTTAGCACTTACATCAAGTATCAAACATATATGTCATGATTCACTAATAGAAAAATATCGAAAAGAAAACATACATGGCTTGGATCTATGTTGACCGATCTATTTTGGAGTATCAGATCCATTACTCTACATACATAGTATCCAAAATCTTTATCGTTTTGCTGTTGTGGACACTGTCAAATAAATTCAGTTAGCTCTCTAACTATTAGATATTAATTTTAATTAAAATAAAATACGAAATAGTTGCCTTCCTACTTACTATGACAGGCTTGTATTGAACATTCTTTGGGTCTGGGACACCATTCCCACCTCTCCTTTGATACGCTGTCCGTAGTGCCCTAATAAATAGAGTTGGATACACAATATTGTAAGTACACATATATCCCTCAAATAATGAAAGCTAGGCGAATATATGTATAAATAAGCTAATGAAGTAAGAAGTTAAAAGTATACTAACATGTCGATAAATTCCTTCCCACCACAACGAGCGACTTCAAAAGACACGTCATAGGTTCGAAGGGAATCAAACACATATACTTTATTAAGATCAGGTCAAACGACGTACAAAACCCAATGTTCAGTTGCGAGGTGAGGAATGAGATAGAGCTTGTTGTGTCCCTCAATCAAAATGTGATCCGCTAAATAGTTTATGTGCCTACCCTCTCTTATTATACTACCGTCAGCTATGTATTATGGGCACACAAACACAATATAGGACATCATTCCCTCCATCGTAGCTACCAACCAATGGACGACAAAAACTATGCATATTTGTTAATAAATAATAACTCATATAAGAGGTCATAAAAATTCCAATTGTACAAGTTATGAGTACTAAAATATCAAAATAAAATAATACTTATGTGACATAGACGGCGTCACTCATGGTTGGCATACATTCCTAATTATAAATGTTGCTTATGTGAACCGTAAATACCATGTAAGTAGCATCCTCCCTCCCAACATACTCAAGATGACAATAAATGAAAATATAATTGTTCTTAAGGTATTTTTGGGCATAAAAATACAATAAAGCTATTGCTAGTGGAGGTTGGATTTTCTCTAAAGAAGAAATCTTTTGTGGGGCAATTGATTTATCAGATTTAGCTCTCTTTCCTTTAGCAGCGTCCTCTTTTATGTTGCATGTTCTACTAGTACCTCTCTTGATTTTACTAGCAGGAGCAATCTTCCTTTTTATTCCTTTCATTGCTAGGGAAATGGGAAATAATAATGAGACATTAATAACGGTAGTTTGACAACCATTGTCAAATGCATGAAAATTAATGGGCGGGAGAGTTTTGATAACAACTCTAGTTAAAAACCGTTATTAAAGGGGCAACGTTAAAATTTGGACGGATGTTTTAATAACGGTTTTACGTAAACCATTATTAAAAGAGGATTTAATAACGGTTCATATTAGAACCGTTATCAAAAGTAAGAAGCTTTTAATAACGGTTCTCTCAGGAACCGTTATTAAATCCTCTTTTTCATAACGGTTCTCTCAGGAACCGTTATTAAAACCCCAAAATAAAACTTATATTTCGCTTAGTTCTATTTCGTTCCAAAGTTTTCAGACTCTTTGCACCTTCATTCTCTGGCTCTCCTTCTCCTTGCAAACCCTCGCACCACCATACCATGCACCACCAACTCGCACCACCACACCGGCTCCTCTCAAGTAAAGGAAACCCTCGTACCGCCAACTCTCCACCACGCCTCTGCCATTGTCGGCTCTGCATGTGCGTGTTGTCATTGTTCCGAAGCTAGCTAGCACTTGCACCTTCATCCTCCATCATGTTTGAAGCCCTTGCCTCTCTCAACATTCTCACCATCCTGTTTGTAGCTAGCTCACTTTATGTATGTGTTTGTTCTTCCTCTCGTAACTTTTTATCTACTTATATATGTATATACATATAAATGCATGAAAGTTGCTATAGGGTTTCGTTTTTTTGTTTTTGAAAGATTGTGGTTTGTCATTCAAAAATGTGTTGGCTGAAAATTTTGCTGTTTGTTGTTGAATTTGTTGCGTTATTGTTATATATTAACAAATGCATGTGTTGGCCGAGACCTTTACATATATATATATATATATATATATATATATATATATATATATATAATATGAATGTAAGTGTAGAATTATATACATTTTCACTCATAAAAACTACACACACACACACACACACACATATTTTCATTAATAAGTATAGGAGACTAGTAATAAGATATAGGAAATGTCATATAATGAAATGTAAATATATTTTACATATGCATATGTTAATGATTTCTATTTGATGAGGATTAAATAGATATAGAGAATAAGGAATATATAAAGGTGAATAATTAAATAGAGAGAAATAATTGTGTATGATAATAATAATAATAATAATAATAATAATAATAATAATAATAATAATTAATAATATGATTTATATATTATGCTTTAATTATATTTAGCTAGGTTTAGGAATTAGGTTTTTTTTTGTGGTTTAGGGCTAGGTTTTATTATAATAAATTATGGTTAATTAACTAGGGTTAGGGTTAGGGTTTATCATTTATTATGGTTAATTATGGCTAATTAGGGTTAGGGTTAGGGTTAGAACTAATATCTTTTTGGAAACGTGTTAGCATGATTCGTATATATATATATATATATATATATATATATATATATATATATATATAGAATAGCATGATACATTTGAGATTAATTCTTTCTAAGTATGATTTGTATCGATAATATAATGGTACATTATTATGCTCAATACATAACATTCTAACATAATTTAATTATTTATTTTTTGTAGAGATATGGCCAACAAAAACATTGATAGGGATAGCAGTGATGAAGAAGGGAAGAGAGGACCTACGATTATGAGAATTATCATAGACATGAGGAATAGAAGAGAAGTAGTCGAGTTGGGATGGAATACTTACAATCTTCCCATCGGCCCTTACACAGATATGTTCTTGACCTACATTTCACTTGTGACCCGTAACCGTGCTCCTATCTCCTATAATAATTGGAAGCAGGTTCCACAGGGTTATAAGGAGCATATTTGGCATGAAATCATGGTAAATATGCTATTTTATGTAATCATTTTTGTATATCAAATGTTATTAATTTTATTACATTAACATCCGTATACATCTACATGTCTTATTTTGCAGAGAGTGTTCAATGTCCCAGAGAGTAGGAAGAAATGGCTTCTTAGACATTGTGGGGAGCGTCTAAGAACCTTTAGGTCATATTTAGCTCGTAGAAAAATTTATAGAAAGAAGGATGGTTCTGTACGACAGAACCCACCCAAACGATATGGTTTCATCGATCAAGAAAGTTGGAACCAATTCATTGCTTATCGTCTTACGGTGGATTTTAAGGTACTTGTTAGATAACAATTAAACTTTTTGTATCAATCCTTTTATTATGCTTAATATTGAAATAACCATGTCATTATGTTTTGGCTTGACACATATGAAAAAAGTATCCAAAATAAAGAGATTGCCAAGCAAAATAAATACCGGCATAATATGGCTCGCAAAGGCTATGCGGGCCTTGAAGAGGAGTTGGTTTGCATTTTGTTATTATCTATTTACATGTAAATGTTGAATTTTATAATAATATTCTTAATTAAGAATATTTTTTGATTTGTAGCTCCTAGCCCAAGACTTGGACCCATATACCTCGTCCATTAATATTGGTACATTATGGAAGAAGGCTAGAGCAACAAGAGATGGATATATTAATGAATATGTTGATGTTGCAACCAAAAAAATTGTAAGTTTGAAGATATCTAGAACCCTACTTAGTTTTCTTTTAGAAAACTATTATATTATGCTTATTCCTATAAGTTAAATTTACAAGACGAACTTGAAACGTCAGAAGGTGAGGAGATGGACCAATATAGCATTGTGGCCTAGGCTACAGGAATTGTAGAACACCCTTGAAGACACAGGGGACTTGGATTGGGTGTTACGAGAACGAGCATATGTGGTCGATCTCGTGGTTCTCGTAGCACTAATGAGCAAGTCGCCATCCTCACCCAAAAATTGAACGTGGTATTTGAACGGATGGCAACATTGGAGCAAGAGTTGTCATTTATTAAATCTCATATAAGCCATTCGATTCAGTAGACCATGATCAGCTTCACATACCTAATGTAAATAGCATCAGAGATAGTTGTGAAGCTGATGCATTTCTTTCTACTCTTCCCGAGGTAAGCATTACAAACTATGAATTGTTATTAAATGTATTCGGTGTAATAAATTATTAATAATGTATAATATCTTTGTTTAGGGTTTACATAAATATGACTTATTAGCAAATGACCTTTCAACAATTTTGGTGAAAGGAAGGGTCTGCATTAGTCACAGTACCGAAACACAGACAATCAATGGGTACAATTTAGCCCTAAATACAAGGCCGGTGAGTATTGACACTCCAATCATTGGCAGTGCACACTTGCCTTGTTATAAAGAGGGCGATGAGGCAACCACAATACTAGAAGCTTATGGAAGCTTTGTGGTTTGGCCTGCGGATCAAATACATCTCACTACTGAAGAGGTATTGACATTTGACATCTTCATTAGACCTTGTTTAGTAGTTACATTATATATACCTTTTTCATATATATATTTATATGCTCAATATATATTTTGTTTAATATTATCAATTAAGGAATAAAAAAAAGACTACTTCTGCTAGTAAAACCAAGAGAGGTACTAGTAGAACGAGCAACACAAAATAGGGCACTGCTAAAGGAAAGAGTGCTAAATCTGAAAAATCAGTTGCCTCACAAAAGATTCCTTCTCCAGATTAGCAAAGCCAACCTCCACCAGCATTGGCTATATTATATTTTTATGCTCAAAACTACCTCAGGGACAATTATATTTTCATTGATTGTCGTCCTCAGTATGTTGGGAGGGACGATGCTACTTACATGGTATCGACAACTGACATAAGCAACATTTATAATCAAGAATGGATGTCAAACATTGATATTTTAGTACTCATAACTTATACAATTGGAATTTTTATGACCTCTTATATGAGTTATTATTTATTAACAAATATGCATTGTTTTTGTCGTCCATAGGTTGGTAGCTACTTGAGCTACTATGGAGGGAATGATGTCCTGTATTGTGTTTGTGTGCCCATAATACATAGCTGACGGTAGTATAATAAGAGAGGGTAGGCACTAAACTATTAATGAATCATGACATATATGTTTGATACTTGACGTAAGTGCTAACTGTATATTAATCAAAACTTGGGATTTGTAGTTTTTCACCAATGATTATGCACAAGGCCAGCAATACAATGTTGAAGAAATTGATGAAGTGAGAGAGCAATGGGCCAAGCATGTGCACTCATTCATTTGGTATTAGGTAGAGATCTATATATTCTACATGCATGTTTAGGTTTGTATTTTGTCTGTCTTTAAGTCTTCTAAGCTAGATTTATAAACATTTTTCTTTGGCGTGTAGAGCTACCAAGTTGTGGTATGCCTAATAATTTTGATTCTTGAGTATAAATGTCTACCAAGTTGTGGTTGAAAACCGTTATTAAAACTGTAAAATAACCATTATTAAAACTACTTTTTGGGGTAGTGTTTTTTTATTCCTTAATTGATAATATTAAACAATATATGTATTGAGCATATAAATATATATATGAAAAAGGTATGTGAAATGCCCTGAAAATTCCTGATTATAAAAATTATGTTTAATTGAGGTTTTATTATGAAAATTAAATAAATAAATTATTTTTATTAAAATAAAATCAAAATTAATTAGGAGAAATCATGAAGGAATTTAAAATGTTTTAACTAGGAGAAATTTAGGTATTTTAGCTAATTAAAGAACGAGAAAATAGTTTCAAATTAATACAAATTTTATAAATAATTTAATTGAAGAAAGTTAGGTGTTTTGATAATTAAAATAGAATTTATGAAAGATCTTTTAAAAATCATATTTCAATTTGAAAAGGGATTTAAATATTATTTTATTTAAATATTATTATTTTTAAATATCCCAAATATTCTAATTAATTTAATTAACCTAACCCATTATTTTCTCTTCCCCATTTTCCTTTTTCCTTTTCTTTCTTTTTCTTTCTTCTTCTTTTCTTTTTCTTTTTCTCCTCGCCGACCTAGGCTGGCCCGTGGCCCTGTCTTCCTCTTTTCCTTCCGTCTTTGGCACAGCTCAACCCAGGCAGCCGTCAACCTTCTCCCCTCCCTCTCGGCGCTGTGTTTCTTTTCTTTTTCCCTCAAAGGGCGGCATTTAATTTAAACGCCTTTACCTTGCATCATCCGGCCCGATCTACCTTTCTTACTTTTCTTTTCTTTTTTCCTGAACCACCTGGTTTCCCCCACCTTTCTTCTTCTTCTTCCTTCTTTCATAGCCCCGTTCGACTTGCAACCTCAGTTGCTGCCCAGCCAATATTTTCGCCGCTAACTTCGCCATTGATCCGGCCAATCTTTCTCCTCTCTCCCTCACCGATTCAACAGCCTCATCAGCCCAACCTACTTCTCCCATTTTTCACGCGATCCCCTTGCTTTTTCCTACACAATCCCTACCCCATTTACACTCCCACCGGCCAACCTCACCACTGTTTACCCTAACCCTACCTTCCTTACCCTATAACATATCCATGAAACCCTAACTTCCCTTCTAAAGCCTATAATTACCCTCGTAAGCTACCATGTATCGAGTTTTTAGCCACCATCCCAAAAATCATCTTTTTTTTGCCGCCGCCCCTTTAGACACCTCTAGCCCAATTTCCCGCCACCAAACTCTTCCTTGATCCACCCTCTAACTAACTAAGGCTCCCTTATCCCTTGATTCTTCCTATACAAGTATCCCTAGCTGTGTGAGCTTCCCTTGCCGATCAACCCTCTCTTCCACCTCCGCCACCCTTTGCACCGCCCTTAGCCACCACTTTCAACTCTTCCACATCTACTTTCACCTTCCATTCTCTTCTATAGAAAACCCTCTACCTTCCCCTAACTTTATGTTCCTCTTCCTCCCTCTCCTCCTCTCCTCTCCTTCTAGGTAGTCCTAAACACCCCAACTCCCACCTTCATTCTCCCTATCCTTTTCCCAACATTCAATTTTTCCCCTTTTCTTCTCTTTTTCTAGCCACCGCCGCCATGCACCATTGCCGATGCCGCCCATCCCCACCAGCTTGAGGTTGAACCCTAGACACTCTCAACCCATCACCAGTGAAACTTTTTTCTCCTTCTTATTTTATATAATTAATTTCTAAAATAAAATCTTTAATCAGCTAAAATACCCAAATTTTTCCTAGTTAAAACAACTATAAATTCCTTATTGATTTGTTCTAATTAATTTTCTTTTATTTTAATCAAAATAATGTATTTAATTAACTTTCATAATAAAACCTCATTAAAATATAACTTTTAAAATTAGAAATTTTTGGGGCATTTCACCGATCCACCAGCATAATAGTAGTAGGGTAAGTTACCGTAGTAACCAATCTACCTATAAAGATAGTGGGGGATCCCGAGCTCAATAAATCAAACTTTGTATGTTGTTAAGATGTGGGAAGACTCAAATTACTTACAGTGGAACACCGTGTGAGAAAAGGGGCCAGACCGATCTATCGGCATATAATAGCGGTAGGGCATGTACCCTAAGTGACCGATTCACCGGCTAGAATAGTGGCCAGGAGCCAAAAGTGCCCTAGAGACCAATCCATCGGTAAAAATAGTGGGGTTCCCGTACTCCTATAGACTTGATAAAAAGCATGTTGTGAATCGATTTCTGATTAGAGATTAATTAAGTAATTAATCCGGATTATATATATGGCCCTTTGTACCTTTACCTGGATGGTCGTATGCAATTATGATATCATGATGGTCTTTATGTTCCTTTGGTCTTTATGTACTAAGTGTGGTTGTAACATCCCCAGAATTCATGGGTTTTAATTCAAATGTTTCTATTTTAATTTCTTCCGTAAAAAAATAGTGAATTTTGGGATGTTACAAGTTGGTATCAGAGCGTTGGTTCTAATAACCATGCTTTTGTTGGATAATTTGTAGTTTAATGAAGTTTTTCTTGTTTCAAAAAATTTATTCTTAGAGTTGGTTTAAGAAAACCTTTTTCCATTTCAAATTTTTAGCTGATACCAACATGTGGTATCAGAGCTGATTTCGACCCTCTTCCATTTTTAAATTTTTTTTAGTTGATACCACAAGTTGGTATCAGAGTGGTTGATGCTTTCAATCACGCTCTTTCGATTTTAAAATTTTTAAGTTAATACCACAAATTGGTATCGAAGCTGGTTTCGACCACACTCTTTTTATTTTAATCTTTTTAAGCTCATAGCACAAGTTGGTATCAGAATGGTTGATCTTTTTTACCATGCCTGTGTTTGAAAATAAATTAGGTTTATGAAATTTTTATTGAATTTTAAAGTGTGTTTCGACTGTTCTTCCATTTTTAATCTTTTTAAGCCGATGCTACAAGTGGTATCATTTTCAAAATGAATTTGGATTACAAAGCTTTCCTTGATTTTTAATCATTTTTGAACCAAAAGGGATTTTTTATTTTTAAGCGTTTTGATTACGGGCACGGTGTGAATTGAAGGGTAGAATTTTATTAATTTTATTCTAAAAATTGTTTTTTTTTATAAAACATTTTTTGTAGGGTATCCCTATCCGCTTAAAACCTTTTAACCTTAACCCTAGGCGCTCTCGGAGACGTCGGGGCGAAGTCTGTTTTTAAAGAGGTAGTAATGAAATGCCCCAAAAATTTCTAATTTTAAAAATTATATTAAAATGAGGTTTTACTATGAAAATTAATTAAACAAACTATTTTTATTAAAATAAAAGAAAATTAATTAGGACAAATTAAGACGGAATTTATAATTGTTTTAACTAGGAGAAATTTGGGTATTTTAGCTAATTAAAGATTTTATTTTGAAAATTAATTATATAAATTATTTTATTTAAAACAAGAAGGAGAAATAGTTTCAAATTAATATGAATTTTATAAATAATTTAATTGAAGAAAAGTAGGGTGTTTTACTAATTAAAATAGAATTTATGAAAAATCTTTTAAAAATCCTATTTTAATCTAAAAAGGAATTTAAATATTATTTTATTTAAATATTATTATTTTTAAATATCCCAAATATCCCAACTAATTTAATTAACCTAACCCATTATTTTTCTCTTTTCCTTTTTCCTTTTTTTACTTCCTTTTTCTTCCTTTTTCTTTATTTTTCTATCTTCCTCTTTTATTTTTCATTTTCTCCTCGCTGACCTAGGCCAACCCACGGTCCAGTCTTCCTCTTTTCCTTCCTTCTTCGGCATGGCCTAGCCCACGCGGTCATCGCCCTTCTCCCCTCCTTCTCAGCGTAGCTTTTCTTTTCTTTTTCCCTCAAAGCGCACCTTTAATTTAAAATCCCTTACCTTGCGTCATCTAGCTTGGTATGCCTTTCTTTCTTTTCTTTTCTTTTTCTTGAACTGCCCGATTTCCCCCACCTTTCTTATTCTTCTTCCTTCTTCCCCAGCCCCGTTCGACCTGCAACCTCTATCATCGCCTAGCTGAGAATTTTGCCGCCAACTTTGCAATTGATCCAGCTAATCTTTCTCCTCTCTCCCTCGCTAATTCAACAACCTCATCAGCCCAACCTACTTCTCCCATTTCTCGTGTGATCCCCTCCTTTTTTCCTACTTAATCCTTGCCCCGTTTGGACTCCTACCGGCCAGCCTTGCCGCCATTGACCCTAACCCTACCTGCCTTACCCCGTAGCCAATCCATAAAACCCTAACCTCCCTTCTAAAGCCTATAAATACCCTTATAAGCTGCCATGTATAGAGTTTTTGGTCTCTAACCCAGAAATCATCTCTTTTCGCCGCCGCCCCTTTAGATGCCTCGTCTGCCACCTTCGGCCAACTTTGCCGCCATCTATGGCCACCAAACTCTTCCTTGATCCGCCCTCTAACTAACTAAGTCTCTGTTATCCCTTGATTCTTCCTGTACAAGTCTCTCTGGCTGTGCAAACTTTCCTTTCCGATCAACCCTCTCTTCCACCTCCAACACCCTTTGCACCACCCTTAGCCTCCACTTTCGCCTCTTTCGCCGCTTCTTTCACCTTCCATTCTCTTCTGCAGACCACCCTCTACCTTCCCCTATCTTTCTTTTCCTGTTCCTCCCTTTCCTCCTACCTTTCTCTCCTTCTTCCCCATTCGGCCACCACCACCGCTGCCGTACACCGCCGCCATTGGCGGTGCTGTCACCCTCATTCAACTCCTCTCCCTCTAGGTAGTCTTAAATACCCCTACTTTGACCTTCATTCTCCCTATCTTTTTTCCAACATTCAACTTTTCCCCTTTTCTTCTCTTTTTCTGGCCACCGCTGCAGTTGTCGTGCACCATCGCTAGTGCCGCCCATCCCCACCAGTGTGAGGTTGAACTCTAGACCCTCTCAACCCTTTTCCCTATTTTTATAATCCTTAATTTTATTTTATTTAATTGATTTATTTATAAATACAATTATTTTTATTATTAATATTCCTTTTTTTAATATGTATTATTATTATTAAAATTAAAATTAATATTAATATTAATATTATTATTATTATTATTATTATTATTGTTATTATTATTATTATTATTATCATTATCATTTCTATTGAGGGATAAAGCCCTAATGTATTTTATTTTCAAATTTATTATTTTTATCCTTATTATTTCTATTATTTACATTATTAATATTAATATGTTATTGTTATAATTATAGTTATTACTATTATTCCTATTTCTAAATTACTATTATTATTATTCCATTATTAATATTACAACTACTTTACCATTAGTTTTGCTATTATTGTTTTAATTTTATTATTGTTATTGTTATTGTAATTATTATTATTATTATTATTATTATTATTATTATTATTATTATTATTATTATTATTATTATTATCATCATCATACTCATCATCATCAAATGTTAGTATTATTATTCTATATAGGGCTAAAACCCTATTGTGCCTATTTGAATTTTAGTAATAGTAGTAATATAAATATCATGTCTTATTGTTATTAAGTTTTTAGTATTTTTATTATTATTAGCTTTTATTCTTATTAGTGTTATTATTATTATTATTATTTAATAATTTTATTATTTTTCAATGTAGGGTAGAAACCCTACTTCATTTTACCTTCAAATATTATCCTTACCATTATTACCATTATGGTTATTATTATTTTTTAATATTATTATGGTTTTTATCATTATTATCATTATTATTTCATCATTATTATTATTACTAAATTTGGTTATTTATTTTACTAATACTATTATTAGTATTATTTTGGTAAAGGGGTCGAAGCCCTTATTTCACTTTATTTTTGAATTATGCCTTATTATTATTATTATTATTATTATTATTATTATTATTTTTTTTTTATTATTATTATGGTTATTGTTATTATTGTATTACTATTATTGATATTATTTTTTGTATCTTTGCTATTATTATTTTAGTATCATTTTTATTATTAGGGTAAAGTCTTCAACCCTATATTATCAACTTTTATAATATTTCTATTATTTCATTTACCTTATGATAAAGATAGTAATTAGTTAATGTTATTCTTATTATTATATTATTATTTTATCAAAGCCCTAAGCAGGCGTAGGAGCGTGCTCCAAGACCGGTGTCGTTTAAGGTAAGGGGTTACTAAGGTCTATTGTATGTTGATGTGCATTAAATGTCTTGTATGTTATGCATCCTATGTTATTATTGTAATGATTTCGTATATGGTATGACGTGAAGTTCAAGAATGTTCTTGTGGTGTTATATAACATGTGTATATGTGATGATATGTGTTCTGACCCTGTAAGACATGCATATGAGGATAATGATTTGGTTTTTGTTGGGGGGAAAGAATGGAAAAGGAGGATAGGGAAATAAGTTGACCAAGGGATGTGAGTTGACCTAAGTATTTTAATGATTCATGAGTGGAAGTATAAAATGGGTAATTAGGGTTTCCTGTGAGAGAATATAATTGATGGTTTATAAGGGATAATCTAATTTATGGTTTTGTGTGGGAGAATATAACTTATGGTTTCCTATGGGAGAATCTAATCTATGGTTTTGTATGGGAGAATCTAATCTATGGTTTTGTATGAGAGAATTTAATTTGTGATTTTGTATAGGAGGATCTAATTTATGGATTTGTATGGAAGGACCTAATGTAGGGTTTTGTGTGGATGAATCTTTGATTTTATATGGTTTGAATTTCGGGTTTGGTAAGGATGAATCCTTGGTTTGGTATGGATTGAATTTTCGGATTGGTATGGATAAATATTTGGGTTTTATATGGTTTGAATTTAGGGTTTGGTATGAATGAATCCTTGAGTTTTATATGGTTTGAATTTAGGATTCGGTATGGATGAATCTTTGGGTTTTATATGTGTTAAATCTAGGATTTGGTATGGACGAATCATTAGTTTTGTGTGGATTGAATTTAGGGTTTTGTATGACGGAATCTTATGTTTTGTATGATGGTATTAGGGTTTGCATGGTGGTATTAATAGTTGCATTGTTGTATTAATGGCTGCATGGTGGTATTAGGGTTTGCATGGTGGTATTAGGGTTTGTATGGTGGTATTAATGGTTGTATGGTAGTATTAGGGTTTGCATGGTGGCAGTGGCGGAGCTAGGAGTCTAGCTCCATGGTGTCCTATATATAATAAGAATGATAAAAAAAATTATTTAACTACTATAATATTTAGCCTACATCTATTTATATATTAGGGATATTAAATAATTTTATTTATGTATTATGTGTTTTAATTTTTATTTTACTTTAGTAATTTTTTTTTTAATTTTAGATGATTAAAATGATGCTTTTTAATATTTATTTTTTTTAGTTAAACTTGAATAATAGAACACTTTTTTAATTTGTAAAAAAAATTCTAATAATTAAAAAAAAATAGCATTAAAATATTAAAAAAAATATATAAAATAATATTATAATTAGTAATATTAAATCCTATGTTATTAAAAAAACCCACAAAAATATCATTCACTCTTCCATTTAATCACACGATTTCATAACTTGTTTTTGATAAAATTATAAAGAAAAAAGTTTAAGGTATGTATTCATATATTACCCAAAACTAAAGCAATTTATTAAATAATAATAAGAGCTACTAACATAAAATATTTCAAATAGTTAAATTTACCAATTAACATATATTATAATGATATGTTTAAGTATAATTTTACTAATAAATGCAATAAAAATAAAATAATAATAGGATATATGATAATTGAATGTGTGATATGTTAATAATGGGTCAAAGATTAAAAAGAGATAGTAATGGAAACATACAACATAAGGCCTTGAACCTGTGACCTCGTTGATCTCAATGCTCCATCCTATGGTGTCCTCCACTGAGCCAAATAAAGTTATATGTTATTTTATATATGAAAACTATTATTAATCCAAAATTTCATGGTGTCCTGTGACACCATAAAATACCCCTAGCTCCGCCACTGCATGGTGGCATTAATGGTTGCATCGTGTTATCAATGGTTGCATGGTGGTTTTAGGGTTTGTATGGTAGTATTAGGGTTTGCATAGGATGTATAATGAATGCATAGGAGTAAAATTTACGTATGGAATGTTGGTTTGGGATGTGAGGAAAGTAATATAAGCGTTGTTTGGGTGGTTGAACACTTTGGATGGAAAATAGTACGTGGAGCATTATATGGGTACGTAGGAGACCAAGCTAGGGTTTGTGTGGATAATTAGGGTTTGTTGTGGCTGCTTAGAGTTTTTGTGGTATCATGGATATTTCATGATTAAAGTATAATTATAAGGGTGGAATTTATGATTTGTGATGTGTGAAGTGTAAAGGGAGTGATTCATGCATGTCTTGGGTGAAAGCTTTTGAATAAGATACTTAAAACAATAATCATGTAAAGTGGAAGATGTTGAGCCAGCCTAGACATATCCACCGGCATAATAGTGGTAGGATATGTTACCCTAGTGACCGATCCATCGGCAAAATTAGTGGGGGATTCCAAGCTCAATAAACCAAACCTTGTGTGTTGTTAAGATGTGGGAAGACACTAATTACTTACAATGGAACACCATGCAAGAAAAGGGGCAAGACCAATCCATCAGTATATAATAGCGGTAGGGCATGTACCCTAAGTGACCGATCCACCGGCTAGAATAGTGGCCAGGAGCCAAAAGTGCCCTGGAAACTGATCCACCGGTAAAAATAGTGGGGTTCCCATACTCATATAGACTTGATAAAAAGCATGGTGTGAATCGACTTCTAATCAAAGATTAATTAAGTAATTAATTCGGATTATATATAAGGGCCTTTTTACCTTTACTTGGATGGTCATATGTTATTATGATATCATGATGGTCTTTATGTTCCTTTGTTCTTCTACATTATTTATGTGATTTTATGTGTTAGCCTTAGTGCTTGGTTACCTTGATCAGTACGTAGCGTACTGATCACCCGTTTTATGGGTGTTGCTCATTCCCACGAGGAGTATGCCTTTCTTAATTTGTGCAGTTGGGTAAGACATCCGGTGGGGCTGACTGTTGAGCTTGTTGTTAGCTCAATGTTTGATAGTGTTGTGGTCGTATTCTCTCTCTTCTTATTATTTAATCTTCTTCTGTTATTTCCTTTGTATCGAATTTTCTCTTTAATTAATTATTATTTATATTGAGTATTTCAAATAAATCTTTTATTGATTGTAAGATTATTCACTCTAAGGAATTTTGATTTCACACTCTGCTCTCTATCTTATTATTGTTTATAAACTTTTATGCGTAATCTGATCTTTGGTCTTATAATCTTTCTAGTTTTTTTACGAACTCTTGATTTGAATTAAATGTCAGTCTTTTCTTTAGCCTTAGCACTTGTTATTGGAACAGATGGAGAGAACTGGTTTGGTACTAAGTGTGGCTGTAACATCCCCATAATTCACGGGTTTTAATTTAAATGTTTGTATTTTAATTTCTTCCATAAAAAAATAATGAATTTTGGGGTGTTACGGTATGAAAAGTGTAACTACTAAACAAGATCTAATGAAGATGTCGAATGTGAATACCTCTTTGGTAGTGAGACGTACCTGATCTGCAGGCCACACCAGGAAGCTTTCATGAACTTCTAGTACTGTGGTTGCCTCATGGTCCTCTTTATAATAAGGTAAGTGCGCACTACTAATGATTAGAGTATCAATACTCACCAGCCTTATATTTAGGGCTAAATTGTACCCGCAGACTATTTACATTTGGGTACTGGGACTGATGAGGACCCTTCCTTTCGCCAAAAGTGTTGAAAGGTCATTTGCTAACAAGTCACATTTATGCAAACCCTAAACAAAAATATTACACATAATTAATTATTTATTACACCGAATACATTTAATAACAATTCATAGTTTATAATGATTACTTCGGGAAGAGTAGAAAGATTTGTATCAGCTTCACAACTATCTCTGACGCTATTTACATTAGGTATGTGAAGTTGATCATGGTCTACTGAATCGGATAGCTTATACCCTTGAAATTTAATAAATGACAATCTTGCTCCATTGTTGTCATCCGTTCAAATGCCATGTTCAATTTCTGGGTGAGGATGGTGACTTGCTCATTAGTGCTATGAGAACCACGAGATCGATCACATATGCTCGTTCTTGTAACACCTAATCCAAGACCCCTTTGTCTTCTAGAGTATTATACAATTCTTGTAGCCCGGGACACAATGCTATATTGGTCTAGCCCCTCCTCAACATCTGATGTTTTAAGTTCGTCCTGTAATGTATATAATATATGTAAATTTAACTTATAGGCATAAGCATAATATAATATTTTTCTAAAAGAAAACTAAGTAGGGTTCTAGATATCTACAAACTTACAATTGTTTTGGCTGCAACATCTACATATTCATTAATATATGCATCTCTTGTTGCTCTAACCTTCTTCCATAATGTACCAATATTGATGGACAAGGTATATGGGACCAAGTCTTGGGCTAGGAGTTACAAATCAAAAAATATTCTTAATTAAGAATATTATTATAAAATTTGATATTTACATGTAAATAGATAAATCACAAAATTCATACCAACTCCTCTTCAAGGCCTTCATAGCCTTTGCGAGCCATATTATGCCTGTATTTATTTTGCTTCGCAGTCTCTTTATTTTTGTTACTTTTTTCCTATGTGACAAGCCAAAACATAGTCACATGGTTATTTCAATATTAAGCATAATACTGGGATTGATACAAAAAGTTTAATTATTATCTAACAAATACCTTAAAATACCACATAAGACAATATGTAATCCATTGGTTCCAACTTTCTTCATTGATGAAACAATATCGTTTGGGTAGGTTCTGCCATAGAGAACCATCCCTCTATTTGTACATTTTCCTACAAGCTAAATATGACCTAAATGTTTTTAGACGCTCGCCATAATGTCTAAGATGTTATTTCTTCCTATTCTCTGAGACATTGAACACTCTCTGCAAAATAAGACATGTAGATGTATACCAATGTTAATGTAATAAAATTAATAAGATTTGATATACAAAAATGATTACATAAAATTGCATATTTATCATGATTTCCTACCAAATATGCTCCTTATGACCCTTTAGAACCTGCTTCCAGTTATTATAGGATATAGGAACACTGTTATGGGTCACAAGTGAAATATAAGTCAAGAACATGTCTGCATAAGGGCCAATGGGAAGATTGTAAGTATTCCATCCCAACTCGACTAATTCTCCTTTATTCCTTATGTCTGTGATGATTCTCATAATTGTAGGTGTTCTTTTCCCTTCTTCATCACTGCTGTCCCTATCAATATTTTTGTTGGCCATATCTCTACAAAAAATAAATAAATAAATTATGTTAGAATGTTATGTATTAAGCAAATTTTATGTATTAAGCATAATGTACCATTATATTATCGATACGAATCATTCCTATAAAGAATTAATCTTAAATGTATCATGTTATTCTATATATATATATATATATATGAATCATGCTAAAACGTTTCCAAAAAGATATTAATACTAACCCGAACCCTAATTAACCATAATAAACAATAAACCCTAACCTGAATTAACCATAATTTATTATAATAAAACCTAACCCTAAACCTCATAAAGCCTTAATCCTAAACCTAGCTAACTATAATTAAACTATAATATATAAATCATATTATTATTATTATTATTATTATTATTATTATTATTATTATTATTATCATCATCATCATCATCATCATCATCATCATCATCATCATACATAATTATTTCTCTCTATTTAATTATTCACTTTTATATATTCCTTATTTTCTATATCTATTTAATCCTCATCAAATAGCAATCATTAATATATGCATCTCTAATTGAAATTTTCATTTAATGATGTGCATATGTAAAATATATTTTCATTTCATTATATGACATTTCCTATATCTTATTGCTAGTGTTCTATAGTTATTAATGAAAATGTGTGTGTCTGTGTGTGTATAGTTTTATGAGTGAAAATGTATATAATTCTACACTCACATTCATATTATATATATATATGTAAAGGTCTCGGCCAACAGATGCATTTGTTAATATATAATAATAAAGCAACAAAGTCATAGGTTCGAACATCAACATTTTCAACCAACACATTCAACAACACATTTTAGAACGACAAACCACAATTTTTCAATAACAAACAAATGCAACCCTGTAGCAACATGCATGCATTTATATATATAAGTAGATAAAAAGTTACGAGAGGAAGAACAAACATAAATGTAAAGTTAACTAGCTACAAACATGACGGGGACCAAGTTGAGAGCGGAAAGGGCCACAAACACGACAGAGGATGAAGGTACAAGTGTTGGCTAGCAAGGTTTGGAACAATGATAGTACGCACATGCAAAGTTGACAATGGCAGAGGAGTAGTGGAGAGTTGGCAGTGCGAGGGTTTCCCTTACTTGAGAGGAGCCAAAGTGGTGGTGCAAAGTGTGGTGGTGTGAGGGTTTCCAAGGAGAAGGAGAGAGAATGAAGGTGCAGAGAGTTTGAAATTTTTGGCACGAAACAGAACTGAGCGAAATAAAAGTTTGATTTTGGAGTTTTAATAACGGTTCTTTCAGGAACCGTTATTAAAACTGTCAGACTTTTGACAACGGTTTTACTTGAACTGTTATTAAAACATCCATGCAAATTTTAACGTTACCCTGTTAATAACGGTTTTAAACTATAACCGTTATCAAAACTATCCTGCGTATTAATTTTTACTCATTTGACAATGGTTTTCAAACCACCGTTATTAATATCTCATTATTATTTTTCATTTTTGTAGTAGTGAAATGACCCAAGTTTATTCAAAACTAAGATTACCCGATCATCATATGGACCAACCAAAATCCGATTCAACCCACTTAATTGCAAACTCTATTTATGAGTACCTTTGAAGGAAAGATAATAAAATGAATTTCTTACTCTGTGGTAATATGGCAAGTTTGTTCGTATGATATGTTTAGAGTTGTGTGGTGGATATGAGCATGTATTTTTTGTTATTTGTAGATCCTCCTATAAACTTTGATGGGAGAGGAGACACTCAAGAGCAAGTATTCTATGACTATGATCGTTGAGGATGCCTAGCACAATTTGAGGGTTGGAGTGAGAGCCGATATCCAAGTTGCTTTTGTCAAATTTTCCCATTGATATTTTGGGATGCGTATTGAACTCTTTTGAGTTAGACTTTGCCATCATTATAAATTTGGTTGTTTGCTCTCAACACTTAAGTATAGTTTCTTCAGTCATTATTTTGATTGCCTGATTTAAATCTTGCACCTACGTAGTTAAGTGAAATTCTTGAGTTATTGTTTTAACCGTTTGATTTGCATCAACAGAGTTAAGGGAAGGGCATCTAGTTGTGTTAGGTGTGGCCCAAAACATTCGTGGGTTCATTTCTAATGTATATACAGTATTAAAAATCGGAGGTATTACAAGTTTATACACTAGTTCAATATTTCTCAGCATTCAGTTGTAATAAGTATAGAGAAATATGAGAAGAAAAGATCAAAATTATTATTGATAAACCTTGGCATATTTATAATTACAGTAGAGAGGAAAGTAGAAAAGATACAGAGAGATTTTCTATTGGAGAGATATTTTCTACTAAAGTTTCTCCTTATTACTAGCTCTTTACGTCAATCATACTTTTACTAACTGACTTTCAACTTATTTACTGTAGGTTATTATATTTGAAGATAAGGCCGGGAGGTATATTCCTAATATCCCCCTGCAAGCTCATGGGCTAGCATGGAATTGAAGCTTGGATCGAAGAATGCCAAACCGAGTTGTGCCCAAAGCCTTAGTGAAAATATATGCCCATTGGTGAAGATAAGGAATATGTTGAACACGTATTTCTCCAGCAGCCACACGTTCTCTGACAAAGTGGTAATCAATCTGAATATGTTATGATCTGCGATGCCGGATTGGCAACAAGGTATGTGGCACATAAATTGTCACAGTCAATGATGGGCGGGTGAGTGATGGGAGCAAACATTTCACAAAGCAACTACTATAACCATAATAATTCAGTAGAGGCAAAAGCCAAAGCATGGTATTCAACTTCAGTGCTTGATCGAGCAACAACCCTTTGCTTACGTGAAGACCAACTAATTAAATTGCCACCATAAAATATAGCAAACCCATATTGAGAGCAACAATCATCCGGATCAAAAGCCCATCCAACATCTAAATAAACACGAAGTTTATTATCAACATTGGGAGTGAAAAGAAGACCAAGTGGGAGAGTTCCCACTAGGTACCTTAGTATACCCTTCACCGCACGCCAATGTAAATCTGTAGGTTTGTGCATGAACTGACAAACTCTGTTGACACCATATGATATCTCTGGGCGAGTTATGGTAACATATTGAAGGGCACCAACTATACTATGATAGAGGTGAGGATTCTCAAATGGATCACCTGTGAGAGAGAGCCGAGAGTGTGGCTCAACTAGTGAGGCTATGGGTTTGCAATCCAGCATCTGTGAGCGAGCAAGAAGGTCACAGACATATTTGGACTGAGTGAGATGCAGGTGTGAAGGGCCACGGGACACTTCAATGCCAAGGAAGTAGTGTAACAGACCAAGACCCTTAAGGGAAAGGTACTGTTAAGGGATTGAATAAACTGTTGAATGAAAGGTTGATCACTGCCGGTAATAATAAGATCATCAACATAGACCAAAACATAGCAGACTAGTGATGATTTCTTCAGAATAAATAGAGAGGAATCAGAACGGCAAGAGGAGAATCCGGCAGAATGTAAAAATTATTTGAGTTTCATGAACCAAGCACACGGAGCTTGCTTGAGACCATATAAAGCTTTGTGTAGACGGAAAACATGAGTTGGTTTTGAGGGATCAATAAAGCCTTTGGGTTGTTCCATATAAACAAGTTCAATTAAGGTACCATTTAGGAAGGCATTGTTGATATCAACCTGACGAAGACACCAATTATGGGTAATGGCCAGTGATAAAACCACACAAATAGTTGTGGGTTTGACAACCGGACTAAAGGTGTCAAAGTAATCGACACCCTCTTATTGATGAAAGCCTTTAGCAACAAGGCGAGCTTTGAAACAATCAAGTGAGCCATTTTATTTTTGTTTAACCCGATATACCCATTTGCAACTAATGACATTGGTGTTAAGAGGTTTGGGAACTAAGGTCCATGTGTGGTTGTGCATCAGAGCAATATACTTGGCTTCCATAGCCTGCTGCCATGCACTACATTTAGAGACCTGCAAGAAGGTGCGCGGTTCAGTGTAGCTGATATCAGAGGATGGTAATGGGCGAGGACTTTTGATAAGGGATTTGGGTGTGAGGGAGTGTGTACGGGCACGGGTGACCATTGGGTGAGTGGATGTGCTAGAGGGGTGAAGATAGGAAGGGGACTGCTGGACAGTAGGGTCAAAAACTTGGTAGTTCCTTGGAGGAAAGGAAGGAAGAGAGGATGGAGAAGAGGGGTGGGATGATGGAGGAGAGGGAATAGTAGGCTGGAAAGGAGAAGAGTCAGACAGGACCATGTCGTTAGCTGTGTTTGGAGGTGGATTGTGAAAATTAGAGGAAGAGGTGGGTAAGGTGAAGGAAGTAGATTGTGAAGAGGAACAGTTAGGACAAGAAGAGGAAGGAGTGCGAATCTGTTGAGAGTGTAATGAATAAGGAAATACATGTTCATTGAAGAAAACATGGTGTGCGACATATGTTATGGAGGTAGCAAGATGATGACAAAAGTAACCTTTGTGTTTGGAGCTGTAACCCAGAAAAATTCATGGTAAGGAGCGGAACTGCAGTTTATGTGAATTATACGGTCAAAGAAAAGGGAAGAAGAGACACCCAAATGACTTGAGGAATGTGTAGTTAGGAGGATGATTATATAGACATTCATAGGGAGATTTAGTTTGGAGTAGAGGAGTGATGGTTCTGTTGGAAGCATATACAGAAGTATGGAAAGAAAATTCCCAGAAGCTGAGAGGCAGAGAGGATTGAGCATGTAAGGTGAGGCCTTTCTCAACAATAATATGATGTCGACGCTTAGCAACGCCATTTTGGGCTTGAGTATGGGGGCAGGAGATACGATGGGAAATGCCGAGTGAGTGAAGAAAAGAAGATACGTTGCGATATTCAGCCCCTCCAATCAGTTTGAAGAGCTTTAATATGGCAATTGAATTGGACCCATACCATAGTAAGAAAGGATTTGAAAATAGTAATGACTTCAAACTTATGGGACATGAAATAAATCCATATAAACTTGGTAGAGTCATCAACAAAAATAATGAAATATCAATATCCATTAAATGAGAGAACGGGGGAAGGACCCCATACATCGGAATAAACAAGATCGAAAGGAGAAGAGCTAGATGATTGACTACTAGGAAGAGGGAGGTGATGACTCTTGCCTAATTGACAAGGTTCACAGACATGGGGAAATAATTTATTTGATAAAGGAAGTTTGAATCTGGATACTAGAGATCGAAGGATAGACTCATGAGGATGAGCAAGCCGTTGATGCCAGCCTTGAAGAAAGGTTCTTTCACCAAGAAACACATGAGAAGGAGATTGAGAGTTTGAGGAAATTGAACTGCCGGAGTGGAGACGATACAAACCATCATCAACAGTCCCTTGGAGTAGGATCTTGCCCTACAAGTTCTTAACAAAACACTTAGTTGGATGAAACTCCATAAAAACATTATTGTCTTTGGTTAGCTGAGAAACACTAAGTAAATTTTTTGTAATAAATGGAACATGAAGAACACAATTTAAGCGAAGGGAAGAGGAGGAAGTGGGGAGAGAATGATGACCAATATGGGAGATGGGAAGAAGCATACCATTACCAACTACAAGTTGGTCTTTACCATGATATGAAGATTGAAGAGAAATATTGCTGAGATTAGAGGTCGCATGGTTTGTTGCACCAGAGTCCATGTACCATTGTGGGTCAACAATGGATGAAGGGGATGCAATATTGGCTAATTTCTGAGATTGACGATTAGGAGGATAAGCCTCTTTATTAAAGCGATTGTAGCAGTTCAAGGCTTCATGGCCAGGTTTATTGCAAATCTGGCATTGTATTCTTTTTCGATGATTGCGAATCTGATTGGAACGATTGTTGGAAGATGAAGAGGAAGTACGAGAGGAAGAATTAAAATTGGTTTTTGAAGGATTGGACTTGTGGCTAGCTTGCGTCAGATTTGCCAAAGGAAGATTAGTGTGACTGATTGCTCAACCTTCATCCTCTAACTGTTCTTCTTCTTGTAGCAACAGACCAGTAAAGTCATCAACTGATATTGCCTCAGAACGCATACTAAAGGCAGTTTTGAATGCTCCATAAGATGAGTCAAGACCAAAAAGAATGTAGGCAACGATGTCCTCCTCAGGAACAATATGCAAGCATTCAGCCAATGAGTCAACAATGGACCTTTTCTTTTCAACATACTCGAGAATGCTGAGGTTACCTTTAGTAGTGGTTTGTAACTGTAGTTTCAGTTGCATTACACGGGCGTGAGTTTGAGCTTGAAACACGGGTTCAAGTGTGCACCATGCATCATAGGATGTGGCTGAACATGCCATATAGCCCAAAAACCGATCAGATATGGTGGTTTTGAGCCATAATAGGACAAGTTTGTCTTTCTTCTTCCAAGTTATGTAGGCTGGATTTTGTTGTGGTTGTGTTAAGTTATCATCATTAGCAGGCAGTGTTTGTGAAGGTACGTTGTTTGTGAAAACCAATGAGTCAAGATCGAAGACTTCAAGGGCTGATAGGACATTGCCTCGCCAGAGATAAAAATTGCTACGATCCAGTTTGATGGTTATTGCTGGTAATTGAATATTAGTAATTACAATAGTAGATTGAGCTGCAGATAATAGGCTATTGGAGTTATTGGATGAGAGGGCCATATGGATCTTGTGGAGTTATCCGTCGCTGCTCTGATACCATAATAAGAACAGAGAAATATGAGAAGAAAAGATCAAATTTATTATTGATAGACCTTGGCATATTTATAATTACAGTAGAGAGGAAAGTAGAAAGGATATAGAGAGATATTTTCTATTGGAGAGATATTTTATGCTAAAGTTTCTCCTTATTAGTAGCTCTTTACATCAATCATACTTTTACTTACTGACTTTTCTCTTATTTACTGCAGGTTATTATATTTGAAGATAAGGCCGGGAGGTATATTCCTAATAGGTTGTTTTCCAAACCTTATGAGTTTAGTTTAAAATAAAATATGAATGCAAGATACTAATATTATTGGTTTCAATATTTCTGAAACAACAATCAAACATCGTTTACGACATACATCGTCATACGTTACTGGAATAAGAAATTAAATTGTAGCAAGCAATGACTCGAGCCATCGCCCACTTCTTATTGGAACGAGAAAATGAAAGCATGTCGATTGGCGAAATCAACAACTTCTTTCTGGGATGCAAAGGTGGCCAGTCATGTGAAAACTTTCGCCTCCATTAGCTTGAAGATAAGGGCAAGCGGAAGTGTATGCAGTCTGATCCTTCAAGATTATGTTCCATGCAGCACCCGGGTCTTCAGTAGAGAACATCGTCCAAGTACCTGTGGAATTCCCATATCTACTATGCGTGATGCGCCGGAACTTCTTCAAATCCTTATTCTTCTTCATGTCATTCGGATCAATGTCAACAGTGAAGAGATCTCCATAAGGCCTCACGGAATGCAGGAAGAGAGGCAGCGAAATAGGATCAACGGACACTCCGGCAAGATCTGAAACAACGAGGATACTGAGTCCATCAGGACTAAAGAATGGGTGGTTCACATGCCCTGAAACATCACTTCCACTCGTTATCACTCTTATCGGTGCTGACTTCGGAGCATCAGCCCTTACTAGGTACACCGCAAAGTATCCTGAATCAGGATCTGTCTTCCTTTTCGGAGCATCTGCAGTCCTATCGCGATTTGACGAGAATACTATTAAATCTGCACTAGGTGACCATTTGCAATGTGTGTCGATGCAATCCCCATCCGTTAGTTGTGTTATTTTTCCTCCGTCAAACTGCCCTACTTCCGCGTTGTCCATTATGTATAGGTTCTTCTTCGATTTGCCTCCACCATTTCTTGTAGATCGAAAAACTAGTTTTTTCCCTGCATTCATGCGTACAATATTGTTGTAATTTGAGTTGTTGATCTCCCCACACATAAACATATATATATTTGCTTTGAAACATCTGTATTGCATAAGTTACGCAAATGGAACTCACGCTTGGAAAGGCTTCTACAGGACACCTTTTAACTGAACTCAAATGATTTCATTTTTTCTAATTCGCATCTAAAGCTTCAGTCATGTAAGGCAACCATATAATATCGTATTAGAAAAACAATATTTTGTTGTAATACTTTTCAAAAGCACTTGGTACAGTAGCAGAATTCTATTCAACCTCACCCAAATATAAATTCAACATGTTAACTTTCAATATTTGATCTCACCTAGAGTAGGTAGGTCGTTAGACTCCGCTATTACTATTTGGCCATCTTATTTTATTTAAAGCTTTTGTAATTCATAAATATTGTGATTCAACCTAAAAGAAATTAATATTTTTTTTTTCTCGACAGACAATACCGTTTTTCCTGGTTAAAATTTATTAAACTCAAAGCAGAAGATATTGGACATACCAAAAAAAAAATTATCCCTTTTTTTTAAAGAAAAAAAACGTAAGTACGTTGCATCTAATGCATGTTTACTTCTTTGTTCATTAGTGATTCATCATCATAATTAATACTTCAAATTTGACTAATAAATTATTAACGTTTGGAATAAAGAAAAGGAAAATGGTAACTGGGTCGTGTTAATTAGAATTAAAATAGCATTTTCTAACAACTTATTCATCACCCAAAATTGAAGAACATAGCTCCCAATTAAATATGATACTGGCACTTTGTCTCCAATAAGGTCGTCGTCCATATTTTATTTCCCAACTTAGGTTTTTTAATTCCTCGTCTATGAAAGGTTAAGTATGGAAAGGTTTCAGAGGGACTATGTGGTTTGATTTGAGGTTAATGGCCAGGAAGAGGAGTGCTTGTCGCGAGATCTAATTGGAACGTTTTCATAGAGCACTATGGCAGAGAAGGCTTGTGCAGAGGACTCCTTGGTGTTGCAAACGGCACATATAGACTATGGTAACTATAGGAGAATGGAACAGCCGTTACTGTGCAAGGATACTGGGCTATTGACAGGATCAACTAACTCCTCAATTTCCCACTCGAGATGGCTTACCAAATACTTTGATATCGTTGTAAAAGCTATTATTTTAGAACACTGTACTTGGCTAGTCACCTTATGTAAATTTACTAAAATTGGTATATTCTTTTGAAAAATTGTCATTTGGGACCAAAAGGCTATAATACGTCTTTTTCCTAACCCCAATTACCTCAGGCAACCAAGCTCATTAATCATTCGTAAATATTCTAAACTCATTTATTTAAACTAATAATTCTAAATTTTTTAATTCTTTCAAATCGTTACATTGTGGAAAAATCGTTCATGTAATTAAACAATTATATTTATTCACCCGTTTTAATTTGTTGGGGCTTCAAATATTTTATGATATCAAGTATTTTTTTTTACCTTTGAATTTCTAAAATTATTCTGCATATTTTCATAATTTTTGGAACTTATTTGTTATCTTTCCCAATAGATTCCCACTATTTGACTTTCTTTACAATAAAATTACCTAAAATTAATTGTAATCAATCCTTTAACTACCATTTGGATCCTCACCGGTCCCCTAACTAGACCTCTCATCATACCTTAGTAACATTTCATCAAACCAATAATTTAGTTAAAAGTGTGTTAATCATACCTTATGACATCATACCCTTACACCTCTCATCATCATTTTTAGTTATGTGTGTCACAAGTTAAACACCACCTTATCCATCAGATATCTCACAACTTTTTAGAAGGGGAGGAGATAGATTTAGTTGGCTTTTAATCTCCATTCAAATCCACATTCATTCATTCTTTCATGTCCTAAGTTTTTTCCTTTGCTTTCCCTAACTTTTGATCCCTATTTTTCAACTAATTAGTGGTTGTTCTCTTCATATTTTCTCCTCTTGGTTTGTCTTATATAACTTCCTAATGTATGTTAGTTTCATACAAAGAAATATTGGTAATGCAATTGTGTATTGGCCGCAATTTAGGATATCAAAATGGGTCAGCTGTTTCAACAACGACGCAAAATTCTTGAAATGCAGTCGTTTTAGAAAATTACATATTCATCACCACGATATCAATAAAATTTCATATATCGGGCAATATTTTACCGATACTAGCCAATATTTATTGATATTTATTGTGAAAAAGAATTAAAAAATCGCGCTACGACAACCACGACATATAAAATATAGTTTGCGGCACCCTGATACTAAAACCACAACTGCAACCGCAATCGCGACTATAGTTTTATTGCTTTGTTAGTCTAGCTCTTTAATATTTGTTCCAAGTGTTGGGAGTTAAACTTTAGTAAAAGTTGGTGGGTGACTATTGGTTCTTTCTTTTGGTGTTGGAGAAAGCTTACTAGGAAAGTGTGTTTATTATTTTTTCTTGTCCTTGAAATTTTCATATAGCAATATTCCTTGTGTGCTTAGATTTTGTGTTATTTTATGTAGTATGTATATTTCCTAAGCATGTATTGGTATATATGAAGTGCATGAAAAACACTTGAGTTCAACTATGAATCATGTTAGTTTCAAGTTTTAAAAATCTCTCTCTATTTTGATGCAAAATGTTCATGTTGGCCAATAGTCATGATGCATGTGTTGTGTCGTATAAAAGATTAAAATTCCTAGGGTACCACATTTTTTAGATCACTACTATCGAAATACATTTAAGTATATTAAAAAAACTATAACCAAAATGGTGCAAAATGTCAAATCATCCAAATGCCAAAAATCTTCTAGAAGGCTCTTGGCCTTTGGGCTATTTTGGATGTTCTTGTTGTGTTAATTATTTTATGTTCATTAGGTGTTTTACTTAAGAGTTTCATAGACAATATGTTAGGATTTGAGCATAATTAGAGTATGTTATGCGAGACTCAAGTTTGAACATATTTAGGGGTATTTTACTCTTTTTTACTTACTATTAGGAAAAATCATGTAATATGTTGTATGTTGATGTATTTTAAATGTATAAAAAAACATTAATCCATGTCAGAAATCTTTTGGTATGCCTAAATGACCTTTATTCCTTAGAAGTGAATAGTTAATAACCTAGGGATAACTTAGTCTTTCAACATGTATTCTACCCCTTTACAACAATTGTGAGAAGTATGTCATATATGTGCCATTTTATAGTATGTATGATAAGTATATGAAATATGGTATGCTTTATGCACATTTAGGGTTTTAAGTATTAAATGAGCCTTAAGTATAAATAACGGTATAATAGTATTTTTGCCACTTCTAGAACTTTTCCTGAGTTGTAACATTATGTTGAAATGATCAGTTTGATGTTATTTAATGTTAGTATTGTCATACCCCATTTTTAACTAATTATAATTATGTGTACTTTATTACATACATTAGTGTAGAACATTTTATAGCCTCAATATTGTTTGGGTGATTTTGTAGTAATTGCGATTTTGCGGCTAGGCATACTTTGCATATAAAATAATATTTATATATGTGAAATTTTAAGTTAAAACTTGTAAAATATTCTTATAAAATTCTATTTAGGTCCTAAATGTGTTTAAATGTAAATATAAAAATTTTGGTTTATTTTTATTTTTGTTTGTTATCCCTTTTGAATTTTATATACAAACTATATAATTAAGGTATGCTAGCTAAATATCATATCAAATGTGTGTTAAAAATTATGAAAACGTATTTAGGTTTTAATTGATTAAATAGGATTAACTGAAAAGTTGCGTGATTTTAGTAATAGTTTTGGTATTTATGTTAGTAATTACTTTATATGCTTGTTAATTAACCATAATTTCAATATTTTATATATCAACCCTTGTTGTAAATTCATAAAATTTTACATATAAGTTTAAAATATCATTTGAAGGTCTTTCAAAAATTGTCATAATTTTATCAGTATGTTTGCTATTTTTATGAATTTTATCCTTTTTATTGATCTTTCCACCACCAAAAATAATATGCAAATCCAACAATTACTGCTCATGCACAAA
The DNA here is from genome assembly GCA_030549775.1 of Tamarix chinensis. Taxonomy (NCBI): domain Eukaryota; kingdom Viridiplantae; phylum Streptophyta; class Magnoliopsida; order Caryophyllales; family Tamaricaceae; genus Tamarix; species Tamarix chinensis. The sequence continues at coordinate 64,521,132 of CM060174.1, forward strand.
ATTACTTCCCTACACTTCCATGATCAGAGTTTGTATCAAATTGACCATTTTCTTATTCATTCAACTAAATTTTGAGTTAAAGTTACTTTTATACATTTTCTACCTATGCTAGTTGTGTCACTTTGGCTTTTCTTGCACTCAACCTTCTTCACTTGCATTTCCCATGCTTAAATGTGACCTTGGACCTACACACCATCACCTCCCCCATCCCTTGATAGATTGATTGGTTTTCATAACTTTATTAAACCTAAATACATTCCACCACCTTACACACTCAACCACCTTGTCCTTTATCATTCAAGTGTTGAACAAACTACCTCTCTCCCCTCTTGTAGCTGTAGATTTTTGGTTCCTCAATCCCCTAATTATACCCCATTTGTCTTCTTTGTTTTCATTCAGCATTTGTCTCATTTTGTCCTCTTGGTAGCTCCCACCTATCTCTTCATTTTGGTTATTTTTAGTAAGTATTCTTAAGCTTTGTTGAGCATATAACCAATACCCATCCTCCTCTCTTTATCCTTATTATATTGTTTTCACTTCTACATTTCCTTCTATCTAGCCTTTATTTATTTTTAAATAAGTAATAAGGTTAGATTTTTCGTTAAATTGTGAAGTTGTCATCCTTTGTCTTCTCCAATTGTGCCTCCATCTTTCGAAGGTGTTGATATTATTTTGGTAATTCTTTGTGTTATTCTACTATTTGTGCTTGGAAAGAGGTAACCCATATGCTGCTACTAAATATATAAAAATCATGTGATAGCATCTTTAAAGTTTCTTATGTTATGCTTAAGTGTAATTTATGCTTTCTTATAATCTCATAAATATATATATATATGCATGCATCATGTATTGTTATTAATTTCTCTAAGTGTGTGACCATGTATTTTTATGCAATGGTATGTTAGATTTATGTATTTTAATTATATGTATGATAGCATATTAAAGTATGGTTGCTTGTGTTAAAATAATTATGCATGATAGTGGTTTTATGTGCTAAATGAGCTTAATTATGTTTAGGGGCAAAATGGTATTTTTTTCACTCCTGAAAATTTATAGAATTTTTATTTTATATTAATTTGCCTATTTTAATGTTATTTATTCATACCATGAATCTTGCTTAATTCTAATAACAATTGGTATTAAAGTGAGAAACTGTTGAGTAAATGACATATAATGGCATTTTGGTCGTTTATAACGAATTATGCCTCAAAGTGTGAATAATTTGTATAAGATGACCTTAATGGATTCCTAGGTTGATCTTAAAGTTAACTTTGATTTTGGTTTGAATTGTTGACCTTCTGATCAACTTGAATAAATGGAAATAAAATAAAAATGGTTAATAAGGAATTGGAATCATTGTGCATTATGTGATATTTTATTATCACCTTATTAAGATATTAATACTTAAAGTGAAAGACCTCGAGATTTGGGAATGGTTGCTCTTTAGGGTTATCTACCCTAGAGATGAGGTAGGAGCCCTCAATATGGTTTGCGTTTCTTTGTTGCACCAATATGGCTAGAGTACTTTTATGTCTCTAGGTTCCAAGTTGGGAGGGTACTGTGTTGTTTTAATGCACTGGTATGATTGGTGTACTTTTATGTCTTCGGGTTATTATTTGTATCCCCTCGAGTAATTAAAATATAAATAATTATTATATAAGGATTTAAATGGATTGTTGTGATTTGTTAATTTGGTAGTTGCCTCCGCGCACTACTTTGTTTTAATATGTTAGTTTGATAGTTGCATACGTACACTATCTAGATTTGGTGTATTGGTTGGCAATTGTCTCGGTGATTTCGTTATCATATTATAAGTGGAATATATGTGGTTATTGTGAAATGCCTTAATTATGGTTTGGTGTTTTTCTTTTCATGGAACACCCTCAGTATAATTGGATTAATGAAATAGTTGTAATATGGTTAAGTTTGATGTGATGGGCATATGGTATATGGTATAATATGAGTTATGGTATGAATGTGGCACTTCGCTATAGTATGTACTATTTAACGTGTTATGACATGATACTTTGTGTTACCTTCTATGTGCTCCATATGATATTTACATGCTTAGTATTGTATATTGGTTTACTCAGTACCGTTATACTGGTGGGTTCCGTTTTATGGTCCCTGCTTATTCAATAGGTAGCCTTTACCTTGGAGGCAGTACTTTGAGGGTTCAAATTGATGGCTTTTGGTAGGGGTTGAGAGTTAGGACTATTCGGTGTCTATTCCAGCATATTTTGATCTGGATATCTTTTAGACTCTTATGTCCCCTTATGTAATCCCTTCCTTTGTCAGTTGTAACTCTTTTGTTTAATCTTGTGTTATCAGAACAATTTAATATTGTAATGAAACATTTCTCTTCTTCTTATCCATTGTTATTCTTAATTTAAGCGAATGAACATTTTAGCCTTAACACGTAGTGTAAGAAAGGTAGAGGAACCAGACTTGTACTAAGTATGGCGGTAACACCCTATGTTTTTTATTAGCTTAGCTTCTCGTAATCAACTCTTTTTTAAAGAAATTTTCAAGTGCTAAAACTGGGGGTGTTACAGGTATGATTTCATTTAGTTATATAAGCACTTGATATTAAAATAGTTATAAATGGAGTAATTGGTTTATAAGGGCATTATGGCCATTTATGACTATGTAAATGTTGAATAATTAGATATAGGAGTGGATTTTAGTTGACTTTCATGTTGAATGTTGACTTTTTCTTTGACTGTTGATATTAGGGTTGAATTTTCTAACAATTGGAATAAAAGGATTAAAATTTTGAATTGTGAAGGTTATGTCGCATATGCCTTATGTGAAATTGGTGATCACTTTGATAAAAACATTAATACTTAAACGTGGGAGATTCATTTTTGAAATGGTTTACTCTTTAGAGTTAGCTACCCTAAAATAATGCTGGATCCCTCGATTTAGTTTGTTGGCTCATCCGATGCTCAACATTTCAACTAAGACCCTACATCTCTTTTTTTTAGTTATTTAAACTTCTCATCATGTATTGATACATATGAATTAAATGACGTAATATAAGAGAGTACTATATTAGCTTGTGCACCAACATGACTGAGAGTATCTCACTATCCTAGGGTCGAGAAGTAAAAGATATAGTGTTATGTTTTGCACCAATATAACTGAGTCACGAATGTGTTCCCAAGTTGATATTATATCCCCTTGAGTAATTAAAAAGATAAGTAATTGGTTGTGTCGATTGGTAAATGTCTTAGTGCACTACCCTTGTTTATATAAATGGTTATGGTGGTGGTTGATAGTTACCTTCAAGTACTACCCTTGTATTTTGGAAAATAGATTTGGTGTGGTGCACTTATTTTATAAAAGTGGTTCCAATGTGGTAGGGTAGTACAAACCTTTGTGTACTACCTTCTTGATGAAAAATTGGATTAATGGAATGGTTACTTAGTTAAGAGTTGTATCAATCTCTTTGATGTGTTAATGTACTCTAAGTATATTGGTTATCATATTGTTACGAGTTATCATATGATTGTTTTATTTTGTTATTATAATGGATATTAACAACAAGATCTCTTGTGTTAATTTTCTATGTACTCAATGTGGCATTTGTATGTTTTAAGTAGCATTGCTTTATTTAGTATGTTTGTATTAATTTATATTGTTTTATAGTCACTAGCTCATTCAACATGCAGTTAAGACCTTGCAAGAGTTAACCAAGGGTTGTGTATAAGGTTTCTAGGATACTTATTTTAGAGTGCTCAATTATTCGATGTAATGGTTCTCTCACTTCAAGATTTGTATTTATGATTTCTTATTCTTGTTGTCATTTTAGGACATCAAGTATATTGTTCAACATTTAAATCATCTCATTTAAAATCTAATATAATCCTTCCTTCTTATTGAATTATTTTGTTGGTTTTGTCTCAACTTTGGATTAGGTACCTACCATGCTTAGTATGAGTCCAAATAGTTTTATCCTTACAAATGGAAGGTCATATGTGGAAGTTTCTAGGGGTTCTAAAGCTAACATGCAACCCTGATACCAAAGTTTGCAACACCAAGAACAAAGGGAGATTACAATGGAGTTGATGGATGAATTGCTTGAAAGAATGGATAGGATTATTGTTGTTGAATCCACCTAGCCTTGTCACCCTAGGTTAGTCATCCTAGAATCGTTGAAGTCGTGGAGTATATAAAGAAAAGTTTGTGATCTAAGGAGGTACCATTTTCTTCTTACCTCTAAATTGAAGGAGGAAAGCTGGAAAGCATTGGGAGAAGATAGCTTGTTCTTAGACCATTTTCTGATGGTTAGGAAGTGGAGGTTGGAGGATGCGTGTAATTTTAGACATACTTGGGCGGAGGATAAAGGAGTACCATCGGTTTTTTGGTGTAAAGAAGTTTTTGAAAGGCTTATTCAACCTTGAAGAAGATGGATTTGTTGTGATGTTGATACAGAGAGTGGTGTATCCACGGAGTCAGTGAGAATCTTGATCGATACCTCAGGAAAAAAAATTTAGTTTTCATTCAAGAAATAGGTCGTAACTAAATCCCTTAACAGTTATGAGTGGTTAACCAAATTCATTATTGGAGATGATTAAGTTCAGGGGGAGGCACATCAGCAGTGGATTGAGAGCATAAAGGAGTCAAATCGTCGTGATAGAAGAGGTGAATAGGAATTCTTAACTTTCTTGAAGCCACCATTAATGATGGAAAAGGTATAACTGTATATGGCTAGACTTATTCTTAACCAAAAAGTCATTCCAGTACCCAATGTAGATCTCTTAATTTTGAGGACAGATGAGTTTTCTTCAAATTCCGAGGTAACAAAAGAGGCTTTTATCCCTCATAATTCGGTGGCGGAGCTATAAATGATTAATTTAGTAAAACCTCTTGTGACTCACCATAAGGAGAGTGAGGTATATTTCAGTAAGGAGGGAAGGGCCCGAGTTTTAGGGACCGCATCTATTGCTTCACTAGACCAGGATGAGCCCAAGCTCCACTAAATCACTATTCCACCTAGAATCCTCAACAACAACTGGAAGAAGGCTTTCACAATCCAAAAACCAAATGTATATAGCTAATTATTTTGTGGTGATAGAATCATAGGAGTTTAAGAAAAAAAGTAGGATTTTCAGAAGGGGTAGAACAAGAGCTCGGTGGAGTGGTATGATGTTAGAGCACAAGCTAGGAGTGGATATGGACAAGATTTGAGCAATAAATGTATCCTTGGGTACACAGTAGATTCTTGTTAAATGTTTATTTTTTCTCTATCTTTGCTTGTGGTATCATGCTGGTGTTATGCTTTTTGGAATTGAGAGGTAGAATGGAGTTGTTGGAGGATTTGTTCACTATAAATCACAATCAGTATACGCCAATTTTGTTCATGGAAGATTTCAACAAGGCTAGGTGTCGACAAGAGAAGAGGGGAGGAAATATTAAGATTAGTGGGATGACGGCGTTTATTGAGTGGATCAATAAGATGTGTCTAATTGATTTGAAACTAGGCAACAAAGAGTTTTAATAGCATAGGGGTGCTACAACGAGTCTATTGGATAGGTTTCTTGTTGATGTAGGATGGATTACTGCCTTCCCTACTTTTTTTATGTTTAAGGTTGGGTAAGTCACTATTTAACCATAACTCGATTCGACTATCAGTGTGTAATGTCATTGAGAGGCCCAAACCATTCAAATCATAGGATGTGGTTCTCTCACCCAAAGCTTAGATGGTTCTTTGCCGACTATTAGCATGGGATGGGTGTTTCTAATTTCCATCAAAAGTTGAAAATGCTTAAAGAACCATTAAAGGAATGAAATAGAAGTGTGTTTGGGAATTATGAGCAAAATATTCTTAAGTTTGACAATGAGCTTCAAAAACTAGATCAAGTAGATAATAGTAGATCAAAATTTGAAGTGTTGCTGACAAAGAAAGTAGCTCTTCGGCACTAATTATGGATTTGGCACAAAAGAAGAGAAAGATACTGGTGGCAAGTTTCTAGAGTCAGAAGCTTAAAGGAGAGGGACAAGAATATGAGATATTTTCACATTTTAGCCACTGTTAGGATGAAAAATTTTGCCATTCATAAAATTAGAGACCATGAGATTGTTACAACTTACCAGATAAGGGTGAGACAAATTCTTATTCTTACTTTCAAGAGCTTTATAGTGAGCAGGACTTGCCTACTATATGCATGTCGGATAAGAGTATCATGTAGCTAATCATGGAGCAAAGTTTTGGCTAGAGTTTTTGCTACAGAGGAAAGAGTTTATAGTAGCTTTTTGGGCTTCTGAGTCGTTGAAGCTCCTGGTTATGATGGTTTTCACATGGGCTTTATTAAAAATTTGTGGGATGTTGTGGGGGACAATTTCACTAATTTATTGCTAGATTTCTTAGCTACGAGGTGGTTCCCAATATCGGTGAACACTACATTAGTTTATCTTGTTCCTAAAGTCCAAAATGCTAAAGAGGCCAAGTAGTTCAAATAAATTAGTATGATCATTGTATATATAAGGTCATTGTAAAGATTATAGTGGAAGAAGGTAGTGCCTTCATTGGTAAGTAAAAAACCAATCAACTTTTCTAGCTGGAAGAAGTATCCTTGATGGTGCAATTATTGCAAATGAGGTGGTTCATTGGTTTAAGTAGCGCAGAAGCCAGGAGGGCTTAATGGTGAAGTTGGAATTCCATAAATCTGACAACACATGGATATGGGCTTATGTGGAATTAGTGTTGGAGATAATGGGGTTCGACACAACTTGTAGAGCATGTATAAAGGAGTGTCTTACAACTGCAAGTATTTTTGTTTTGAACAATGGAACATCCTCCCCTCCTTTCAAGATGAATAGGGGCCTTAGTTAAGGGGGCCCTCTCTCCCTTCCTTTGTCTTGGCAACTAATGGTTTGAGTCAATTGATTAGGAGAGGTATTGATTATGGCTTGATCAACGGAGTTAAGATTGGTAGTAGCTAGCTTGAGGTGACTCACCATAAATAGGCGGGCAATACTTTGACCTTCTGCTAGGTATCAGAAGAAGTTGGTAGAAATTCAATCTACTCGGTATTAGAAGGAATTATGAGAAATTCAAGAAAGCAGCTCGATTACTTTTACCTTAATCTGGGTTGGATAATTTTGCCAAGCAAAGCTAATAAATGTAGCTATTACTGAAAAACATTAATTTAGCTTATCTACAACAAATATTCTGAACTGTCATATCAGTTGTCTAGAGATAAATTATTTAGGTCTTCCTTTTGAGAGTTAATTCAAGAAGGGTTCAAACATAGAAATTGGTGGTTAATAAAGTAAGGGATAGGTTGAAGAGTTAGAAAGCGGGAAGGCTTATACATATTAAACATGTACCTACCTTTTATTTATATAAGCCTTTTTAAGATCCCTAAAGGTGTTGTCAAAGAGATCATTAGGATTCAAAGAAACTTCTTTTGGTAGGGAAGAATAGATAGGAAGAGCTTACCATTGATCAAATGGAGGACCATTCAAAGAGCAAAGAAAATGGGTAAATTGGGTGTTGATGATTAGGTGATTAAAATGATGCTTCGTTGTTTAAATGGTGGTAGAGATATTCGGGTGGAAATTGTAAAACAAGGAAAAAACAATAACTTATTAGCTGCAAAGTTGAAGCTTACTTTAGGTGATGGGAAGTTGGTTTCTAGCATGATGATTGTACTTGTTAAGGAAAGTTGAGTCCACAATTTCCAAGGTTGTTCTATATTTCTTACCTGCAAGTTGAGAAGGTGGCCAACATGGATGTATGGGAGGGGGTTATTTGGCATTGGAATATCCTTAGGCGGAGAAGTATTTTTATGTGGGGAAGGCAAGAGCAGCAGCTTCTACAGATTATCAATCAAGCTCTTCATTGAAAAGAAAGAACTAACCTTGTGTTTTGGAGTAAAGATAGAAGCAATTTGTTTTCTATTAGATCTTTTTACGATGCATAATGGGGGTGAGGAAATTGAAAGCGGTGACATAGTCTGTAATTTCAAGAGAATTTTGAGTGGAGTTGCCCCACGAGGATCTATCTAGTTGCTTGGTTTGTGGTTCAAAAAAAACTTATCCTTAAAAAAAACTTAACACTAAGGATAATCTTTTTGGCCTTCAGCTTATTAGTTCCACGAGCTAGAGACTATCAACCACTTGTTTCTACAATCTTGCATTAAAAGCCAACTCAGGTAAAAAGTTTGTATTAGGATTGATGTTGACTAGGTGATGCCCCTAAGTACCGTAAAAGCTTCCTTACATGGTTGGGAATTCGGAGAAGGGCCTTGAAGGATAACATTTGAACTATGGCCTTTTTTCCATTATTGGAACCATATGGGAATTCAGAAACAAAATTATTTTTTAAGATGCTAATTTTTGTGGTAAGTGGATGTTGATGATTGATGTGTGTGTGTGTGTTGTTTGGAGGGATGGTTTTGGTCCTCTTGTTGCATAAGGTGTCATATAGCAATGGTTCAGATGGATGATGAGCCTGTGGTGTTGGTTCTTGTGTTCCAGGTCATGTTTCTCCTTTCTTCTTTGGTGATTTCTATCTATTTTTTTTTCTGCCTCATGGGTGTGCGTGATGGCTTGCCTTAGATCTAATAGCCTCTAGAGGGTCATTATTACTATTGGGGAGGGGGTGCCATTTTTTTGAGAGGTGGTATACTCCTTGTTTGGATTGTTTCTACTCAACTTTTGAGCCTTGAGCATTTATCAAAAAAAGGGATAGAACCATTTGTTTGAGTCACATGTTTTCGATATAGAAATTGCAATCTCTCAGTGCTTTAATTGATCAATGGCTAGAGGTATACATCTCATAAAATTATTATAATATATATTTGGGTATATTCCACATATGTGATTAGGATTTCACAAGATAAAGTGGTATGATTGTGCATAAATTGGTGTAATTAATGTGTCATACACATAATTCATGCCATAAATTATCATTAACACTCAAATGCTATTAAGGTAACTAAAGTCGGGCCTATTTGTGCTCCAATGTTAACCTAGATAAAACAATTTCTAAAGTGCTCAAAGATAGATTGCAACATGCATGTGCCTACGATAGGAATTAAGTGTATCAACACATGTGAGAGTAATTAATTTACACTTAATTGTCCAAACATTTACATGAAACATAAATGCAAAAACTCATTATCATATTTCCTTGTACAGCTAGGAACATGGTTTATAATAATAGAAATGGCAAGTTAGAAAAATTACCATCTGCATTAGTAGAGGGGAATGCATCGTTGTAACCACTTGTGAGCATCCTGGCTTGAAGGGGACAAGTGGACACTTGGGGGATGGCATAGATCTCTACATTGTCCTCAGCATGGAAAGAAGGTCCCATGCACACATATAGTATATCCTTGTTTGGGTTTTGGTTCCAAACTGGTGAGAAAACATTGTCCACCCCTTCCGCCTATATATATATATATATCTCATAAAAGTTAGACTCACTCATCTATATACAATGATAAATAATTTAGTAAAGACATGCTCCCTCCTTAATTTCCAAACTATGAAAAGTGTAGCATTAGTAATTTTCATGACAGTATCCGGGCAAGAATCTTATCCATTGATAATGTAAAAGGAACTGTAGCACTTTCCAAAGCGCCAAAAATGTATTGAAAAGAGATCGAGAGAGTTCTCTGAATGAAAAGTAAGAGCAAGGATATGCTGCTTTGTGTGAGAAGCATCTCCCCCCAAATGAATGAAGATTTCATCAGGGTTACTTCTTAGGTCTGAAATAGCACAAAAAACATCAAGATTTTTGGCTACCTAATAGAGTTTCAGTAGAGAGAATACCTTTATAAATAAAAATTAAAAAAAAAACTCCAATAAATCTTGACCTTGTGAATCCAGGGTCAACCATAAAGTCTTTAACTGACAAAAGATCAACCAACACATGGTTAACATACCCCATGTATACCAATAAAAAACAAACATGGGAAGTAAATGTGAAAACATTATAGTAGAGGACTGGTTAATCAAGTAGTGGCTATTACATTTTCTTTTTCAATTATTAAGTAGTGGATAATACACATGATAATATCAGTCCGATGAAGTGCCAAGAAACCAGAAGCCCTTCAACAATATATCTATGAAGACGCTTTCCAGTGAATCATAACTCATAAGTTATAGTGAACCACCTTGAGCATCATCCATAAACTAACGTGGTTTTTTACTTGTAGTGCCTAAGTATGATCAAGAAACATCCTTTCCACAATAAGCTTTCCTTAAACAAAGTTCATTTATGCACATGTAGTTTTGAAGCCATTACCTCCTTGATCTAAATGGTGAGGAGTATGGGGAGAAGCTAATCACACATCAAACTACAACTTGTAATAGGTCTGACCCTAGAAACATACAATCAAATAACAGTTTTGCTATAGCATAATAGTCACCATTTAGCAATTTTTAGATCAATCGAGATGTGAAATTAGTGATTTTTGGATTAGCCATGATGAGAAATTATAGATAAACTATGGTTTTAAAATTTTACATTTATCGTCTAATAAATCAGATAAATTGAGGTAATCTCAATCACTGATCAATGAGCAATTAATTAAAATATCTTAAACCTACTAAAAGAAACATGAAGAAAAAAAAGCATTTACTATATATATATATCTTGAACCAAGTTATTATTGAATAATAATAAAATATTATTATTTGTTATATTTACATGTCGTACTAAATAATGTCTTTTTTAGCGTCTTTTCATGCAGTGATAGGATTGAGGCTCACTAGAAGGTTCTAGATAGTGATAAAGCATTTGGGAGACTCAATATAGCTAAATATGTATATTAAATATGTCTACAACCCTCTAGAATTTTCTATTAGGTACTAGAATGTTCTAGAAAGTCCAAGGGAAGTATAGAATAATATAGAAAATTGTAGAATAAAGGAAAAGAAAATAGAGTAATTTTGAGTGTTCTTATATATAGGGAAAGGTAATGGAATATGGTGGAATATTCTAAACTCGAAGATTGTAGATGACATGAGGGTCTTGATTCTTCTATTTAAGGAGTTGGAATGAAGGCCTCAACTATAAAAGGAAGGGACTTCATTTGCTCCAAATCATCAAAGAGCTTCCACCTCTCTTCCTCCTTTGTACTTTCTTACTCTAATAATACATAAACTTCCTCTCAAACTCTCTCTTGTGTTATCTATTACATTAAATCTCTTAGCTTGTCCTTTCTTGGGGTTAAGATGACTTGATTTAACCTCACAAAAGGGTTGTGACAAAGTCAAGCACCTCACATGACTCTATAAGAAGAGTCAGGTCATGGCAGTTGGTACCAAAGCAAGGTTCAGGGGTAAACACATTTTGTGCAAGCTAGTTACAAGGAGTAACATTCTAAGAGTACTAAGAAAAGTAACAACACCGAGATTAGCATCATGGTGGATGCACAATTGAAGAAGAGAAGTCGGGGAAAGTCCGAGGACATCCTCAACGGACTCGAGGCTAGGTTGGTGAAGGTAGAGAAGCATATGGGATAGGTCAAAGGTCTAATGGAGGACCATGGTAATGTAATCAATAGGAATTCCAAGTTTTTTGGGTTAGGCTAACTTGATTTAGCCCCACAAAAGGGTTGTAACTAGAGCTAGTAAAAGTTATCCTGACCCACCCAACTCGACCCAACATAACCCACTAAATTCATCAACCCGACTCAACTCAAAACTAACCTGACCAGACATTGACCCGAATACAATGTCTATTCTAGCCTAAAATCATCATATCTTCCGCATATATAAGTTGAAGGATGAAATTGACAGGCCAAAATTTTTACATGAACACATCATGGTATGTTGATGTTTTCTTATACCCTTGTTCATCCATGAATAACTCGAACTTCATATACCTTTGTCTGGGCACCTATTTCTATCCTTACAAGTTATTCACTAGCTTGCACACCATATCCTCTTTACCCTTGACCTCAAACCCCTCCACTTACTCCATGTACATATCTTCCTTGAGGTCACCATGTAGGAAAGTTATCTTGACACCAAGTTGTTCCACCTCTAAGCCTGGAGCAACAGTCAATCCTAAAATCACACCGATAAATGTCATCTTTACCACCAGGGAAAATGTTCATCATAGTGAACCCTTTGTCTCTGTCCAAATCCCTTGACTACCAACCGTAGCTTGTTCCTCGGCTCGGTCTTGCCCTCGTCATGCTTCATCTTGAAGACCCATTTGTTCTTCGAGACTTTTCTCCCCCTTAGCTTGTAGGTGTTATTCCTTTGAAGGGAGCTCATTTCCTCCTTCATTACAACCACCCAATCCTCCTTACGAATATTATCGAGGCCTCGTTATAACATAAAGACTCCACTGTCTGAGAGTAGCATATAATCTATTGCAATGTACTTGCTCGCCAACTTCAATCTTCTAGTGGATCTTCGCACTCCATAGGGGGCTTAAGGATTGTCGGACTATTGGGGTTATGTTTGCTCCAACTAGAGCTCTTTGCTTGCCATTGACTAGCCTTGCTACCTGAACATCTCCTCTTATAATTCATAAAGTGCCTCAACCATCCTCTTGAGCATGCCTTAGCCGCTGGACTATCTATCTTAGAATCATCCCTTTATTCCATAAGATCATCAATGTAGGCTTCCTACCTCCTATCCTCAACGAAGTGTTTGATGTTTTGGTCCTCAAAAACCACAACATCCCTACTTCATATGACCTTCTTAGCTACTAGGTCGTACAGCTTATGTCCGAGTTTCTCTTCACCATATCCAATGAACACACATTAACGAGCCTTCTCATCCGTCTTTATCCTCTCATCTCTTAGCATGTGTACAAATACCCTAATGTTGTTGTAGCTTATATCCTTATCAACCCGCACTCCGTCAGCCACGTCATCATTGAGAGAGTTTCATGGAGACAAGTTGATAAGGTGACATGTTGTTTGTAGAGTGTCCTATCACACACTGACTTCTTAACCAAATCTAGCTACGTGAAGCCTCATTCTTTTCTCACTTCTTAAAAGAATAATTCAGCCCTCCTCAAGTGTACTCAACACTTAGGCTAGAGATTCCTCCAAGACCACCACACCGAACCCTGTATAAGAGAACTCAAGAGAGAACTTTTAGAGAGAGAAAGGAAGATTGTATTATAGAAAGAGAAGCTCTAAATGCCTCTACCCCTTATTTATAGGAGAAGAGCCACCTCTTCCCCTCCCCAAGAAGATTCTAGTGACGGTCTCCCTAGAATAGCCCAATAGGTCCATTATAGTTTCTAGAATAGTCCATTAGGATTCATTATGTAGCAATGACAATAAATCCTTATGTGATGTATTATTTTAACTGGATCATAGGATGTGTATGGTTTTCTCTCATTAAGGATTTAGCTTACCTCCTTCAACAGTTTTTTATTTATAATTTTAGAAAGGCGTAAGGCCATACAAAAGCAACCAACCTTCTTGCAATAATCAATGAAGCCAAAAATCAAATAAAACAACCAAACCCCCAACCTTAGATAAGATAAGAAAAACAAAATTTAAGAGTTAAGAAGTAAATGTGGAAGCAAAAGTCACATTTGCTTTCAATAGTCAAACTTGTAGGCATGTTTATCAAATAAAAGTTGCTTAATTAATTAGGAAACAAAAGTTAAGTCAAGAGTGGCTAATAATTAAATAAGATAATAAAAAATTGGGAGTAATTAAATAAGGTTAGAAGGTCGTAGAAGATGATGATGGAAGTGTATAGAGACCTCCATCAACTCCATAATTCATACATACATACATACATACATATGCATATATATATATATATATGTATGTATGTATGTATATGCATGAACTCTCATTCATATACCCCATTTTTGCAGAGAAATCCACGAGAGATGTGTGGAGACAAGGGTCAAGCATGGGCATCACATGGTGTCACGGGACACCATAGGGCCCTAGTCAAACAATATTATGTGAATATATATAATGGTTAAAGTATAAATGAAAAGAAGAGGACATCATTGCTTAAGGTGTCAGTTGTTATCTTGGTCGGTTCTCATGGCGTAACGGGGTCACAAGTTTGAATCTATGGATACGCCTCTTTCTTCCCTCATAGTCTTTAATTTTTTAATAACCAAAAAAAGCACCTTGTCCTCAGATTTACATTCTTCTTTTTTGCTCTTTTTCTCTCTATCCTTCCCTACCTATCACTAGCTGTCATGCCTTTCATCAAAGTTTGAGGAGCAAGTTGGTGACGACATCAATGTTTTTTCAAATATGAATACCGCTAGCTTATGAATAATTAGTTTAATAGAAAACCCTAGTTCATAAATTAGTTTGTTATAAATTATTTACAATTTGATTCTTGGTGAATAAGTTGATTAATCGTTACATTTATTCATAAGTTAGTAATTTAATATAGGGATTCTTTAGGTTAATTAAAAAATTGTAGTAGTTGAATTTATTTGTTACATAACTACTAATAGGAAATTGGATGTGTGATCAATAGATCAATATTGTTAAATATCTTATTGTGCTAAAACTTTATACTTTAAGTTCAATGAATTTTTATAAAAAAAATAATAGTAATAATTAATATTTATGTATTTTTATTCCTAAGAGAATATTTTTATCATTGGCATTATTTGATAATATATTAAGAAATCCTTACGTACATTTATTGACTATGTAGAGATTAGAGAGAAAAAATTAAACTTCTTCTAATACTTGTCTTTTATTGAGCATATTATCCCTAAGAGTATATTATTAATTGTACTTTTCATATATTAAGAAGATTTGTTGTAATCCTTTAAGCGTGAAATCCTTATATAAATTTATTTTCTCCACTACATTCTTATTTCTACTTTAATTGTGAACATCGCAATCCTAACCACCAAGAAACTCAAAATCCCAAAACACAAATAAAGACACAAAGTAGGAGTGAAAGCCAGTCCCAAACCAAAGCGAAAGACAAAAACATATCAGAAGAGGCAACTTCTGCTTGGAGAGACCAACCAATACCCCCAATTGAAAATTTTGCAAACCAATAATAGAGGCTAAACCAAAACCTCAGATCAAATTTAACTAGAAGGGGCCCCTTGACACTCAAAGACCTTCAGCCTAATCTTATAAAAGTAATAACCCACGAACCACCCTAACCTTTGTACCTTCGTGCCACTCGAAAACCTTCAACCCAACCCTATAATGCAATAGCCTACATCACACCCAAACCTCTTTGTATCCAAAAAATCCCTTTGTGCCTCTCATCAAAGGGCAAAAAACCATATTTCTTTCCCTAAAGATAGAATAATCTGCTACCGCAAGTGAAGAAACCAAACTATCTTAAGCATTCAAATCCAAATACAAAATCCCCACAACCATTATCAAAAATTCATCAAACTAATAATCCATCATATTCTCACACGTATGCTGCTGCCCGAGTCCATGGTTCAATCTTACTATCAAAAGCAAACCCCAAAAACAAATTGTTCTAAACTCTCTACCCAAACTAGGAGTAATGCCTCAAACAATAGCAACTAGTAGGATTTGAAAAGAATAACGTAGAGATGACAACTTTTTACGAGAGTTCGGAGTCCATCGGAAAGTTTCCTTTTGGGTTTGGGTTTGGGTATGAGAAAAGAATCGGAGGATCAAGTTTGGGTTTAGTGATTCATATATGATCCCCAAACATGCCATGAATAATTTTTACATATTTATTTTCATAAAATTATATTAAAAATATAATTAGAAAAATAAAATCAAGGATCAAAAATAGAGTCGGATTTTAAGGATTGGATATTTAATTCTCGTAAAGATCAGGTCCGAGCTTTTCCAATAAAAAGTTTAGAAATGGGGATACAATTATTTTTCTTACGACATTCGGAATACTTATGTTGTCGCCGTGCCGACTCCCCTCGTTTGTCGTCCCTATGAAAGAAATCAAAAAATACAAAACGTTTGACCCGATCGAACAGTTGAGCACATCGCAAACCAGTAAATTGTAGATATGTGGGTTGTTTGTGAATCCCTACTTTTCCTGCAGCCACCGAGACCTTCGTAACCCCAAGCCTATTGCAAAAACAAGCACCTCCATTGACACGAACCTGGAATATTATTACTCCCTAGACTAGAAGAAGAGCCTTCTAGCGCGTTTTGGGGAGGGATAGGACCCCCCAAACGAACGAAGGAAACAAGAATGGTGGAGGCGGCGTGAAGAGAGAGGAAGAGGAGATGAATGGACGCAATGGGAAACGAACGGACGCCAGGGGAGCTTCTCTATCTAACTCCCCGTAACGGACACCCACTGTAGCGAATAGATTGGACAACCACGAGCGAATGGAATGCAAGAATTTCTCAGCAGTCCATTACAAACGCATCACACCTCGAGCACAAGATCATTGGGGAGTTGGCAAGCTGAGTAGAAGCTTTTCTGTCAATGTAAATCCTACGGGAAGCAAGTTAACGTAGTAGATAAATTGGCATATGGTTTTGCTTTTCTTATTGATGATTGATTTGATCTAGTTATAACATAGTATTAATAATCCTTTTCCGGTTACCGATGATAAATTGATGGCATTAAATTTAATACACGATTAGAATCAGATTTAAATATAATCTCTGTCATACGTACCTCATAAACACGACGCAAGCCTTTGCTATCAGCCAGCCAGACAGCCTTGAATTCGTTGTCCACAAATGCAAGTTTGGTCCCGTCTAGAGAGAAAGTCGGGAACGGTCCGGGAACCCTGAATAGTCCTACGTCCGTCAATGGCGAGGCGAGTTTGTACGAAGCACTTGGGATATTGTTATATTTCTACAGCCACATATAAGGTTTTATTAACTATTTTTAGGGGGGGGGGAAGAAGAATACTCTCCAATAAGCTAGACATGCATAGGTTCAGCGAAGAAAATAATTGAAATATATGGAGGTATTCATTGCTAGTCCGATATGCATGGATACCTTGAGAAGGGTTCTCCTGCAGCAATGGTATCCAATTCGCTTCTCACCCTTAATCTTGTCCGCTATAACAAATGGGTTGAAGTGGTCGGCCAATGATTTTACTTTTTGAGTGATTTTTATTGGTGGCTTTTGTACATTAGGTGAATAAAAAATCTCAATGTGTCGGTACTGTGCTTCATCACGCACATCTTCAAATTTGGATTTCTTACGAATTGTTGCAACAGCGACTTGGTCAGCATCAATAGCTGCGGGAGTTACTGCATCAATTCCTTCAGGTGTCACACGAATTTCATCATTCGTCTGATCGTTGCTAATACCAGCTCGAAACACAGCCCAGTTATTTCCAACCTTGCGATGGAAATATAACACGTCGTCACTTCCCCATGTGGGCCAACCTCCGTTGCTTGTAAGCCGTTTCACGTCGTACGGCTTCTCAACATTCATCACAAAAATGCTGGTCATTAGATCTTCGTTCTCGCCATCCCACCCGCCTTTGTCCTCGAATGATGCCACCGCTATTTTCTTTCCGGAAGGTGACACGGACGGGCTCAAGTGGGCTTCCCCTGTTGAGTGTTGATGTAAAATAAATAATGAGAAAATCAATTGATTGACAGAACAATTTTTCAAACTTTCATAGTGTATTGGAATTATGCGTGAATATGGTAATAGTATATAAACCCAGAAAAAGTTTTTTTTAAAGTAATTTACACATTATTTGAAAAAATAATTAATATAACTTATTTTTTATTAAAAAAATAATTAATATATAAAAGAAAAAAAATAGGAGTAGAAATAGTAAGTAGAAATTAATTTTTTAAAGAGCATTCTTTTTAAAAAAAAACATTTTTTTTTGAAGGGAAGTGAGTAATTAATTAATAGTAGTTGATGGGAAAACTTGCCATTTATCACTCTTGTTACTCAACATTCCAGAAAATAGCAGGCATTTTTTCAATTTAATTGTGAATAAATTAGTGTTATCATCATTTCAATTAGTTTTTAATCTGTGATAAAGGTATAACACTTATTTGCATCGTGTATAGGGTGAACAATTTTAAGCAACCTGTTAATCATTCAATATTAAGTTCATGAGCCCTTGGGATGGTTCATACCAAAAAAATATATAAATGCAATTGCGGCCGCAGTGAGAGTTTCTCAATATCAAGGTATCACAAACAATAAATATTATATTGCAGTTATGATTGAGGAGTAATTTTTCTATTTTTCTCACAATAAAAATTATGGCATATTATTACTCTCTATAAATATCAGTTAATAAGTATGGTATAAGATGATATACATATAATTTTATTTTTATGTTTTTTATTGGATATTTTTCGTACTGACGTATAATAAATTTGTTATTTATTGGTCGCATATCAGCATAAAAGTCGACATTAATTGTCAAGAGTGGTTCCCTTACCCATTTTTTTTTCCTTTTTTTTTGAGTACACAAAATGTCATCAACTCAAATATTAGGATATATATGTTTTGAGTTTTGCTCTATCTTATATGAACTGACCATTGTGTGTGTATT
Source organism: Tamarix chinensis (assembly GCA_030549775.1). Taxonomy (NCBI): domain Eukaryota; kingdom Viridiplantae; phylum Streptophyta; class Magnoliopsida; order Caryophyllales; family Tamaricaceae; genus Tamarix; species Tamarix chinensis. The sequence goes on from CM060174.1 coordinate 64,539,562, forward strand.
TGAAAAGTCAACTACGTTGTATTTAAAAAGTCGGCTACTCACTTGATTATTAGGATACGTTAGATGAGCTTTGCTCTATCACACCTCACTTATCTATATGATAAGTAGTGGCTAAATCTGGATTGCAGCCTTTTTTGTAGTGGTTGGAACCATCCGGGAGTTTCAAAATAAAGTGGTGTTTGATAATGCGAATATTTATCTGAACTAGATGTTGATGATTATCAAGACTAGGGTGGCATTATGGCTAAAAGACGGTCAGCACATTTGTGACTATAGAGTTGATGATCATGTGCATCAGTTATAATGCATGTCTGAGTTTTAGGATCACACGTTGTTGTCTTTTATATGATCTTTGTCACCTTGCTTCTCAGTTTCCTTTAGGGTCTTCTTTCTTTTGGGTGGGTTTATGGACTATTGAATCCTTGTATCCTAGCTGTGTCTGGTGTTTTGGTTAACCGTTAAACCTTAAAAAAAATCTATATGATAAGCATTTAGTATTAAGGTAGGACACTCGTTGACTTCTTAAAATGACGTTTAAGCGTTATATAGGTAGAAAGAAATGTCTGACACTTGTTTCAATTAATAAATAAATATTTTAAAATTTTTAAGTATGAAAGAAACACTGAAATGTCACTCAAGATAAGAAATTTTGGCATATCAATCATCAAATATTATCAAAATTTAATTTAAAATATATATTATTTTTGCATTATTTATTCTATAGCATAACATGTAAAATACCACTTATATATAATGCATATGTAAATATTTATTTTATATTAACTAATATGTTACTAATTGAAAGGAGTTAAAAACACCTAATTTATGCATCAACCAAACAAGTAATTAAATTTGGCAAAACTCCAAACAAATTAAAAAGGTAGTAACTAAAACAAAAGAATCAAGTCAACCCAATCTCAAATTGAAACCAAACAAGTTAAGCTTTAAAAAGGAAATTGAAGAAGAATTCTTCATCATCTCCATTCATCTTTTTTCTTCCTTCTTCCCCTCTGTTGGTATAACAAGTGCGCATGGCACAACTAACTACTCCACTTATTAGTTGTTAGTAGTTTGTTATTAGTTAGTCAATTAAGCTAAGTTGTTAGCTGATTTCTTAGAGTCAAAGTTGTATAAATAACATGCAATGTACTACATACTGTACTACTACACATTTTACTTAATACAATCAATCTTTTATAAACTCTATTATTCAGTTCTTAATTTTCCTAATATGGTATCAAAGCCTTAGGCTCATGCCAATTCAATCAATCACTTCTCATACTCATCCATCAATCAAAACTCAGTTATGAATTCTTCTCCTAGTGAGTCAACAACTTTATCTTCCTCCTCTGATCCCAACCATTTTCAATACGCACATCCTTTGGACCATCCTAGTATTATACCCATATCCAACAAATTTGAAGGTTCTGGCTATGTCGCTTGGAGAAGGTCCATAAAGATATCATTAAATGCCAAGAATAAAGTATGTTTTGTTGATGGAACCAGTCTACGTCCATCTTCAATAGATTTAGCTTTCAAACATTTGGAAAGGTGTAATGACATGGTGATTTCTTGGATCACCAATGTTCTGAGTAAAGAAATCTCTAGTAGCGTGGTGTTCTCTACTTCTGCACATGATATTTGGAAAGATCTCGAAGAAAGGTTTGGCCAGAAAAATAATGCACAACTTTCCCAAGTTAAGAAAGATTTATCCTCCATAAGTTAAGGTTTCGATAACATCACCAACTATTTCACTCAAATCAAAAGAGTATGGGATGAAATTTCTGTAGTTCATTCTCCTCCTACCTGCGCTTGAAATGGTTGCACTTGTGGAGCTAAGCAAGAGATACTCAAGCATGAGTAGAAGTATAAACTCATCCAGTTTTTAATGGGGTTGAATGAATTCTGCACAAATATAAGAGGTAATATCCTCATGATGTCTCCTGCTCCTATTTCTCAAACCTATTCGATGCTTATATAAGAGGAAATGCAAAGAGAAATGTATGTTACTTCTCAGCTTCTTGACCATTCTTCTTCTTTCAATGTCTCAAATGCAAGACCTAGCACAAATCTCTCAAAGGAAACCAAGTATGATAAAAAGTTCAATTTGAATATTCAGTGTAGATACTATAAGAAAGTAGGGCACGCTATTGAAAAATGTTATAAACTACATAGTTTTCCTTCAGATTTCAAATTCACCAAGAATAAAATAATTATTGCAGCTTCCCAAGTCGAATATGATCAATAGGCTTCTACACTTTCTTCCTCTTCTAGTCTAATACCTAGCTTGAGCAGTGATCAATGGAGTTAGTTATATGCCCTCCTCAATCAACAACACATTGGTTCTTCCTCGTCTCAAGCACCATAAAATAAAACATCCACTAATTTTGCAGGTAAGCATGCTTGTTCTTCTCATGGTGAATTAAGTGAATGTGCTTGTTTTAAAGCTTCCATCACCCAATTTTCTTAGATCCTTAATAGCATTGCCTCTAACCATATGTATCATAAGGCTTCTCTCTCTTTAATTCCTTCTCCTTTTACTATCGCTTTACCCAATAATTAGAAAATACAAGTCTCTCATGTTGGTTCGGTCAAACTTGCATCGTCTATCATCGTTTCCAATGTTCTATTCATTTCTTCTTTCCAATATAATTTAATGTCTATCTAAAAATTATGTCTCTAACTATAGTGTCGCCTGATTTTTTTCTCATAATGGTTGTTCTCTGTAGGCCCCTTCAATGAAGAGGCTCTTAGACTTTGGCAAAATGTATGTTAGACTCTATCTCTTGGACAATAATCAGATAGTTATACCCACTACATCCTCTAGCGTTTCTCTAGCAAGTGTTATGACTTGTCACAATCTTAATTCACATTAGAATTATAATACTTCAATTTTTCTACTATGGCATAGATGATTACGCCATTTACCCTTGTACAAAATCAAAAGTTTGTCTCTGATTGATTGTAATGAGAATAAAGCTTTACAGTTTCCATGTGATGTGCATCCTTGAGCCAAACAACACAAATTTTCTTCCCTCATAGTTCTATCACTACTTCACAAATTTTCCAACTAATTCACATTGACATTTGAGGACCCTATAATGTTGTTACATACAATGATTTTTTTTCTATTTCCTCACAATAGTGGATGACTACAGTAGAGCCACATGGACTCATTTAATTAATCACAAAATTAATTCTTTATCTCTCCTAAAAGCTTTCATTCAATATATTAAGACACAGTTTTATGATCCAATTCAAACCATTCGTTATGATAATGCCCTTGGATTAGGGAGTATTAAAGAGGCCAAATAATTGTTCACTTCCCATGGTATAAATCATCAAAAAATTTCCACTTACACTCCACAACAAAATGGAGTTGTAGAGTGCAAGCATAGACACTTGCTGGAGGTTGCTTCATCTCTTCTTTTCCAATCCAATCTTCCCCTCAAGTGTTGGGGTGATTGCATTCTCACTGCCACATACTTGATCAATAGGTTTCCCACAAAACTTCTAAAAGGTAAAACTCCTTATTATCTTGTATATACTGCTTCACCTTCATATGATCATTTAAGCACTTTTGTTTGCTTATGTTATGGTTCTACTCTTCCACATTATCAAACAAAATTTTCTCCTAGAGTCGAACCATGTGTGTTCATTGGTTATCTTTTTGGTATAAAATGTTACAAGGTGTATAATCTAGAGTCACATAAAATTTCTATCACACGAGATGTTGTATTCCATGAAAATGAGTTTCCATATAAACTTCTTCCTTTTTTTCCCACTCATTCATTCATGTTTCCAACATATAATACTTCTCATGATTCCTTCTTTCCACCACCTCCATTACCTACTTCACCAAGACTAACAACATCTACATATGCTTCACCTTCATCACCACAATAAGTATCACCTTCTTCACTATAATTTCTGCCATCATAAACTCCTCCATTTCAACCTTCTATTATCTCTCAATCATCACCAAACTCTCAGGAATAGCTTCCCATTCCAAGAAGATCCACACGTCCGCAACACTTACCATCTCATTTCAAAGATTTTATATGTGGAAATGTTATCCTTCCACAAACTTGCCCTCACTCCCTTCTATCATCTCTTTCTCCCTCTCATTTTTGTTTCTCTTCTTTCTCCCACGAGATCCACACGTCCGCAACACTTACCATCTCATTTCAAAGATTTTATATGTGGAAATGTTATCCTTCCACAAACTTGCCCTCACTCCCTTCTATCATCTCTTTCTCCCTCTCATTTTTGTTTCTCTTCTTTCTCCCACGAATATCAACAACTCCTTTCCTCATTATCCCAAGAACATGAACCTACTAACTATGATGAGGCAGCTTGTGATCTTGTATGGTAGAATGATATGTCAAAAGAGTTTGAAGCCTTAGAAGTGAATCATACATGGGATTTGGTTCCTCTCCCAGAGGGTAAAAAGTCCATATCTTGCATGTGGGTGTACAAAATTAAACACAAAGCTGATGGCTCCATGGAGATATTTAAAGCCAGATTGCTTATTCAGGGATTTATACAAAATGCGGAAATTGATTGTACTAAAATATATTCCCTAGTAGTAAAGATGACTATCATTTATAGTCTCATTGCAATGGTTTTTAAGAAATATTTCTCCATGCACCAACTAGATGTTAATAATGCATTCTTCCATGGTGACCTACACAACGACAATTACATGAAGCCCCCACTTGGCCTGGATGTTCCCTCAGGTTTTATCTACAAATTATTCAAGTCTCTATATGTCCTTAAGAAGGCTTATCGTCAATGGTATGCCAAACTCACCTATGCTCTCAATTTTAGAGGTTATACTATGTTTGAAAATGATTGTTCATTATTCTTTAAGAAACAAGACAGATTTGTGTTTTTTGTTGCTATTTATATGGATGATTTATTGATTTTCAGTAATAATTCACAATAAATATATAACCTCAAGATCTTTTAAATCAACACTTTCTACATCAAGGACCATGGTTTTCTACACTACTTCCTTGGAATTAAAGTATTGCTAGAACCTTATAGTGTTATACTCACTCAAATAAATTTACCATCGATCTTCTTAAGGAATTTGCTTACACTTCTTCTCATTCAGTCACTACACTACTTGATTTTACCATAAAACTCTTTGTTGATGATGGTGATTTATGTCCAGATCCCGGTGTAGATCATACTCTAGTTGGCAAAATAAATTTTTTGACTCATACATGCCCCGACTTAGCTTTTGCTGCTCATTTTCTCAGTTAGTTTATGCAAAAGCCACAGCTACCCCATCTTAAATCTGCACATCATGTCCTAAAGTATCATTCTTCCTCACCATCTTTAGGTATTTTTATGTCTTCCAAACCTTATTTTCAACTATAGGTATTATGTGATTCAAATTGGGCATCTTATCCAAACACACACAAATCTGTTAGTGGGTGGTTCATTCATCTTGGTGGTTCTCCTATCTCTTGGAAAGATAAGAAACAAACTACTATCTCTCTTTCGTCGGCTAAAGTTGAATACCAATCCATGTGACATATAGCTGATGAGCTTGCATAGTTATCACAAATATTACATAAATTAGAAGTGCCCAACATTATCCATGTCCCTTTATAATGTGACAATCAAGTTGTGGTGTTTATTGCCAAGAATCTAGTGTTTCTTGAGTGGATGCAACACATTAATCTTGACAGTCATTTTGTTCATGAGAAACTTCAAGTTCTCATTACAGTATCCCACATCAGAACTAAAGATCAGTTAGCTAATGTCTTTACTAAACCTTTTTCTAATGCCAAACATCATGACTTATTATCCAAGTTGGGTTTAGGCATTCCTTCACAACCTAAAACTTGAAAGGCGGTGTTGGTATAACACGTACTCATGGTACGACTAAATACTCCACTTATTAGATGTTGGTAGTTTGTTATTGGTTAGTCGGTTAAGCTAAGTTATTAGTTGATTTGTTAGAGTCAGAGTTGTATAAATAACATGTGATGTACCACATATTGTACTATGAATTTTTCTTAATACAATAGAATGTATCTTTTATAATCTTTATCATTTGATTCATAATTTGTGGGTGGAACTATGCTACATGAGAGTGATCTTCCAAAGAATTTATGGGTCGAGGCTACTAACACAACAAGTTACATCATCAAAAAAGCCTTGATGAGAGCCATACTAAAGAAATTTCCCTTTGAAATTCTAAAGGAAAGGAAAGCCAATATTAGCCACTTAAGAGTGCATGGCTATAATAGTTATGTACATAACAATAAGGAAAATCTGGGTAAATTTGACCCAAGAAATGATGAGGCATTGTTTGTTGGGTACTCTCCTCATACCAATGCCTACAAGATCTACATCAAGAGGACCATGGTAATGAAGGTTAGCATCCATATGATCTTTGAAGGAATAAATAGAAATTTGAGCCACAAATAGACTAATGATGAAGAAGAGTTCAAAATTGAGATGAACAAATATCCTATCGACTCCTAAGAAAATGAAGAGAGTGTAATTAGAAGTTCTAGATAAGAGAAAATAGATACCGAACCTGATCCTAGTTCTACATTACACATAGGACATATAAGTCTTAGCATATAATCTTCTGTGCCTAAGGAAATATTCTTATAGGATACAAAGTGGTATTATTACATCAGCTCCTAAATCTTCTAAAAGCACAACTCAAGTGGAACAAATACAAATCACCTAGTAGCCTTCAAGTCAATTCTAGAAAAAAAGAAGTATCAAATCTCATAGCCATCAAATATGAAGTTGAGTAACATAACTAAGGAAGTTAAAATTAAAAAACCATCCTCTCGTGGCCTTTTTGTAGCTAATGCCTCTTTATCTTCTATTAAGCCACATGATTATAAATTTTATTTTACTTACTCTTATTAAATTATGTCCATGTTGGAAAGGTTGAACTAGTTTAAAGAGAACAAAGTTTGGCATCTTGTTTCCAGACCTACACATGATTTAGTCATTGGCACAAAATTGATATTCAGGAAAAAACTTGATGACAGTGGAGTCATGACCATAAAAAAAGCAAAAATGGTGGTAAAGGGGTGTAGTCAATAGGAAGGAATTGTTATGATGAAACCTTTGCACCATAGGCTAGAATTAAAGTTATTAGAATTCTGGTTGCATTTGTTGATCACATGAATGTAAATCTTTAAAAAAGGATATAATGATTGTAGTTCCAAATTGTTATTTGAAAGAAGATGTATATGTGGAGCAACCTCATAGATTTAAGAGTAGTGAATATCCAAACCATGTCCATAAAATAGAAAAAGTGTTATATGAGTCATGTACAAGCCCTCTCATCATGGTGTAAAATATTCACAAAGATCCTTATATATCATGGTCTTGTATGAGAGATATATTTATATTAATGATATTATCTTTTGGAGCTACTAACTAATCCTTAATTGTTTCTAATTTTGTAGAGTTGATAAATTATGATTTTGAAATGAAAATGATAGATGTGTTCTTCCTTGGCTTGTAAATCAAATAGACTAGAGAAGGGATCTTGATTCATCAACAAAAGTACCTCACGGAGCTTCTCAAGAAGTATGAAATGTTAGATACCAAGAATCATAACACCTCCATGCCAACCAACAAAAAGATGGACCTAGATGGACAAGGTCAAAGTGTTGAAAAGAAAATTTCCAATGTTATGATTAGATATAACCTTCATCTTACTTTTAGTAGACTAGACATAATATGTAGTGTTTACTTATGTGCATATTTTCAAACTAATCCTAAAATTCACATATTAAAGCTATAAAAAGGTTATTAAGGTTTCTTAAGGAAAAAAACAATTTAAGTCTTTAGTATCCCAAAGAAGGAAGCTTGAATCTCACTAGATATTCAAGTGCTAACTATGAAAGATTCTTGATTGATAGGAAACGCACCTTAAGGTATGGGACATTTTTCTAGGTCCTTATTTGGTATCATGCTTTTTTGCACTATATACTATTGAATAAGGTATTCTTTAAGAGTATGTCAATTAGAGTTAAATGCCAAGTGACAAAGGATATAGCTAAAGTTTATAAATAACAAGAAATCCTTGGTGGCTGATATGGTTTTGCCCACTCCTACGCGTACAACCCCTAGTATTAGCTTTATCCCCAAAGTATTTGAAGTAATATACTCTACTTTTAATTATTTTATTATTTAAAGCATTACAACAGTTGAGATATATGAAATTAATAAATCTCTTAAATTTTAGGTGATTATCCATGCGATCTCAGAGTATCAAAAGAAGGGACTATTATCACCTAAGGAATCACTCATATTTTCGAGAAGAAATCTTTTGAGCTCGACGTAGCTCAAGTGACTTTCCACAACATCCATAGTGAATATGCTTTCTTAAAACAACCTATTTTGAACGACAATGATCGTGATCCCCTATGCTTCAGAGGTGAGTCACTTAGATGACCATGTAATTTAGTTACCCTTTAAGATATGGTAATATTATTAATATCTAGAGTTAAAATAATTGATTTCTTAATTATCATATATTAACCTTTTTTCCTTCATGGTAAAATTTTATGGAAGAAACCAAGTCCTAAGAAATAATAAGAGAATAAATTAGAGAAGGAAAAAGTGACATTGTGTGTAGAGCACAACATATCTCCTATCAAGTATCGAGATTTACATATAAATTCAATGTGCATATAGGAGTTGAGGGCGTAGTTCATTTGTTAGCTAAAGGTTAGATACATGTCCAACATATAAATTCATACATGAGGTATAATTTCATTCACTTTTAATATAAAGGTATATTAAAAAATATTACTATAATTTTTAAATTATTAGTAACACATGATTACATAATTATTTTCTTATAGATTATTAAAAAGGAGAATTGTATGTGAACACATTAACCATGTGTATAGATTCTTAGGTCCTCAGTTAATATCCTATGGGGACCTCAAATATTAAATGAAGTATTTGATCAAAGAAATGAGGGTGGCTCTGCACAGATTTATTTTTGCTTCCTTTTCTTTTCATTCAAATTGCTTTTTGGTCATTTTATATCCATCAAGAGGGTTCACATATTGATTTGACCCATTAGAATAAAAAAGTGTGACAAGCCACACAAATTTGTTGAAATGTAATTAATTGTTTCCTAGCTTTAATAAACTTATTTCATAATTTACTTATTACATTATATAACTAATCTGTCTCTGCACAAAAATTAGGTCATTTAAGAAATATCCAAGGATGTAAAAAGATGAACCTAAACAACAATGAGTTTACATGAAGGTGTGTAATTAGTAACAATTATTTATATTCTCTATGTTTTAATATTTATTGTATAGTGTTGTTCTAATGAAGTTAATATGTGTATTTCACTTAATTAGTAACATTTTTTATATTTTCTATGTTTTAATATTTATTGTATAGTGTAGCTCTAACGAATTTAATATGTACATTTAACTTAATGTATTGTCCAAAAAAAAAGAGACAATGACATTTGTGTTTATTTAATATGAGAGATGTCATTCTAAAATAATGGAAGGATGATCCAGAATTAAGTATTGATCCCCATATATGTACTTGCTAATATTTTTACTTCAATTACATACTTATAGTCATTCAAATTAAGATCCTTTTTTAGTTATTTTAAAATGATGAGGTGAGGTTTTTTGATAGCTAGATTAATAATGTCAAACAAGAATGACTAGATTTTATTTTTGTACTAACTAGATAATGAATTCAATTATAGGTTTTTTTCCTTTTATTAATGCAGACACATGAATTTATACTTGATTATTTGAAGGATTATATCTCTTTCATTGATGCGGCTATGTCTCATTCAATGGTATATACACAACAATGATGCTTGTGTATTAGTTTTGCATATATTATTAAGTACACCTAGTTATTTTTTATTAATGTAAGATGATATATGTACATTGCTATTTTTCTTTTTTATAGACTTTAAATTGAATATATGTATGGAAAATACAACACTAATGCTTCTGTATCATTTTGTATGGTGCTGGAACATTTGTTTTTATTTTGAAAAAAGACTATAGGTGCAGGTTTTAAGTTAAATTGATTTTCTATACCTTAATAGGATGTTTTAAAAAGGTTTTTCTAAGGGAATAGATGACAGTTTTAATATATAACTTCCACCTTTACCTTTGCAAGAAGCTTTTAAAATAATAGGTAAAGGAAGAGATGATGGTTTTAACTTTAAACTGCCATCAATAGTATAAATTAGATGGTGGTTATAGATTAAAACCTCTATGTATTCCTTTATACATTTTATAAACGTCCTTTACAATTTTATTTCATTATTGTGCTTTGAACAATAGGTTGAAGGTTGCATGGCTTTCAGTTACCATTATCTTTTGTCATTTTTCATCACCGTCTAAGATTTTTTTTATACTAGTGTCTTTGTTGTTTTGTATGTGGTTGTTGGTATCATTGTTTTTGATGTGATGCTAAGGGTTGTATTAGCATTGTCTAGATGAAGGCAAAGTTATCTAATTATCTTTCTATACTCTTATGTTCTACGTTTCCTTTCTTGTATTATCTTTATGTAATCTTGTATTATTAGGATCAAGTATTTCTCAAACTTGATCATTGAGAATAAATTACCTTTTATCCTTTTATCAAACATAAAGGTTGTACATAAATCGAACTAAGATGAGTCAAAATCTTTTCGATTTGATCCCAACTCACTTGACTAAATGAATGAGTCAAATCAAAATTTTAATGATCTAAACCGAACCGAGTTTACAAACCTACTATTCTAAATGAGTAAAATCTAAATCTTCTAGTCTCAAATTCAACTTATTTAATAAAAAAACCTAAATAAACACAAGCTTGTCTCATTTTACTAAATGAACAAATCAAACCAAATTACTGTTTTTATTTTTATGAGTATCATCTTTATGTTGGATGTGGCGGTAGTACCCTATTTTTATGATTTAGACTCCATAAATTCTTTTTAAACGAAATTATTTTTGAATAAAAAATGGAGATATTACAATTGGTTAGCCCTCATAAATACTAGTGTTCATTATTTACATTATTCCAAAACAACATTAAAGTAGAAACACAACTCTACCCCTATAATAATAATATAAAAGTGTGTTCAAATTCTCATCTATAATAAGATATACTAAACTTGCTTCAACATCTAGGTTTAAAAAGAGTTTACAATTTTGTTTACCCACAAATATTTTAATAATTTTTACACACTCAATCCCCCCTCTTGAGTGTGACTTGTAAGACCAACGTATGAGCGCACCTATGATGTAATATAAACATAATAGTTATAAAGCATAATTTTAATAATGGTAAAACAAAACATAATGATAGTAACACATAAGCATAATGAAAACCAATGTAAAAATGATAGAAGATAAGAACAACAACAGTAAAATGTAAAAATAGTACAAGTAAGACATAAGGGTCATAATAGTGTAACAAAAGTAGGGTGATCATCAGTATAAAACAAAGTTAAAGCATCAATCAAAAATAATGAAATATAAATTCTAACAATTATGAAATATAATATAGTAATAGTGGTAAAACATATACATGTTGACCATCACCTCAATAATAGTAAACCTTTCATATATAAACGGTAAAATATAATTATATAATTTTTTTTATATTAGAGATATATCAATATGGATATTAATTTTGATTAAAAATATCATAATTATATTTTTATAATCATCCAAGTTAAAGATAAATTAGTTTTAGATTTTTTTTTAAATGATGAGGTGGGACAAGTCATAAAGGGTTTATTGTAATACCATGAAAATTTGCTTAAGCCTAATCTCACATTATTAGCCCCCTAATTTGATTCTAATCTCAATAAAACTTATTTTAGAGTTAATCTAAATTTTTAATTCCAAAACTTTAACCGAATCTGAAACCATGACCCGAATAAATCGTATTTTGTAAATAGAAATTTTAGAAAAGTATATATATCATCTTACATTAATAAAAAAATAATTAGGTGTACTTAATCATATATGCAAACATACACACATGTACATCCTACTCCTTTCCATTCTCCTTCTTCCTCTTATCCTAACACAACATACACCCTCAGATCACCATCACCTGCATTTTTGACCCCAACACTCCACCTTCCCCCATTGACTTCCCTCTCTAATCTTCTCTGCAACCCCTCATGCTCCCCCTTCACCCCTACATTTTCTTTCCCATTCGCACCATCCACACATGCATACATGCACATATATATAAACACACACTACACATTCTTCTTCCCTTCTCTTTTGTTTGCCTTACATTTTATTCATTTTGTGTCCCAAAATACTACCCTGAGTTCCCAATTCTTTCTTCTTTCCTCCTTCTTTTCCCCTCCTTATTCCCTTATTTTTTTGGCCTACACACCACCAATTCGACCACTATGCACCACCATGGCCACCACTCACTACCCTTTGACCGATGGACAAACCACTAAGGTCACCCCAACCTTCTCCAACACCATCGCCACCGACCACTACTTCATTTTCCTTATTCTCCTCACCCATGGCATTTTTAATAAATGCATGGCCTCAAGCATGGTGGTATAAAATTTTTCTATTACACATCCATGCAACCTACCACAATCTATCCGTGTACCCTTACATGCCCATGCATAACCCAAAACATATCCAACTTGCGACTTATTTGCCTAGTGATTGAGCATGATCGTGCAACTCCTTCCTCTAGGTCTGTGTGAGCACAACCGTGAAGCTTTTATTTCTCAGCCATGCACCCCTATTTTCACCCAAAAACCTTGTCCAAATACCACTAAATTTTTACTATAACTCCACCACACATTCCACTACACATCCACACATCCCAAGCTTCCTTTTGCCTACGATTTTTTCGTTTTTACCATCTTTACTTTAATTTATCTTTTGATTAACCTCTTCCAGCCTAACCATGGTTTTTTTTTGTAAGTGGTATTCTGGTAACTTCAAAGGAGGAAGTCTAAGATTTGCGTTCTTAAAGCCCGGTGTTCTAATTGATAAGGATACTATGTAATGTTTAGGGTCTTTATGTTATTTGTTGTATGGTTATGTGTGTTTCATTATATTGTTGATATTTGATTTAATATATATATATACATATATATATATATATATATATATATATATATATATATATATATATATATATATATATATATATATATATATATATATATATATCATGATATTTTTATGATGATATTGTGATGGTGTGGATATTATGTTTGAAAGAAAATAAAAATAGGTAAGAGTTACCATTATGATTTTGTTTTAACAATGACATATTTATGAAAATATCTCTTATGATATGAAATATGGGCTAAATTAACTTTGATAAGTGGACATAAATATTTTTATGAGGAATGATGATAATTTTTGGATTTTAAAAATAATGTGTGGGAAGGTACAATATTTTATAAAATAAAGGTTATTGTTTGTCCTTAGGGTTGTTTTGATTATTGTGGGATAATAAGAAAATTATGGAAATAATGATATCATGAGAAATGTTTGAAAATATTATTGTTTGTTTGAGATCCTTCAATGAATTAATGGTTAATTAGTGGATAACATCTTTTAATTTTAATATCATTATCCCGTGTGTTGAATGTAGGGGTTACTCGGATGCTGAATACATTGCTAGTGATTCACTTTATGAGATTATTTATTGGAATTGATAATCATGTGAATTTCATAGGAGGTATTATGGCTATCTTTTGGAATTAGGATTTTTAGAGATTTCTATGATTAATACCTTAGGGGTAAGATTATTAATATATGTGTATGACATGGAAACTATACCGTACATTTTGAGTATGATATTAATGATAAGAGTTGAAGATGATATAATATAATTTGTGTGGAATAATCAATATCGGAGAATGAATGTTAAAGGGTGTGTAATTAGGGTTGAAAAGATGTGAGAATTGTAACTTAAGTTATGTGTCTATCTACTTTAATGTGTTTAATGCTTGAAAATTAAACATAAATAAGACACTAATCACTGAAAGTGAAAGAGCATGTGAGTAGGTCTCAGGTGATCTATATGTATGTATGTATATATATATATATATTCTCGTTCTACAAGAAAGAATAGTGGCTCGGGAGCATTTTTCCTCGAGATGGAAATATTTTTAATCTTCTTTCCATTGGAAAATTTAGTGGCTCAGGAGTGTTTTGCCTCAAGAAATTGTTTCAATCCATTTCACTAGATTAAGAATAGTGGAGCCTCTACTCATTGTGAAATAAAAATATAACAGTATAACCTATGGGAAAGATACTAATGGTTTAGAGTGGAAGAATACGTGAGTCAGGATCAAGATGTTGTTTTTATATGTATGTCCTATTCCATGAGGGAGAATAGTGATCCTAGAGTGTGTTTCCCTGAGAAGGATATGTTTTCATATCCATTCAACTAGATGAAAATAGTGGCACATGTGTGTTGTCCTACAAAAGGTATTTAAGACCGTTCCACTTGTTTTAGAATAGTGGGTTTCCTGCACTCAACGTATATAAAAGAATAAAAGTAGATTATATCCAATAAAGAAACCTAGATCACTATCTCTCTTATGAGATGCTTCATTTATCTACTTGTATACCTATTATTTGTTGTGAAAGCATGTGTAAATTGTATCCCTATTTCGATAGTATTATTTCCTTCCTCGGTACATAGCATATTGACTACCTATTTTATGGGTGCTGCTCATTCCGATGAGCAGTAGATCACAACTCCTATGTGTAGGTCTTAGAAGATCTGCTAAAAGATTATGATGCCTATGATGTCTTATGTGAGGATGAGTGACTTCCTCTATATTAAGGGTTGGGTGACGAGTAATGTTATATGGTAATTGTATTTACTTGGATACCTTTTAGACTCTTGATCCATGGTATTCCCTTCTTTTGTATTTTGTGTAGAGTCAAACTCCAAACTCATTATATTATTATAAATGTTTCTTTCGATTCTCATTTCCTTGTGTTACTATAACTGTTTTAACCTTGTAATTAATGTGAGGATAATTGAGTAAACCAGACTTATATCAATTACGACGATAACCACTAATATTTTCCTTATATGCTTCCACTATAAAACAATATTTTTCAGTAGTAAAAATTGAGGTGTTACATTTATCATATGTCTGGTTATAGGGATATAAATGAGCTGAGTCAGTTCGGTATTCGGCTGGGTTTGGCTTGTTTATTTATTTGAATGAGTCCTAGCCGAGCTTGAGTCTATGGGTGTTCAACTCAATACAACTCATTTAAGGCTTGTTAATGGCTTGTTTAAGGCTCATTAGCAGCTAGTGAATAGCTCGTATACTAGCTCATTAATCTCTTTTTAATAGGATCAAAGTATTAAAAATGCTTTTTATATTAAGTTTTTGTACTTCACATGTAATATTTTACATCATTTAATAATTTTAGGTATTATCATCATACATTATAGTATTAGTAATTAATATATGTCAACTAGATTATAATTAGCCATAAAAAGGACAATTTATATTGATTGTTGTATCATATTTGCTTGTATCATGCACAACTTATATAGGTATATGATATAATATAGTATAAAATGTGGTACAGTATTGTTTTAAAAAAAATTATTCTAATTAATTCATTTTAATTAATGGTGAATTGGTGATATATATATATAGTTTTTTAATACTTCAAAAAGAATATTTTAATAGTTTTAAAAACTTTTTACCTATTATATTTATTCTTTAATATGCAAAGATGTTGTATGTCCTAATTTCTACTTATTACTAATAAATAGTAACTCACTAATTAGTAATTACTAATACTAGCATTATTTTACCAACGAAAAGCTTATTAGTAGTTTACTAATACTAATAGTTCTATTACTAAATTACTACTACTATAGTCTATTAGTAAATACATTTTTATAATGGGCACGTAACTTCTATTACGAAATTACTAATGCTATCTATTACTAACTAATATTATCTACTACTTTTTAATATCTATTAGTTTTTCTTTCACGTTGAGTCACGTGACTTCCACACACAAAGTGCCCCTAGCCCCTATTGTGGTCAAGTGACTCGACAGAAGTCGTCGGAGTCAATATTGAAAATTTGGAAACTGGAATTAGAAGACTCGAGTAAGCGATGAGTGTCGAGTCGAAGAGTCCCACGCCTAGGAACCACTAGCAAACTACTTCAGCCCTCCTTCCTCCAACCTCCACTCTCTCCTCTCTTCATGCAGTCTCAATTTGAGTAATTTGACTCAATCCATTTCTTCACCGCTCACCAGCGCAACAACACCACCACAATAGCGCGAAAGCTACAACTGTTGGTCGCCATTTTCGATTTCAAACTTCATTCCATCTCTAGCTAATAACTTTGATTTTGATTCTGGCTATTTCACCACCATTTCTCCACTATTTCATATATTTTTTCTACTCTTTGCAAGTTATTTTCATATGTATTTAATATATTCTTCAATTGTTTTGGATTTTACAACATGTATATTTCAATCATTTTTAAGGTTTGTGATTATCTTTGTTCCGACCATTTGATTTTGGCTGGTTTTGTGGTATTTAATTTCAAGAAAAAATAGTGGGTTGTCATGTTCAATTTCAGTGTGTTTATCAAGCATTATTTTTCAGGAATTATTCTGCAATGTGTTTAATTTCAAGCTCATTTCGTTTAGTATTAATCAAACATTATCCGTTAGTTGTAATGGCAGATAGAAAATCATGTATCTCATTCATTTTTTTCTGGGACCTTATCTCCTTTAAACATTGATTGTTCAGTGTTTTCTAGGCACTCTGTTAGTTATACGTGCCAAGTTCAAGAATCCAAAAAGAGAAGTGAGTGATAAAGTGAAAAATAAAGAGAGTAAGGAAATTTGAGTGACAAACATGGTGATCTATTATTTTATTTATCTAAATATCAATAAAACAATAAGAATGTTATTTTTAGTACAAGAAATTAGTGACAATGAAAATAAGTAATAGGAATTTGTTCTAAAGCTAGAACAAAGACTTGTAGTTCATAATTTTTATCGAACATGAAACCTCAACATTTATAGTATTATAGTTCTTTTGGTACTTAACTTTTATTATTTTATTTTGGGAACTACTAATATGAGTACAAGGTAAGGATTGTTATTCACATATAATAATTAACAATCAAAATTATCATGTCATTAACATGACCGTCCACTCTCAGCATATGAATGAGGTGCCCACAATTAAAGCACCATTGGGGTAACTTATTATTTTTATCTAATAAGTTACACTTCATATCATTTGTTTTACTTTATTATATTCAAATTATTATAATTTTATTATCTAAAGCTTATTTACAACTTATACAAACATAATAGGTAGGTAGACCTACCATTTGATTACTTTAATTACAAATTTAACATATTCAAACAAAAATCTTACATTGTTTGCTTTAATTACAAATATAACTTGATTAACTAACCCCACCCATCTCCACCCACTACACTCACAATAATATCAATTATTGTTAATATTATTACATATATGTAATGTTAATATCAATTATTTTTATAATTAATTACTAATTAGTGTCGAGAAAAACTAAGAGTGCTTGCCTAATTTTAAGTAATGGACATTGTTTAATGTGTTGCCTGACTTTAAGTATAAGCACAAAATTATTATAGTGTCTTTATCATTTTTCTATCTTTATTTTTGTCTTGTAATGGCTACAATGCTAAAATCTAACTTATTATCATAGATGGCCCATTTGAAGCACAAATGGTTACAATTCTATCATCAAGTTACCTGCTAGTTCAAAGAGATAAGAGTGACTCATGAGGCTTAAAAGTTGTAGGGTTTAGTAAACCTAGGGCCTAAAAAGGAGCATACACAAATACACAATACAATGTAAATGAAATACAAAATAGATCAAGGTTGGCATGAGGAGTAGGGAGAGGCTAACTAGAGTAAATTATATTTACCAACAAGTATTTTAAATAAATACTAACAAGTATTTTAAATACTATACACAACAAATGTAGTTTAAATAGACAATAGTAAATTATATTTACTATTCAACAATGTAGATACATTTGTTTTTCATTTAAGTTCAAATATTTACCAAAAAGTATTTTAAATACTATACACAACAAATGTAGTTTAAATAGACAGTGAACAAATGAAATGGGCCACTTATGTATTAGTATAAGCTTAACACTATACAATGACAATTTCAATTAATATTTTGGCATACTCATGAATTTTCAAACTAGGTGAGTATAATTTATTCAATCATTCCTATTTAATCACCGTCTATCATTTATATGTCCAATGCTAATGCTTTTACAAATGGTTTTAAAATATTAATAATTATTTTCTAGATATGTTGAACAAGATTTAAAATATCAATGGTTACCAATTCTAGAGGAATAGAAGGAGGTAGAGGGTGTATGTAGGTTTCTTCTGATTTTTAATGATATTCCAAAAATTATCTTAGGAAGTGAGTATCCTACATCGAATTTGTATTTATCTGATATTTGATTCATAAAAGAATCATTAGATGAGAAGGGAGATTTTGATGATGTTTTTATGCAAGTAATGACCATGAAAATTAAAGAGAAATTTGATAAGTATTGGAATGAATGCAATATATTAATGTCTCTTGCATCCATATTAGATCCTCAGTACAAGATGATGTTAGTTGACTATACATTCCCTATCATTTACAAAGATAATGCAAGAAAATTTTTTGACAATGTAAAGATAACATTAAGAGATATTTTTATGATTATGCCTGATATTATGTTAGTAGTGTTCACAATGCATTGGAGAAGGATAGTGGTGGTGATGCTGAGTCTAGTTTCATTGAGAAGGGAATACTATCTAGGAAATATAGGTTTGAAAATTTTATTAAGAGTGCTAGTAGCCAACAGTATAGAAAACCAGAGTTAAATATATACTTGGAGGAGGTTGTATTCAAGATCTCCCTTTTCAGCATTCAATTGGTGGAAGGAGAATACCTTAAAGTTTCCTATCTTATCTTAAGTAGCACATGATATTTTATCAATTCCTATCACATTGGTTTCTTCGGAGGCTACTTTTAGAGCTGGAGGGAGAGTAATTGATCCATACCGAGCATCTTTCAATCCCTAAATAGTTGAAGTGTTATTGTGCAACGGTGAATGAGTTCATTCTAGTGAGAAGCTTAAGAAAAAGGTAATTGACTTTCTATTTTATGTTTGAGTTTAACTTATGTAATAGTTTATCCTTATTTCAACCCAATTAAAAATATGTTTTATTGGCTTATTATGTTTTTGATAGGAAAAATAATATGAAGGTATGCAAGTATAAGTACTTAACTCTCTAGTGATACCAACTTTGTGAAATATATAATAATTATAAGAGATATTGCTACTTATTTTTACACAACTCTCTCTATTTATTTTTTTATATACTAACCAAGAATATTTCCATATATTATATCTGATACAAGCTTTTGTTGGATGTTTTGATTTTGCATTTATTTTCAATGGAGTGTGGAGTCCAATTATGGATTTATTGGTATGTTTTCTAGACTTGATGATTTGTTTATTTCCTTCCTTGAAGTATTTTTGCAACTTTAATAGAAGTCTAAGGCTATATTAAGGTGGTGACCTATATTGAAAGTATTTTTATGATGGTTTAAGTTATATTATTAACAAACTAAGTGGACAAATAAGTCACTACTCGCAAAGGAAGCTTTTTGGCATGATTCTTTTGTTTAGTAGCTAATGGATGATGATGATGTGGTTTGATAGCTAAATGACTCCAGGTCTTAAGAACATCTGAATGGATGTGTTGTTTTTCTTTCTTTTTGTTAATTGTTATATTAAAGTAAATATTAATAATCACAAAATAAGAGCCAAACAAGCTCTAAACAAGCCAATTAAGTGTGTTGAACGCTCCATTTGAGCTCTAAATGAACCTGACGAACCGTAAATGAGCCTTAACAAACTAGTCGGGCATGCTCATCTGAGCTCTATTTGTTTATAATAAATGAGTTGAGACAAATAGCTTGCAAGCCATATTCAAGTTAGATCTAAACATTTATTATAAGGCTCATTTCAAGCTCCAACAGAGCTTGAGCTACCTTAATTTTACATGAGCCAATCTCTGGTCCATTGTTGTTTGGATCCGCTCATTTAGAGCACTAGTCACGAGATATATAAAATAAAAAATTGTGGACGATTTATCTTTCAAATTTTGATTTTTTTGCTTAATTTAAGTTGTGGTTTTAGTTTACACACTAATTCATTATTTCTAGATTCGGGTCCCTACAATAATCTTTTCTCATCTAATTCACGATTATTAGACGAAAAACGATAATTGAAATATATATAAATCAAATGACTAAATCAAGGATTATCAGATAAGATGACACTATACAGGTTATTAAATAATGTATGCGAGCCTTGTGCGCCATACTTACGAGAAAATTATGGAAATTAATAATATTTAAAATGTAAAACACAAAAGTTCATATTGCAATCATATTAATGTTTTACAAATGTCGATTTGGTATAACATCAAAATACAAAAATGCCGAGCAACACAATTTTAACAAACCATGAAGGAGAGGAGAAGGTAATTAAGAAAAACCTTCAGGGGTGATGCGGTCAGTCCTTCCTGTCAGCAGATTCGTTTTATAAACGGCAGTCCACGGCTGCCGACGTTCGTCAGCTGGTTCCATAGTAGAGACATAAATGAGATAATATCCGGCAATGCACCCGCTATCTTCCATGCGAACACCTCTGAATGTGTCGTAAACGTCAGCAAAATTGACGACTTTCACCTTTGGTGGGTCGTCTTCATAGCGAAGAGCTATATGAAGCGTTTCAAGGTTGTCAGTTCTTTCAGAGACGAAAACCATTCCCGAATCAGGGCCAACGCGGCCGACGAGGCCTGAGTCAACGTTGGCCTCACTGGCTTTCGAAACCATTTTGAGACGCTTCAGAATGGCCTTCAGAGCTTCGGATGGGATTACTTGAGCGTTGTAATTGGAGAACTCGCCATCAGTCATTTGGATCTCATCATGCTTTGACTCTGCCCGAATTGAGCATGAGTATATGTCAATAGGCACGGGAGGTCGATAGGTTGCGAAGAAACCAATGCTACCTCGTTTTTGTGCCATCGTTTTTCTCTGTTTTTCTCTCCCACAGCGAATCGAAGACGATACTTGACGCAGACGAACACACACTCACTTCAGTCACTTGGACGCCTTTAAAATGGCCAGCGATATCATATAGGAGCGCCCTTTTCTTCTCTCCTTTCCTTTTTCTCTCCCTTTGTTTTAGTGGCACGTCGTCAGCGAGGATCGAATAGCCCGATATCACCTTGACTAAAGATGTACTTGTATTTTTGAAAAGTAGAAAAAATTACTATATAAACTGTTTAGTAACTTCATTATTGTTTGCATCATTTTTTCATATAAATTTTAAAATAATAAGTTTTCATCTTTTAAACCTTATTATATACATTATCTACAACTTATCATTACCTAAAAGGTTGGCTCACTATTTTTTATTTAATAGCTAAAATATATCACACTATTAATTTTCATTATCATTTATCCCTCATTAACTATCCATCGATCTATCGGTCACCTTTCCCTATCCTCTTACTTTTAATTATAATTAATAATTAATAAATTTTAAATAATTATTAAGAGCAAAAAATACGAACAATATTATCTATAATTATAAATTAACAATTCATGAATATTATTAATAATAACTAATACAGAATAAAAATATTTATTATAATGATAAATCAATAATTAATAATATTGATATTAATTGATATAATAAATAAATAATCATTAAATTAGTTATTTATTATAATTATAAATAGAATAATTGAAAATTAATATAAAAAACTACTAATCATAAATGTTAATAATTAATCAATACAATAAATATAAATTTTAATGATAAATAATAGTTCAAAACATAATAGTATATATATATATATATATATATATATATATATATATATTAATTTCATAAATTTAATTATAAAGAAATAAAATAATAATAATATTAGTTATAGTTATCAAGTATAATTAACAAAAAATTTAATTATAATTATAAACAAACAAAAAATACAACTAATATTAACTATAATTAAAAAATGTTATTATTAAGAACACTATTAAATGTATTGATAAATTAATAATTAAATAATGCTATTAATCATAATTATTAATAATTAATAAAAAAAGAATATTAATTATACATAAAAATGGAAAATTCTTAACAATAATGTTATTTATAATCAAAATTTAAAATAAATAAAATATTATTAATTGTAATTATAATCAATTAATTAATGAGTATAGTGTTAATTACAATGAGAAATTAATAACTTAGTAAAAAGATATTAGTAATAACTATTAAATAGAAAATTAATAAGAATAAAAATTATGATATATGGAAATCAATAATTAATAGAAATATTAATAATAATAAATTTAAATATTTTATAAATACGGATAATATTAGTTTTTTGTGATAAATTAATAGCCTATAAGAATAATATTGATTATAATTTTGAATAAATAATTATTACTAATAATATGAGTTATAAATATGAATTGTACTTATTAAAAATATTTTTAAGAATTATTTTGAATAAATTATCAATAAAGATAATATTAATTATAATAAAAATATTTTTAATCATTATTTTAAATAAATGGTGTAACGCTTCTAAATTTTGGACTAGAAAATTTCGTTCTTGAAGACAATGTGGAAATGTTTTAAAATAAAATTGGGGAGTGTCACTGCCACATCAACAATGAGAAATGTGTAATTATATAATACCCCCAAATTTATTACTTATAATTTTCGTTTTATGGAAGCGTTAATTACGAAAATAATGTGTGCTACTACCACACTCAGTATTAAGTATAATACCCCAAATTTTTAGCTTATCCTAATTCTAAGTAATTAATATTGAAACCTAATTCTAACCTTAAAAATTTATTTTTCTATCTTACCTTAACTTCCTAATTCTAAAGCTTAGCCTAATCCTTATTTTTATTTTTGGTTATTAATAATTTTCCTAACTTAAATCTAATCCTGGATAATTATTTAACCTAAATATAAACCCACACTTTTCTTTCCCTTTTCATCCTTTTTGGTTTTTCTTCTCCTTCCCTTATTTTATTTTTTCCCCTATCGAACCTCACCTTACCCTTCTTCTCCATGTCATTCCCTTATGTGCACATCTCCCTCTGCTAAGCCTACCCCTACCCCTACCCCATCAATTCCCAGCTCATGTGTTTGTGGGTTGGGTTTGATTTTTTTGCCCAATCGCAATCTCCCTCCTCTCCCTCTGTGTGTGTATGTAAATATATATATACACACACATATACCTCATGTAATGCCCTAAAACTAACTCCTTATTCCTCCAATTTTATGTCGAAAAACCACCCCAAACACCCTCCTCCTTTCCCCCTCCTCACCGTCACCAAAACCACCCAAAAAACCACCTTTGGTAGCCCTTGTGGCATTACATCCACCACCACCTGCAGCACCTCCCATTCCCTCACCCCTAGTCGCAACAAAACTCACCATAACCTACCCCCTACCACTGGCCAAAGCTTCCATTATAACACCCACTACATACTGAAACAACTACCACACCATTTTCTTTCTTTTATTGTCTTCTTTGTTGCAGCAACTTTCACCACAACCTAACCCCTAACCGCAATAATATCCACCATTCCTACCCCCTGGCTGCAGCAAAACCATCTGATCTCTCCCCCAATCTTTGGAAAACTCCACCAAAACACCCTATTATCCTTAGGAAATTTCCATTGTTGCAACCCCCTACCAATGACAAGTTATGCTGTTGCTAGCTCTCCTTGCTTGACAAACCCCAACTGATTTCGCTTATTACACAAATTGTTAGCCAATACCCCCCTTCGAACTCCAGTTTGGTTTTCGCTCCATTATTTTCCTCTTAACTATAGCATTATTTCTAATTATTTTTCATTAATTATTCTTAGGTGATACTTCGAAAGTTTTGAAAGAAGCATATTAGGATAAACGTGCTTAGAAACTGAAGCCTTTATTTATAAGGATACTAGATAATGTTTAGGGTTTTATGTTAATTGTTTGTATGACGATGTTTGCTATCATGCTATTGTTAGTATCTTTTTAAATGCATGTTGTTAATATTATGGTATGATAATGTGGATGATATGATAGAAAGAGAGTACGAGTAATGAAAGATGTGATGATATGTTAATTACTACACTAAGTCATATTTTGTGGAATAATAATATGGGACTAATGAAGTATTATAAGGGAGAAATGCCTATATTTAAGCTGTATGTTTATAAAAGGAGGATTTGGAAATAATGATATTAAGGATATAATATTTCGTAAAATAAGGGATATTTGCTATCTTTAAGGGCATTTTGTTCAATATGGGTTAATATAGAAATTTTGAAATTTTAACGTGTTATATGGATTCAAATATCCCAATAATATCATGTGAAGTTTTTATTAGTGATTCTTAATGTCATAAGTTCTTTAGATGAGAAAATAACCTAATTTGAGAATAATAGCCTTAAAGTAATAGTGTTCTTATCATATATAAAAAACATTAGAGTTAGGCCATAAATTTTAGATATGTTGTTAATATTACTATTTTAGGGTTATATATTAAATTTGGTAATTGTATGAGTATTTTGGGAAAAGTTATGACTTTCCTATAAAATTAGGGTTTGAGGAGTCTTATGAATAGTTACTTTTGAGATAGGGCTATTATTGCATGTGTAAGACGTGAGAGTTATTATTGAATGTGTACCTCAAATTTCATGTATGTTAATGATAATATTATTTGAGGAACATATACTAAATTTAGTGGATAAATGATCAATATGGGAGAAGTTATGCTTAAATTGTGAATTTTGGATTTGTGGGGAAAATGAGCATCTTAATCTTTGAGAATAGTCTTGTTATATGTACATTGATGTCTCGCTTACATCAACTATCTTTCTTACTCATAAACCAATCACAAATAAGACACTAATCATTTAAAGTGAAAGATCGCATGAGCCTGGCCAAGGTCTTTTATGAGCCTATTCCAGCAACTTAATAATAATGGCCAGGTGTGTTTTGCCATAGGAGGTGCATCAGACCATTCCACCAATTTAAGAATAGTGGGGCCTAATCTCAAAGTGAAAGATAATATGATTCTGAGATAAGTAACCAATGATTAATACAATAATCACTTACAATGAAAGATTATGTGAGTCAGGACCAAGGTGTAGGAGGCTGTCCCTCCGGCTTAATAATAGTGGTCGGGTGCATTATGACCCGAGAGGTGTTTCAGACTATTCCACCGCTTTAAATATAGTATCCAGGAGATTTTTTTCTTGGGAGGTGTAGAGTCCGTTCCACCAGCTTAATGATAGTGGCCAAGAGTGTTTTACCTTGGGAGGTGTTTTAGACTGTTCCATATGTTTAAGAATAGTAGGGGTCCTTGCACTTAACATAAACTAAAGAATAGATCCTAATATATTCTAATAATACGAATCCGGATTATTAATTATCTTGTATTTCTTTTTTTTATCTCATTGGTATACTTCTTTCTACTGTGAATGTATGTAATTATATGTTTTTTTTTATTTTGACTATATTATTACCTTACTTAGTACGTAGCATATTGATCATCCTTTTCATGGGTGTTGCTCATTTCCATGAGCCGATCTGCCCTATTTTGCAGGTGGTTGATGAGTATTAGCTTGATGTGCTTGCCTTGGGTGAGCACTAAACAAATTGGTAAAGGCTATGGTTATCCAAATATCTCTACCTTTCTTTGGACTCTTAGTCCTTTATTTTCGCTTTTTATTCTCTTCTCTCTATTTCATATCCTATATTGCGGTGGAATCACGTGCTTCCTATACCTAATTCCTAGGTGTAAGGTTACTTTTGCCTTGTAGCCAACATATACTAGGAATAGGGAGTGCCTCTTCTATTTGGATGCGATGTTATACCCCTAAGTTTTGTGTTTTAGCTTCCGCTATTAACTCTTTAAAATGAAAATTTTAAGTTCCAAAATTTAAGGGAGTTACACTAAGTGCTAAGGCTAAATCATTACTTTACTTAAATAATATTTATAATAAGGGTAACATAACAATTTCATCAGAGATTACATTATCCTGATAAATGCAAAAGATCAAGCAAAGAGTTACAATATAATAAAAGGAAAATAGCAAGGAATTTAAGAGTCTACAAAATATCTAGACCAAAAGACATTAGGATGGACCCTAGATTGTCCTAACTGTCAATCTTCTACTAGAATTCATTAGTTCGAACCCTCAAAGTACTCCTACAGGGTCATCACTACCCTATTAATTAGGCAAGGGACCAAGAAATGAAACATGTGAATACTACAGTACTGAATAACCCTTTATACAGAACTAATATGAAAAACTAGTATGGAACATATACAAGGCACACAACTAACATGATGTAAGACATTTAAATATACATATGAGAATTGATATTAATTAATCATTTAGATAGTCAAATGTCATCACGATCACACACCATTTATATTCATTCATTTGGAACAATAGAAAACTTACCAAACAAACATACTAGTTATTCTCTCTAAAGTGTGATTAGGAGCAACCACAACCCAATAACTATAAAGGCATTATGTTAACACATAGGATAAACATTGAAACATATATGAGATGGTCACAATATGATAGTCATGATAGGTAAATAATAATCACCACACTACATACTCTTCATGTGTGTTCATTTAGACCTTAATAACACTTATCAACAAAGCATTCAAATACACTCTTTGAAGTAATAAATAGAACCAAACTCCAACACAACAACCATAACCTTCACAGAACAACTCATATCTCAACATCAGTCCTAACAAAATCCATAACAACATAGGTAAGGTTTAAAGGTACAATAACAACCATATGTAGGCATGAAGGCTGCTACCAAAACCATAGGTAGGCATAAAGGCTACTACCGACCAATCCAATAATCCAATAATAATTATTCTAATGAAATCATGTCATTTTTATTTTTATTTACTTAAGGTGATACAATAATAACTCAAAGACATAAAAATACACTAGTAACACCAGTACACAAGGCATCACTGTACCCTCCATCCATCTAACCTATAAGCATAACAGTACACTGGTCATACTAGCATACAAGGTGACATAATACCCTTCACACCTAGAATACCTAATCATTAAGTATTGATACCCCCTATTAGACCCATAGGTCACCAATAAAGTATACTAGGGCCTTACTAGGGCAAAATCGGCACACCAGTGAAACTAAATAAACTGATAGCTTTTACCTCATCTCTAGGGTACTTACCCCTAGAGGGCAACCATTCCCAAAACTCAAGGTCTTTCACTTTTCATATTAGTATTTTACAAGGTGACCACATATAGCATATATTACACATTTATTTCCATTTCCATAATTATCCATTTTTTCCCATTATTCCTGATTATCCAAGATAGCCATAAACAACATCAATACGAAGGTCAACATTAAAAATATACAAAGGCCGTCTTAGACTCAATTATTCTCATTTGGGCACATTAGAAAAAAATGACTAAAATGCCTTTAAGACTAATAATTATCAGATTATCATCCATTTTAAATACTTATTTATTAATTTATCATGAAAAGGCTAAAATTCAATAATTTAATTATTTATTATGTAATTTAAATTATTAGATATGTCAAATGATCATTTTCCCCTATACATATCTTTGAATATAAAACCCTATCACACACTTTTAAACCATCCAAAACACATGATCACTAGCATGTGGTCCACCATTTAAATCACAAATAGGTACTTTCACTTGAACTTATGTACATGAAGCACCACTCAAAGTATCCAACTTTTTAGTTATTAAATCCATCTAAGATCGTAATACCATGATTGCATCAATAGAATGAATTCCTAAATTCATTTGAATTGGGGTATGCTCAGAATGCCATTAATGGAAATTAGAAGCTAACTCCTCAATAAAATCATGGACTTGCTCAAGAGTCTTATTTATAATTGTACCACCCACAGCTTCATCTAGCATAGAGCAATTAGTAACATATATACCATTATAAAAACTTTACATATGTAACTAGATAGGTAAGCCATGATGTGGGCATTTCCTTAATAATTCCCAAAATTGTTCTCATACATTATATAGTGATTCTAAATCTATTCGTACAAAAGTGGTTATTTCATTTTTTTAACTTAGTATTTTTCATAGGTGGAAATAATTTAGAAAGAAAAAAATTCATCAATTCATCCCAAGTAAAATTAAAACTAGGTGCTAAATAATTTAGCCAACTCTTAGCATTGTCATGTAACAAGAATGGTAACAATTTGAGCCTACTAACATCACTAGAAATGCCATTTATTTTAAAAGTAACATATATTTTGATTAAATTTGTAATATATGCATGTGGTTCATCATCAAGTGTATCTTAAAATTGGACCAAAGTATGTATCATCTGAATGATAACAGACTTCATCTCAAAATTATGCACTTGAACCATTGGTCTTCTAATACTCAATGTAGAATCCACCATACTAGGGCTAGTATAGTTTTTTTTAATGATCTCCCAACTTGTTGAAGCTCATTTTGTTCCAATGAGATATTTTTTGATTTTTTTTATTTACAATGACAATAATTTTTAAATGCACCCTTAATTTATGAAATTTTCTTTCAATCTCTAGGTCTAAGGCTATTCATTCACTAGGATTGTTTCGATTCGTGTACTAGTGACCAACACTAATATAAGAATACCAAAGACTAAGAAAATTGAGTAAATTTAGAAAATAAAATATTATAAATAAAACATGATATTGACCAAATAAAATGCTTAACTTAAAATTGATATCTAATCAGGATTTATTATTTTACCAAAAAAAACACTATATTGCTTACCCTAGGTAAATAATAACATGCTTCTATATTTATCTAGTTTTGAGGCAAAATGCTTTTCCTTTACAAATCAACTTCAAAGGAGGAATAAGATAGCATGGACTCAAGATGGGTCAATTATAATTAATGACTTCATTAGAATCAAGTTACCCTTACTATTTTTGTATTATTTAATATATACTTCACATTATTTGTTTTAACTTATTTTTTTCATAACCTTGTAATTTTATTATCTACAACTTATTATTAATATATAAGTAGATTTCATCAATTTCAACCAAATACAAAAAAATATATTATTTATCTGTATTAAAAAATACTCTATATTAATTATATGTCACTAAGCCCATATATAAAATTATCATTATGCATCAATTCATTTCATTTCAAATAAGTTATCAAAGGTTATCATTACTTTATTCATATTTATGTACAAATAATTTTTCTTACCAAGTACTCTACCATATTATCATTTCATATATTATTACTTCATATATGATTCGGATGATGCATTATTTTATCCCAACAATAGCAAGTCATGTTAGTCTTAGTTTATACTTCATCTCTTTCATAATACAAATCCTATAATACTTTAGCACACATATTAAAAAGTAATAAATTATAGAAACTTTAACACCTAAATTCATTAATATACCCTTACTTTAATTGGATTCTTCTAATTAATACTCTAACTTTTTGCAAATAGGTAGTAAGGAATTTATAATACTCTAGCTTATGTTCATGCATATTATGATCCATGATTTCCCTAAGTCTTATGATTCGTATGTTTATCCATGATCACATTCCTATCACAAAGCATGTTCTTCCCAAGTAAATTTGTAGGTATTGTAACACTTTGATTTTTACTATAGAATTTTTTTTTTCAATAGAAGCACATAAGAAAAATATCGGGTGTTATCACAATAATTAACATAAGTATTATTTACCCAACCATCCTTATATCAATCGAAAGGCTAAAATCATTTATAGTAAAACAAGAACATTAAAAATGGAAGAAATTTTATAAATACAATACGAGTTTGGAGGTTAACTCTGAATTACAATAACAAAATATAAAGTAAGGGATATCATGGATCAAAGAGTCTAAAAGGGTATCCAGGTAAATACATCAACCTGATAACATAACTCTTCACCCAAATACCCAATATAGATAAGAGGTCATCCATCCTCATATAGTGCATCAAAAGCAACAAAGTCATCTAGAGAGTCTTTAAAGATCTGCACAAAAGAATCAGGGTCTAATGTTTGTGGGAATAAGCAACACCCATAAAAAGTGTGGCCAGTATGTTGCTTACTAAGAAAGGTAAAAATACTATCGAATTAGGGATACATATAACAAATGCATGCACAATTGATCAGAACATGTTCAATCTAATAAAAATCTCATAAGATAAATACTGATCCAAGCCTCTTTATTAGATATAACTATTTTTATTCTTTTATATATGTCAAGTTTAAGAATTTCACTATTCATAAACTGGTAGAATAGTTTGAAGCATCTTCTCAGAATAACACAGCTAAACCACTATTATTATCTGGTAGAAATGATCTCAAAACATTACCTTCTTAGTGCAAAACGTTCCCAAGCCAGTATTATCATTTAGTGGAACGGATATAAAAATATCATCTTGTTCCTGACTCACATACTATTCTACTTTATGTCATTAGTGTCTTATCCATAGGTGAAACAATTTATATTTTCTTTCATGATGAGCAGGGGGCCACTATTCTTAATCCGATGGAATAGATTGAAAATACATTCTCAGGATAAAATGCTCCAAAGCCATTTTATCCTCCGGTGGAATGGTAATAAATATCAAATTAGCCCTACAAACATGATCTTTCACTTTAAATAATTAATATCTTATTCATGATCAATTTACAAGTAACTAAAACATTAAGGTAGATAGGCACATAACATAATTCATAAGGTTGATCTGTAGAGTCAAGATCCTTAATTTCCTCAAACCCTAATATTACACTCCTAAAATAACTTCTCTTGTATTAATTATTTAACCACCAATTATAGTATATCATTCTCAAATATTATCATTGTTAATACACTCAAAATTCATGGTATAACGCCAACGTCTCACACATACACTAATAGTCCTATCCCAAACTTTACTATTTACGGAGCTCCCAAAACTCTAATTTTAAGATTATTCATAACTATTTCCATAAGGATAATATGATTACTCAAATTAAACCTCCTTAATTTACCAACATTAAAAACATATCCAAATTTTAAGGTTATTATTCCCTAATTGAGCCACTATATCATTTTGAGGAACCCACAACATTCAATAATTACTCCAACTACTTCTCCCCATATCATTATCATAATTAATACACCTAACACATTAAAATACTGAGATCTCCATATTAACCAATATTACTATTCCATAAGTTATATTTTCCCATAAGTATAACTTAGCATATTAAGATTATATCAATACACCTTTCCTATTCTCACTTCCTTTATATCATATAAATCTAAACTATCACAACATATCATTAACAACATAAATTCCATCATATAACAAAAATATCATGATAATACACATAGCCATGAAATCATTTAACAGAAAACCCTAAAACATCAATTAGTATCCTTCCCAACAAGGATACCAGATGGTAAGTAGATAAATTCTAGACTTTCTCCTCTGATATCATTGGAATATCACCTTCAAAAAATAAGATAATACACGATTAGGCTCAAAGATTATAATCAAGGGAGAAGTTAAGGTAAAGAGGGTAAAAATGGAAATAACTAGAGTCAAAGGAACGCTTGACTTGTGTGGAAGTATGGTGGTGGTACTATAGTGAAAATTTGGTGGTATTTCGACAAGGTTTAGGGGTGAAAAAGAGGCTACATGACCGAAATAGAGAGGTAGCATAGGCTTGCAACAAGTGGTGCGCTCCCAAGCCATGAGCTGGGATCATGCACAGGTAGGCTATGCAAAGAGGCATGACCATGCTTAACAGCACATTACACAAGATAATAACGAATAGGAGTACACGGGCCTGCTATAGGCGGCGCGTAAGCCATGCGATAGTGCACAGGCAAACCATGTTGGTTTATATGGGTTTATGATAAGTAACATTCGTAGTACAAAACCATGCATGAGGACCTGTGTGACCCATGTGTCTCTCAAAAAAAAGATGGACAAGAGGAAAGAAGAGGGAAAAATGATAGTGGTTAATGACTATGGCTTGTGATGATGACGGGGAGTGATAGCGTAGCCTTAGTTGTTAGTCCACTAGGCTTTAGGTGGCTCTTGGTGGTTATGGTGGTGCACGGTGGTGATGGAGGTGGTGCTCACATGAAACATTGTAGGGAAGGAGGAAAAAGAAGAGGAAGGAAGAAGAGATAAGAAAAAAGAGCGAGCTTAGGGACGTGTTGTTGAAAAAATGTGTTGTGAAAAAAATTACAAACAAAAGATGGAGGAAGAGAGTGGTGCATATATATATATACACACACATGCATGGAGGCATACAATGGGGAGGATGTATAGAGATGATCTAGTTGGTGATGGTAGCAACAAAACAAGGGCACAAGGGGGTGGAGTATTGTGTGAAAAATGGTAGGGTAGTAGCATGAGGATGAAGCATATGGTTGCAAGGGATGGTGATGGTTGTGTGTGTGTTGTATGAAAATGAAAATGGCAGGGGAAAAGGTGTAGCAGCAGCAACATGAGATAGTGAAGGTGAGGGGTGATGATGATGATGGTTGTCGTAGAGGGTGAGAGTGATTGTTGTTGCAATTTGTAAGTATAACAAAGTCAAGTATTACGGTAGAAGGAAGAAGAAGAAAGGAGAAAGGAAAAAGGAAAAAGAGAAAAAAGGTTTAAGTTGAGTTTTAGCTAAATTTTTACTAGCTAAAATAGGTTGGATTAGTGATAAATTTTACAAGAATTAAGATTAGGTTCCTAAAAATAATTTGTTTGGGTTAAGGATTTTGATTAGGTTAAGATTTCGGGATTAAGGAATTTAGTTAAGGCTAAAATAAGATATTTTTGATATTAGAATCGGATTAGGTTATTAATGCTACGAGATTAGGATAAGAAAAATTTTAGGGTATTACAGGTATTCTCTATCATGAATATCATTCGAGCATGGTATATGAATTAATATATTCTGATGGATGGACATGATGTATATGACCTTAGTTTAACCCACGTTTATCAATTCATGACATTTATGCATCACCATAAGAGGTTGGCTTACTCAATATATATCGTACTGATGTGCCAATTTAATTGATCAGCTGCTCAATCCCATGTATAGAGGACCTTATGCAAGTTGGCCAGGATGGATTGTAGGTGGAAAATAAGTTTGTTTACAACAAGGCATTAAAATTAAGGTATTCTAATGGTACATTTCTCTTATGAGGGACTTACCTACCAAGGCTTTGTACTAATTATCTTTCCTTTTTTTTCTTTCTATTTACTTTCATCATCATTTTTGGGTCTAACATGGTCTTAGTTTGTGAAATCCTAACTCTCTTTATGTGATTTATTTTGTGCATTCTAGTTTATCTTGTATATTGTGTCTTAAATATCATAACCTTATGTCTTGTATGGTATGGATGGTGAGATGTATATCTTTTGTTAGATATGGTAGCATCCCATTTTTCAAAGGATGGCTTTCACATTTCTTATTTCATAAATGTTTTAAAAATAACATTTTTGGTGGTAAAAATACGGGTGTTACAAGTGTATATTAGAGAGTTTGGTTGTAAAGTCAAACTTTACTTCGTTTTGAAATATTTTATGAGTTTTGGATTTGAAAGCTCTTATTTATTCAAATTTCAAATAGTCTATGAGTGAGAGTTGGAATGGGAATATGTTATCAATTTGCTGAGATTATCTGTTAATTATTGTGCGAGGCTTAGCGCTTGGTCATCTCATGACTCCTAACTCTATTTTTTAGTAGATCAGTGGATGCCAATATTTGGTTTGAGTGCATAAAGGCCTTTATGGAGACCATCAATGATATATGGAGGGATATATTTAGGCTCCACCACTGCCTCCAGGACTAGTGCTAGCTCTTGTGGATGGGTAGACATCACCATCTACTAATCTTCAAGGGTTAGGAGGACCCTAACATCATGGAAAGTTGGATCAAGGACATGGAAAATACATTCACAATATACTAATACCCAATCAATAGAAGGCTTGATATACTTATATAATATTTGAGGGGTTGAGTAGACATATGGTGGTGGAGTTTCTAGCATAGTGGTGGAGAGCCTACTAGTTGGGGGCCAGTTCTTGAGGTATTACATGGTATATTATATATCTTTCACCTATGTATGAGGAAATATGATGAGTTCATGGCACTTTAGTAGGGGAGTATAATAGTGGATGAGTATTATATGTTGTTCATGGACTTGGTCCATTCTAAGTTGGGTCTCAAGATCATTTATCAAGACCCCCGCCAGACATGGTTAGTTTGTATGAGAAAGCCTTAGTGGATTCTCATGTGACTTAGGCTTAGAATGACTAGTTAGGGGACAAGAGGTGCTTTGAGGGCCATCAACACCCTTGTGGTAGAAAGAAGGCATATTCTAGATATAATATGCTACTTGGATATAGCATGTCAGTGGGGTCACCACCTCAAGCTGGAGGGTAATCTGGGGGTCTCCTTAGAGAGATAAACTAGTGCAATGTAGGCTACCTAGGGGTGAATTACTCTAGCAACAAGGTCATAAGTGGAGTAAACCCTCTAAAATCAATGATTATCCAAGAAAAGGTACATTTTCTTGTAATGACATATTTTAATAATGTAATTCATTGTTACTTCTCTAAATAAATAGAAGACATGAGCTAGAAAATAAGCTTGTGTAACTCGTTTATATTGCATAATATTGTCTCGATGATAACTTGTGGCCTTAATGAAAGTAGTTGTTAAATGAAATCGAGTGAGGCTCTTGGAGAACTAAATAATGGCACTATCTTAATTTTTTTACTATTATATCCAGTTACCTATTCGATAGGATTCTTTCCATAGGATCTCTTTTGTTACTTTTGTTAATTTCCAAGATTTTCTCCTAAAATCTCTCACTAATTTAATTTAACTAATATACTTGCTTCTTTTACCATTATAAATCATCTATATATACATGACTTATTTTCATTATGTAAATATTAACTTCATGTTTTCATGCCTTATTTGTAATTTATCTCTCTACTCTAACAAATATCTCTTACATGTTATCTCAAATCTTTGTCACCTTCTTTTCATATGCAATTGTAGCTCCTTAAATCTCTAAGAGCCCTATTTCTATTTGTACTAAGGCTACAACATAAGAAACTGAGGTTAGTAGCTCAAAGAATGTCTTGAAACCTCTAAGTGCTACCGTACATATATTAATAAGACAATAGAGCACAACTATGTGTTTCCCTACAACTCACGAGAAATAAAAGAATGACTAAAGATGTATTTTATGCTAATAAATAAGGTACACCTTAATAGATAAAGGTGGATAAGGGAAATGTGGAGGTTAAGAAGGAAATAAAAAGAAGTCATATTAAAGGAAAAAGAGAAATGACATGAGGAAAAGAGGAGACAAAAAAAGAAATAAAATCAAATAGAAAGATAATATTAAATAAGGAGTTGAAAATAAGAATATGACCAAACAAGGGAGAAGAAGATACGTTAGCAAAGTCCCTTATAATGTTGAGAGAAGCTAGCTTCAAAGAAGGAGATCTTTAGTACTACCAATGATGACAAGGTGGTGGAATACAAAGATGAGAATATTGGGGACAATGATGAAGAAAAGACAAACCTGGGTTCATTAGGGAAAACTCTCTTGGGTACCAAGGATAAAATAATAATTGAAATTATCAAGGAGTTAATAACAAAAATTACATCTGAAGCTGATAAATATGTGAAACAATAAGAATCTAAAGAAAAGTAGAGAATAAATGTGATGAAGGTGGTGATGTAGAGGCAAAGGATCCTCGAGATGGATAAAAGAAGGTAGTAAGAACAATCTCTTAGGGAAATCCATCTTCAAGCTCCAAAATAAACTAAGAGTGAAGAAGAGTAAAAAGATTCCTCATCTAATAATGACTCTAAATTTGATGAGTCAGAGAAGGAAGGGTTAAATAAGAAAAAAAAAATGAAGATAAATTGTGTAATGTTGAAAAGAAGTTTTTGGTGGAATTGAAAGAATTATAGTACATTGCAGAAGAAGAAGGAGAAGAAAAGTCCACAATCATGGAGACTAAGGAAATTGTTTCTACTTTGAAGGAGGTGAAGGTAATAGAAAGATTAAAGAAGGAAGATCAACAATAAAAAGAAGAGGATGATCATATTGATATGGTTGAAAGAAACCACGAAGGAAAGATAGTGGTGATCATCATGGTTTTCTCCTTTGACAAGATTTCCATCAATGTTATGGAGGTATATAACGTGTTCTGTAAGATTTTGTAGAAAATTTTGCTTTATTTTTGTTATGTAAACTATCTTGATAAGTTTTCACAATTTTACTCTAAATTAGCTTTGAAAAGAGGGGTTGTTGAGGTTGAGGTTAATAACACCCCAATTAATTTTGATTCCAATGAGTTAGGTCTAATTCTCAGTGTTACCAACAAAGCTTTCTCCACATAAATAAAGAATAGGTGGTTTTCTATTACTTTAACCACTCTTGCAAAGATCACCAAGCTGGTTAGGAATAAGGAGGCACAAAATGTTAGTGCTAAGATGAAGGATTCAGTTCTTAACACACAAATGATGAGGAGGGGGGAAATAAGACCTCAGCAAAAGAATTAGAAGACAAAGTAGGAGGAACCGCTAGCTACTATGAGTGTAAGGAGCTAAAGGCATTGTTATCTAGTGTATTGACCAACCAAGGTGATATAACAAAGAAGATACTGGATTATCAAACATTAGTTAACAACAAAGTTCAAATTTCTAGGACTATATATGATACCTTAATAAAGAAACTTATGAACACAATAACTTCTTACACTTAGTTTCCTTTCTCTAGTCCTAGAAACTTAGCCTAATCTCTTTCAATTTTCTTATGATGGACTGATCAATTTTTGTCGTCAATTGATCTATTTTTTCTTTCTTTTCCTTAGTTAGGTATTTATGCAATTATTTTTTTACCCTTAATATCATATCATCTTCTCTTCTCTTTCTTATTTTTTAAGTATACTAATTTTCAACAACTAAAAAAGGTAACATATCACTCAAAATTATTCATAATTAAACTTACCACTTTAAGGCTTGGCTTATTAGCTTGATTTGGCATTTCTATGCTTGTACTATATTTTTTTACATATCTATTTAATGATGAAAAAAGGGGAAAGATAGGAATAATGATGAATCAAATAATTTGAAGTGAAAACCAGTTGAATAAAGAGAAACTCTACATTTTAGAAGATTCCATAAGTGTAACTAAGTTACCGATAATCAATATTTAACCATTAAGGATAAGTTGCGTTTTGAGTTTCAAATAT
This sequence comes from Tamarix chinensis, assembly GCA_030549775.1. Classification (NCBI taxonomy): domain Eukaryota; kingdom Viridiplantae; phylum Streptophyta; class Magnoliopsida; order Caryophyllales; family Tamaricaceae; genus Tamarix; species Tamarix chinensis. The sequence continues at coordinate 64,577,050 of CM060174.1, forward strand.
AAGACTAAGTGTTTCTATTAATAGCTTGTATTTTTATTGTTTCACTGATATTATATGGTTAATATCTTCTAGTGATTTAGTTAAGTTAATACATTGTAGTATAAGTTATTAGTTTTTAATGTGTATTATGAATTGATAAGCCTTTTAGTGACAGGTTGGAAGGAACTACAAATAGTTTCTTCACCATGATCATAACTACTAACAACATCATTTTTTGTCATAATCGAAAAGGGATAATTTGTTGAGTTCTTGGTTTTGATGCTAATAAAAAAATGAGTTTAGTTTCTTTGGTCATGTGTTGATGTTTGATAGATCAGAAGCAATATAAGACAAGTGGAGTTAAATATTTAAAATGAGGAACTAAGAGAAGGAGTTGAAGATGAATGAAGATGTTGAAGATTGGAATATGGTCTAAGTTTTAGGAATTTATGTAAGGTATTAAGGTATTCTTATGGCTACTCAAAAAACTTTAATTAAAAATAAGTTTTTATATGGTTTTTAAGTTTTGTATATATAAAGGAAACTCAACACTGGTTTCTTATTGAGTTTCCTATATTCATGTGACAAAGGAACTCCAAAAAAATAGAAAAAAAGTTTTTTGTTAGAAAAATAATTCATGTGAAAATTACTTTCACATTACACTTTCATAAATATTTTCTCTCACAATTTTGTATCGATTGAGAATTTTATTTAAAAAAAAATTAATAAAAAAATTAGATATTATATATATTGAGATTTTTAGAAGTTAATTGACTAAAAAAGATTGTGTGAGCCGATTTACCATTATGTTCTCTTAGTAACATAATGAATCTCGACATAATGGTGCTTGAACAACCAAGATCTTTTTAATTTGGTAAATATTCTTGTTGACTTGGTTAGTAGATTTTTAGTTAAAATTCTTTCATAATTTAGTGATTTACTTGGAAAGTGAATATGAATTTACTTGCTACAATTTTCCTACTTAACTAAACCCTTTTATCTAGCATTTAGAAGATAGCATACACTTATTAAGAGCGTTCATTTTTCACAATGGAATTATATTATATCTCACATAAGATTGTGATGGAAAACCATGTAATAAATGTCTTACCTTTATATTATTGCTATTGAGTCCTTACTAAGAATCCCTTATCTACCAAAGTTATTTTATTTATATTATATTATCTTATTGATTAGTGTATAGAGATCATAAGCATACTAGACTCATTGAGTCTATGAGCACCTTGAGGAAGGGGAATTTGTTGGCTTCTAGAGTTAGAAGTGTGTTCCAAATTTGAATGAGTTGATGAGTGTTTAAGAGTTCATACACGCAAGGGTTGTACTATCTAGTTCTACTTATTGTAAAAATTAATAGAAATAACTAGGAATATGATTGTATTTAGTGTTTTAGAGGATTATCTAAGTAAAGGAACCTCGTCATATATTTTTTCATTCATTTTACTACTTTATACATTACTAAGCTAATCTTTACAACAAAGGGAACTAAACAATTCAAAACTTTTCCTCATATTTAGTATTATGAAAGGAACTTTTTATTATGTATCTTCAATTTAAACAAAATTTTTTATGGTGGTACCTTTTAAATTTTATTAATAAAAAAAATTATAAATACTCAATTTACCCCCTCTTATATATCTTGGAAATGATTTCACTTTACTAAACCTTATAGGAGGCATCTTTAAAAGCTTCAATTTCTAAATCATTTGTTTGAGGATAAGACCATTCATCCTAGTGTTCAACATAATGTTTACAATATTACAAATGTGGTCCACCTTTTCCCACATATTGTAAAACCTAAAAGGTTTTTTACCTTGAGAAGTGAGCTCGAGTCACAGTAGTTGCTAAGTGATTGAAGATAACTTATAGAGGGTAATGAGACTAATACCCTCCAAACATATCAAACCACATTGGGTTGCCAATAGATCGGTCAAGATTGCATAAAATTCTATCATCACTTGTTTATTTTTGCCCCATAATATAATATTTCCTAGTACCCTTAATATCCATAAATTGTAAATGGCATAGACAAGCATATAATTTTAATACATCATTTGCATTTGTTTCATTTCCCTATAGCTTCTATTAGAATCATGTAACCACATTAAATTACCCTAAAACATCAAAGGTTTAGTAAGAGGCCTTATATTTATAAGCCATTGCCATAGATTTTTCCTCCTAGAGCCTGTACTATAGGTATAAATGAATGTAGCATTAAATTGAACAACTCTATTAGCACTATTGATATTTTTCATAATGTATTGAATTTTGTAGATAGTTACAAAAGCATATAATAAGAATAAATCAACCAACCACAAAGAAAGGAAATGAGAAAGAAAATAAGCGAGGCCCCAAAAACCCAGATCAGCATCCTCCTTGCACTATCAAAACTACCCTACTAACTCTAGCTTAAGCCCCAGTACCTAGTTGAACTTAATAACACAATCCTTCCTATATTCTCACAATATCTAAATAATGAATTACCTCATCTAACCTAAAATTAAAGTCAACAAAGTAGTGCTTGTGCCACATCCTAATTCCGACCTTGATGAGCAGGATCATCTTATTGTTGTTGAAGTTATGCCCTTTAATGATTGTCATATTTCTCTGCTCCCATATTAAATCACAAATGTCACTGAACAAGCTAAACTAAAACTTTAGTTTCCTAACATGTCTTAATGTGGCCATCCACGCATAGAATTCCCTAATGGTAGAACATGCCATTACCCACTAGATGCCCCACTAATCATAGACACCTAATTAAACCAACCAAGAGGGAGGGTAATGTAGGATAACATGATTGACCATCTCATCTGCCTCATAAAATAGGGAACAATGCTTAATAATAGCATTGAAAATGCCAAGTATCCACAACTTTTCTTAAGTATTCATCCTACCTAAAACACAAAACCATGCACACAACTCTACTCTTGGCAGTATTAAGCATCTCCAAAACTACTTAAAAGCTAGTTAGGACCCACCAAAGTTCTCAGCTCAATCAAAATATACCTCATAGTTCACTATTGATCGTCAAATTTACATGAATAGGCAAAAAATTACCTATTAACTCCAACATGGTATTCAATTCATCACACTCCCACACAAAAAGGTCCCTTCACCAAACCAAGTGTCATCACCAATAAAGCTCAACCTTAAACCCCATTATATTAACTGGGTCTTGCTGTTGGAGAGATACAGCAAAAAGGTGGGGTTCCAACCCATCCTACCATACCATTATAGTGGGAGTTGTAACTATTTAATCATTGCTAAGCAGGCATAAATTTTTTTTATGACACTAGCTCCATTGGTTATTTTTATTCTAGTCTCTAGCAAGCCAATCAAATGTAAGTTTTTACTCTTACACCAAGTTTGCACCACTTTTTGTTTTACATAATCATTAACACGCTATATATTCTAGTTTTCAAGGTTAATGATAATTGGATATAGAAGTATAGTAAAAAAGATAAAACCACAGTGTCCCCTTCTAGTGATCAATTTCCGTCTTTCATCCATATCACTCTCTAACAGACAACTCCCTTGAAAAGCCTCTTTGTGATGTGCATGGGTCTTGTGATAGGCAAGATGGGTCCCACAACACTACTAGAAATATTTTCCTTAGTGAAAATATTGAGAGATTTTGTTACAACTTACTGTCCATATTTTGAGTTTTGTTTAGCTACTGAGTTCTCATTACAAGCTTATTGGGGAGGCCTCTAATCATTTACTACTATCCACTTTTTTGTGATCTTTAACCAACACCTTTAGGAAATCTAAATGAAAATTCTCATGATCATAGTCATTTCTATGAGATAAAGTGTAGTATACTAGTTTCCACTCATACTCAACAATTTAAGTTAGAGTGTAGACATCCTATTTCTTGATATATATAGAGTTTGGTAGTGCTCTATGAGTATTAACTTCAATTAGGACATGTGTATACAATATTCTTTCATTTCAGTTTTTTGATCATTAGCCAACACCTTTAGGAAATCTAAATGAAAACTCTCATGATTATAGGCATTTCTATGAGATAAAGTGTAGTATGGTGGTTTCCACTCATACTCAACAATTTAAGTTAGAGTGTAGACATCCAATTTCTAGATATGTATAAGGTTTGGTAGTGCTCTATGAGTATTAACTTCAATTAGTACATGTGCATACAATATTCTTTCATTTCAATTTAGTGATCATTAGCCAACACCTTTAGGAAATCTAAATGAAAACTCTCATGATTATAGTCATTTCTATGAGATAAAGTGTAGTATGGTTGTTTCCACTCATACTCAAAATTTTAAGTTAGAGTGTAGACATCCAATTTCTTGATATGTATAAAGATTGGTAGTGCTCTATGAGTATTAACTTCAATTAGGACATGTGCATTTCATTTCAGTTTATCACTAAGTCCATGCCCACTTGTTTGCCAAGGTAACTACTGACTCAATTCAGAGAGTTAACTGATAACATAATGAGCAAAAGATTATGGAAAATTAACCTAGAGGGGTAAATATCAAAATTCTTTATAGGAAAAGGACAAATCTATATTCCATCTCTTCAGGATCATTGGTTTTCTATAAAAAGACCAAAATCTTGCATGTAAGGTCTTAAAACAATCCTCTCTAGTTGAAAACACAAACATAAAATAACCATCTTCATGCATAATGATCTTTAATAGGGTTGTATAACCCATTACAAACATGAAAAGTTTTTAATTTGATGATATGCAACACCTTAATTTTTATAAATAGGACATTTTCATTTAAAATCTGGATGCTAACTTAAATGCACAGGTGTTATAGCTGCATCCCATATAAGTATGGCTGACTTGCTATTCTAATACAAAATGGAAAGCAAAAATCTTAAATTTAAAAAAAAATGAAAAAAGTCATATCAATAGAGAAAAATATAGATAAAAAGAGATATATATCATATATATGAAAAATGTCCAAAAGGAGATTAAACTCTAGAAACAAAAGATAGAAAATGAATGATACAAAGACAAAGGTGACAAAATAAGTTAAAAAATATCCATGTCTCGATATAAAAGCAACACCAACGAGGCTTACCAGATACCCTTATTTTAAACCCACCCCACAAATAAACTCTAGGTAATCCACAACATCCTTAGCAACATCATCCTCCACTAACCTTTGTACGATAACATCTATAAAATAAATGACATGATAGAATTAATATATGAAGAGCATACTGAGTAAAGTAAAATTACTAAAATTTTATAGCATGCAAATATAGTAGACATATATGATCATGCTTTAAGCGATAGAATACAAGGAAACATGCTAACATATGAATCATGGCTGCAATCATTAACCCATTTTTCACATTGTTTATTACTATTCCTATTATTCATTATTATTCATGCAAAACACTTAGAATCGTATGGAATACTTAGGTAAATATAAAACACTAAGAATCTGATACAGAGAACTTAAATAATATAACCCACACATTCATGCAAGTTCCACTATTTATTCAACTCATTATTTATGTTACTACAAAATCTACCACTTTTCATATTTATTTGAGAAGGAAGATACTAAAGTTAAAACATTAACAACTAAGGCATCAATCTAACACATTACCAGATAAAGAAACCACAATCCACTGAGGAGACTCTAACCTTAAGTACACACACCCCCATATAGATCATATTGGTTATCTATAGGTTAGAAAGAGGTATCACTAACATGATAATGGTGAAAGCACATACCATACAAACAAGGAATGAATCAATTACATCTCTACCTCCTGAGGTTACTTGTTTAAATCCTTACCTCAATCTTACACTTTAATGATTAGTAAGTTTTAAATATTTTAATAATCACCACCCAAAAATAAGCCCATATACCAATTTCAAGAAATCACTATTCATGGATGTGTTATAACATAAAACGAAAAATATACAAATTTAACACGACGCTTATATTTAAAAATAAAAATTTGTTACTTCCAAAATTCAATATTCATGTTAATTTTCTAATCACATGAAATTAATATTATAAAGGTCAAATCAGTATTCATGATCAATCATTGAGTCAAAATATCTTGATAAAGGCCTTTAGAGGTAAGGTGTCTTTTTTAGCCCTAATATCCAATTAAAATTATAAATAAAATATTTAAAATTATCCTAAAATCATAAAACTAAATCCTAAGCATTTATAATCAACAATTAACATATTATTATTCCAAAAAATAACTAAAAAAATAAAATTTCATGTATAATGACTAAAATACCCTTAAACCCTAAAAATGCTAAATATATCATAACTTTTTGGCGTATAAAGATCTAACTTATAAAAATGCATATACTCAACATATAAATCATGAAGGATATCATATAACACAATAACATAGGAAAAATATAGCTTACATGTTAAAAGGCCAAACTATCATTAATCATGCTCAAAACTTCAATTTAACATAAATTAATGTGTACATGCTTCAATCTAAACTTCTAATATATAAAGTTGCGTCTAAATAATGTAAATAATTCAATAGATTCATATAATTTTAAGAAAAATAATACAAGCACATAGATCTGGCCTGAAGCTTAGAGCTGCAAAATATGGAAAAAAAGTCATTTTTCAACTCTTCAACACATAATTACATGCTAACAACCAAATGTTTATCTACTCTTTGTAATATTTAGTTTACCTAGGTTTTGAGGTCTAAGATTTAGTAAGACTAAGATTAGGAACAAGCCTTCCCTCCTTATTTAAAACCATGAACGTAAATAATCAAAAATAGTTAACATCACTTCAAAAGTTGGAATACAAACAACTTAAATAAGTTAATAAGATAAGAACAACATATTGCCTCCTTGAAATGGATGAGCTTAAATACGAGAAGAAAAAAAGAAGATTATTTAAGAAACTAAAAGCTTTGACTCTCTTTTGCTTAACTAAAAAAAAGAGTTGAAATCTAAGGCTTAAAAAAAGAAAAATGGAAGAATCAAATGAGTTTAGAGATGAAGAGTTTGGTGGTTCTTGGGAGCTTAAAAGGGATAAAAATGTGGTAAAGAACATAAGTGAGGCAAAGTATTGGTTAAGTATTCGATCTTTTATATATTTAAGCATTTAATGACAATAAAATGGAAATAAGGTTTAAAAAAAGGAAGGGTAATAAGGCCTAGCACCAACCCCATTTAGTTAAGGAAGGTATTCCCAGTTGAATAAAATGAAATTAGAAAATTAGGAACAAATCTAAAATATTTAGAGTAATATTTGTGCAAGATTTTTCATAGACCGCTCATTCATTGATGAACCTATTGAAGAAGACTACACAGTTTTAGTGGTACAATGATTGTAGTAAAACATTTGAGGAGTTATAGCATCATCATTCTACAACACAAATACTAAGACTGCCATAGGGGATTGATAGTTTTAAGGTATGTAATAATGCTTTGAAGTACATCTTAGGTTATGTTCTCATGCATCACGGTAGAGGGGTTGCTTATTTTTATTAACAATTAAAGTAGCATGAGTAGAGCTACATCACCTATAATTTGGAGTTACTAATAGTTGTATTCACCTTAATATCTAGAGACATTCTCTTTATGGAACCCAATACCGGTTCTACACCCACTTTTCTAAAATGTGTTTAATATTATAAATATTAAAAAATATTTAAATCAAAGTTTATTGAATTCCTTAAACTCTAGCTACATTTTAAAATTCTTTTGTGTTAACCTCTTAACCCTTCTTATAGTTTTAAGTCTAGAAGAACTTCTAAATTACTTTTGACCATCAAACTTCTTTCAAATTATTCTAAATTTTTAATATTTATTTTTTTGACTTTTTTTTTACTCTCTTAGTGATTTATAAAATGATAAATGGAGATTTTGAATTAAAACCACTATTTGTTGTTCTAGTTATTGTTAAGAACATTTTAAGTAGTGAAATAAGCCTATTAGTTATTAAAAGTTTGTGAAAATTTGGGAACACCAATATTTTAGTGTGTTCAAACTAAAAATGAATTTAATATAGATGGAAATTATTTTTTATAGTTTTAAGATAAATTCCTCCAATTTTTGGCATGATTAGCACCTAAACTCAATTTTTCCTAGACAAATCTTACTCTAACAATGATCGATTTGCTCATAATTTTATAATTTCACTTTATTAAAGTTGTAACACCTTAATTTACTATATGAGGTTGTCTCTATACTCGGTTCCCTCTTTTTTTTTTTACTTTGTTTCCATTTTATCATCATAAACACTTGAATATCTAAAATATCTAAACCTCAACCAAAACGTTGTCTTACCTCTTTTCTTGTACATAAATTTTATCCCTCTTGATATCCTAAGAACTACCAACCCTCTTCACCTCCAAAATCCTTTGATTCTTCCATTTTTCTATCATTAATCCTTGGTTTTAAATCTTCTTTGCTTTAGTTAAACAAAATAGGGTTAAAGCTTTTGGTTTCTTGAAGTATCATCTTATTTTCTTTTCATATTCAAGCTCATCCATTTCAAGGAGGTAGTATGTTGTTCTTACCTTTTTATATTGGGTTTATCTATTTATTTTGCACTTTTTGAAGTGATTTTAACTAGTTTTGATGATTTGTGTTCAAGGTTTTCAAGGAGGGAATCCTTATTCCTAAGCTTGGTCTTTCTCAATATTATGCCTTAGAAACTAGGTAAACTAATTATATAGGAAAATTTGCTCGTGTATTTTTTTATTGAATTTTGATGATTTAATTGAATTAGTTAACTTTTATTAACATAATTTCATGTATTAAAAGTTTAGATTTAATCATGTGTAGGTTAAGTTATGTTAAATTGGAGCTTAAAGCATGATTATGGGTAGTTTTATCTTTTTACATGAAATATATGTTGTTGTTGTGTTCTTGGTGTTCTATGATGTTCTTTATGATTTATATGTTGAGTATATGAGCTTTCATGAGTTATATCTTTATATATTAGAAGTGATGGCATTTTTAGTGCTTTTAGGGTTTAGGGGTATTTTATTCATTATAGATGAAATATGATTTTGTAAGCTAATTGTTAGAGTCCTAAAATATTATTTATTGATTTAGTGTGCTTAGGATTTAATTTCATGATTTTAAGAGAATGTTTGATATATTATTTTTAATTTATAAATTTAATGAGATAATAGAGTTAAAATGGTAATTTTATCTCTAAGGCTTGTAGCTAGATATTTTAGGTAAATGGTTGACCATGAATACCAATTTAACCTTTATAATAGTAATATAGTATAAAAGTAAATATTAAATCCCTATAATAACTAATTTTTGGTTTTTGAATATAAGATTTCTAGTAAATTTCTACATTTATTGTTCTGCGTGAGCAATACTTTCATGAATAGAATTTTTTTGATATTTGTATGTGGAGATGTTTTTAAATGGTGACTATTAAAATAGCTAAAATTTACTAATACTTTAAATGTAAAACTATGATAAAGATAAGGATAATAATAACATATATAAGAAAGTCTTGTTACATGAGACGCTGAGAGAACCTACTCTCCTATCCACCATAATGGCTAGAGGAAGGCATCATGTGGCTAAGCTAAAGAAAATTACAACACAAAACTAGATATCTCTAGCCTCTTCTTTAATGTCATCTGTTAGCCAACCATTGATCCTTGCAAGTAAGGAAAAAATAAAGGAATTAGCGTTTTCCCATGTGTTGTATCATCCATTGACATAAACACACTTATGCCATATAAGGCATGAACTTTTGAGGGAATCATCAAAAAATCAATGGGGGTCCTAAATTTGATGGTAAAATGAAATAATCTAGTAACCTTCTAACCCCTAGTTCACCAAAGGATTATCGCCTTATTTATAACCCTTGCCATCATGGAGGGATACACTCATGCAAAATCAAAGCCAAAAATATATGGTTCAACTACACAATGAAGCTAGAGATATCCACAAAGAGGTTCTAGTGGCAATGGTGATAGAGAAGAATCTAGAGGTGAAGGTTAAACTATGGCAATACTCACTAGTGGGGTATGTTTTTGGTGTATGGCCTAGTTTTGACGCATATGCTACATTTTGTTATGGCACACTAGCAATAGATTAAAACACCCAAGGTTCTATCCTATAAAGATAGTTATTTTGTATTCTAATTTTAGTCTGAGGAATATTATGAATAAATCATAAAACAATTTCATTATTCAATCATGGAAAGACTGATGTTATTAAAAAGGTGGCATAAGTATTTTTTTTCCTCAAAATAATTTGAATTGGTGCATACTTGGATTAAATTGCTAGGACTTCCTCTTCACTTATAATGCATTGACTCCTTAAGTAGAATCATGATTTGTATCGGAAATTTTATTGGTATGGATGGAGTTATGACTAGTGAGGAACATATTTTCTATACATGTGTGATGGTGGAAATATATGTGCATAGAAACTACTTGATTTTATGATGATTAATCCACCTAGGGGGAACCCTATTAAATATCCCATCATTTATGAATGGTGACCAAAGTTTTTTTTAGCTTGCAACAAACCTAGTCACTTGACGGGAAAATATTTATCATATACCACCAAATTACAAATAGAGGAGTGGTTATGGTTAGGGATGTGCATGGTTCTACTAAGGAACAACAGTATTCCAAGATAATGCATTCAATATCCCTAAACCTCCCCTTTGGAAAAACCTAACCTATAGCTACTTTATCATGGAAAAGCCACCCTATGGTAATAATAGGATGAGAACATAAGGAAACATGAAACTACTAAATTATTTGTATCCAAATCAAAGGAGTGTGAGGTCACGACTTACCATTGGATTTGGATGGTGGGAGGGAAAATGGTACTAGAGGATGGTTACAACCTTACTCTTGATATTCATTTAGCTTGAATATTGGGAGTTGGAATATAAGAGGGCTCAATAGCCTTATTAAATAGAAGGAAGTATAACCGTGGATTAGAGAAAATAAATTTATAATGGTAGGATTAGTAGATTTAAGAACAAAAAAAGCAACAAAAAAAAGATGTCTTAGTTTTTGGTTTAAGATTGGAAATGGTTAAGCAATTACCAACACCACCATAATGGTGGTATCTAGTTGGTTTGGAAAAAGAGTGACTAGAAGATTAAGGAAGTGGGAAGTAATAACCAAAGTCTATAGCTACATATTTAGGATCTTAATAAGCATCTAAAGTTTTATATGTGTATTATATATGCATATAACACTAGAACTAAACAAAGATGATTGTGGCAATGGCTACAACAAAATCACCCTCAGCATTAACCATGGTTACTAATAGGTAACTTTAATGTAATATTATAACCCAATGAAAAACACCACTGTATTCTCCATGAACAAGTTATAGAGGATTTCCAACAGTGTTTTCAAGCTCTCTAATTAACATATCTTAAATACACCAGGGATTTCTATACATAAGGGCTTTATATACACAGTCAAATAAGTGAGACTCCCACCATAGAGTATCATGTAAGCATAACCATTTATTGTGAAAATCATTGGTTGGATACTTCTAGTGGCTTTAGGTCCCATTTATACCCCTCTCATTTAAAATCATGCTTCAGTGGTTGTTTATGGCAAGGAAGTAGTTGAAATATGCTTTAAAACCTTTCAATTCTACAACAAGTAGGTGGAGGAATATAAATGTGTAGTTCTTGTTAATTAGAGTTGGGAATATAAACACTGAGGTTCCCTATTGCACTCTCTCAAACATGAACTGAAATATTTATTAAAAATCCACTAAAGTGTCTTGAAAAATTAAATGTGGTAGAATTTTATAACTTCTTTATGCTACAAAAATGGAACTCCTGCATATACAAATGATGTTATATTCATATATATATAGCTCAAGAGCACGCATTCACTCCCACTTTAAAGAATTTATCCATATGTGAGGAACTATTTTTCAAGAAAAAATTAAGGGTCATATGGTTGAGGGAAAGGGATATGAATGCTCAATACTTCCATGCGGTTGTGAAGGTATGTTAGCAAGCTAAAATAACTCATGTAATTTAGGATAAACATGGTTTGTTGCAGGAGGACCAGTGGGATATTGATAATGTTTCCTCCCAATTATTTAAGAATATATAGGGTACAAGAACTCTCAATATTAGCTATGTTTATTGAGAAGTAATTGACGAAGGTCCCATACTCCCTCACAAAGCCAGAAATTTCCTACATGATTCTATCTCTAAAAAGGAAGTGAAGATAACTCTTTTTAGTATTAGCAATTATAAGGTGAACATTCTTGATGGATATAATGCTTACTTATCACTCTTTTTAGAGATGATTCTTGGGATAGACTTTAATGACATGATCAATAGTGTAGGTGTAAAGAAGAAGTTGCATTTTTAAGGAGGGGTATATGTAATACCTCCTAAATTAGTTATGGATAATGGAAGTTTAAAATGATTTATAATACTACCTAGATCAACAAGGTATAAGTTCTTTTAGGAAAGCTTATCCTTAAAGAACTTCACAATTAAAGCTACTTAACTTAAAGTACTTTAAGGATGAGTGAAATTTTGAGAAGTTTCACATGGATGACCTATTGTTCTTTAGCCAAGGAGATTTTGCATCCATCTTAACACTGCTTGTAACATTCAATATTTTCTCTCATACGTCTGGTCTCCAACTAAACATGATAAAAAGTGTTATTTAATATCGAGGATATATCATGAAGTTATTAGAAAATATGGTCTATGAATGGTTTCTTATACCGAAGGGTTCTCTCCTAGTAAGATATTTGGAATAGGCCCTAACTAGGAGGATGATAAAAGTATCCAAATATCAAGAGTTGATCAACAAGTTTATCTTAGACTAACCCCTTGGCAAAGTAGACTCCTTAGCTATATAGGTCGTATCTAGTTAATTTGATCTTATTGTTTTTTAGTATGTAAACTTACACTCACGTACCTTCTACCCAATTTTTTTCATTCACACGATTAATTCCATAATCACTCCTATATATGGTATGAAACCTAGCTTGGTTCCAAGAAAAACCTTGTATCATGAAGTTATGTATGCAGGCAAATGAAATAGGGTGGCCTTGGTTTACTAGACTTGGAATGTTAGAATGGTATGAAGACATCTTCGAATGGTCAGATGAAGTAGTATGAACACATATCCAAAGAGAAGACTATTAATGAAATTTTATAAAGATGATAGTAGTAGGCAGGTCAGGAAGGAGCTCATCTTGTGCGTGCATTTTGTTAAAGGTGATTTTTTAAGGTGAGAGGTGAACGAAAAATTGAAGCTTGATGATCTAATATTTGTTTGTTTATGCCCTCAATAATAAATAAATATGAAAACAATTTACCAAACTTTAAAAAAGTTTTGCTGATCGCCGAGATCATTATAGTAACTGTAAATGCTAGTAAATACCAGCAATTGTGTATTAAATATGTTAGTTATTTTATTGATTGATCAGAAAATAGTTTCTCGCATTAATTTTTTAAATTTTTTAGTTGATCAGACATTGATGTTTATGCCTCATTGAGTGTGATAGTTGAAATTTTCTAGCAATATAGATTACATGCATACTCTCTCTATTTTACAGTAATGTCAATAATTTTTCAACACATAAATTTAAAATTATTAAAATTTAAAATATATCATGATCAAAATTTCCAATTTTTTTTTAAACTTAGCTATTTTATTATTGAAATACCATCAATTATGAGGAAATATGGCAGATTTGGAGAAATAATATCACAATATGGGGGTTTTTTAGATAACATTTTCTAATGTAATATAAAACTCTTAATTAATAAGAAAGATCAATCTTAGATGTAAAATCATTGTTTGATTTGTTTAGTATGTTAGTTTGGTTTAATTGAGGAGAAAAATAAATTGTAAAACCATAGTTTTATTTGGTGAAAGTATATTTGACCTCATACACTTTAACAAATATATATAATGTAGAATAACATAATATATTACAAGTGTTGAAAATCTAATTCCTTTATTGACAAAGCAAGAATAGAAAATAAAGAAGCATATAATAATATCACGTAAAATAATGGTAACATGTAAATTTGTTTAACACTTCCATTTTTTACTATCAAAAATTTTTTATTTATAAATATTTACAGAAATAGAAATACAAGGATAATCCTGTGAAAAATGATGCACTACCTCTGTATCTAACACAAGATAAATGTTTCATCTCCTACCTCATATTAAACATAAAGCTAAATATCAAACCAACCTAGAGTGCACAAGAAAATCCCTTAAAAATATCAAAGTCAAGGTTTAAAACCAAGGCTATATAAGCCAAAAATTATTACAAAATGCACAATGGGGAAAACATTAATCATGGAGAAACAATTACAATGGAAGACACCCCGATCACTTGAGGAACACAAAAGAAAATACCAATGGCATTGCCAACGCTCAAATAACCCAACTATACTAGAGAAGAAGTTTGACCACTCGCTGGTCACCCTCGGGAACCTACACAAGGCCTCCTACTTGTGGGATTGAGTAAGGGATTGCAACAATTATCCCATTAGTATGTACACATACTAAGAAAATCAATCTACCACTATCATGTAGGTCATAGTATAAGTAATACCACACAAGATGCTCATCATTTGGCATACCAAAATGCATAACCAATACTCCTAGTAACTCAAGTGCTATCACACAAGGGTATTCTAGAAATATACATATAAATACACACATAGGAAACTTGATCCATGGATTCTTATAGTAGCAAGATAATGGTTGCAGTGAATATAGATTATGTGATAAATCATGGAAACATACCCAAACAAAAGAATTATATAATCATAAAACACTCAAGGCAATACATCATAGAACATGTTGTATATAGGTATATACCTATCGTTAGAGTGTTCCATTGGATATATAATGTGGCATAACCCATCATTATATTATGCATCCAATGGAACTCTCTAATGATATGATATTTAAGGAAAGTAAATGTAGGTTACATGAATAGTTAATATACACCATAAAGTTTACTACTAAAAAAAATCATTTTATGTGTTACCCTACCATCCTCACATCAATTATAAGGCTACAACCATTAAAATTTCAACCAAGATAAGTATAAAAAAGAGAAAAATTTATAAATACAAACATGAGTTTGAAGATCTACTTTGAGTACAATGATAAAATACAAACAAAAGGGATACCATGGATCTAAGAGTCTAAAAAGGTATCTAAGTAAACCATCATCCGAATAACATGACTATTCACCCAAACCACCAGTACAGAATAATCACTCCACACCATACAACACATCATTTGTAGTAAAATCATCCAACTGGTCCTCAAAGACCTACACAAAAACATTAGGATCATCTGCTTGTGGAAATGAGCAACACTCATGAAAAGATTGGTCAGTACGCTACATACTAAATAAAGTGACAATACTATCAACTTAGGGATACACTTAAATACATGAATTCACATCAGATAATAAGTACACAAGCAAAATGCATAAAATATCACAAGGTAATCAATGGTTTAGGTCTCTTAGTTTATTAGATATATAAAATTTTATTCTTTTATTTACATTGGGTTTAGGGACCCCGCTATTTTTAAATTGATAGAATGGTTGAAAGCATCTCTCAGGAAAAACACACCTAAGCTACTATTATCATTCAATGGAATGGACCAAATACCTCTTAGGAAAAAATTCTCTTGAGTCAATCTTCTTAAATTGGTAGAATGGTCTAAAACACCTTTCAAAGATAACACACCTGAGCCAGTATTATCATTCGGTGGAATAGAACCAACACCTTAGTCCTAACTCATGTACTCTTCATCTTTAAGTCATTAATATATTTATCCATTAGGTTACTTATCTCATATCTTATTATCTTTCTTGTTGAGTTTAGGTCCCAACTATTATTAATGTAATGGTATAGATTTATACACCTCTTAGGGAAAAACACTCTTAGGCCACTATTATTATTCGGTGGAATGGACCCATAAAACACGTTGGACTAGCTCATATGATATTTCACTTTAAATGATTAATGTCTTATTCATGATTATATGGAAAGTACATATTATATTTAAAGCAAGCAGAGCACAACACAAAGATCCTTAGGTTGGTCTATAGTGTTAAGACCCTTATTTTCCCCAAAACTCCAATTTCAAATTTCTATCATAACTCTTATTATGTTACTCTTTTATCCACCGAAATTATTACTTTTCCCCTAAATATCATTAGTACTAGTATAATCTAATTTCAAGGCATAAATCTAAGGTCATGCACATGTGATAATAACCCTATCTCAAGAGTTACTATTATCAAGCTTATAAACACTAATTTCACAAATCCATCATAACATTTCTATAGGGCTTGTAAGATTACTAGATTCAATATACACTTTCAAAACACTAATATTAACAACATATTTAAATTCAAGGTCTAACTCTACCATTTCACATATGTGATAATAGCCTTTTTATTATAGGGTTATTATTCCTAAATCAAGCTATATTCATACTTTATTAAACTTAGGCAATTCACAAATACTCTAAACATTTCTTATAAATACCTTGGTATATTTTAGATGATATAACACATTAAAATACCATGATCCCAATATTAAATCCATATTGCCTGAAATGCCCTTACTAATAACAAAAGCCCTTATTTCATGCAAATCTTATGTGCCTTGATAACATTATTTCCAAATCATCCATTTATCACCACATACCTTATAATACTCATCTCCCACTTTTCTTACCTTATTAACACATATTACAGCCATATATCACACTAAGGGTTTTCAACATAGGCTAATGATATGACATAATCTCCACTTATTTTCTATCACATGATATCATATCATAGCATCAAAAATCATAAATTTAAACATGTGATAACAATAACATGTTATAACACAAAAATCATATGTAACACTAGAAACCAAAAATCCTAGACAATAACAAATATCTTTACAAAAAGGGCTTCGACCTCTAAGTACGCTTATCCTATTTTTCCTCTTTCGAAACCTCAAAGATGTCACCTAAGAAACCATAATAAAATATCACTAGGATTAAACAACATACTTAATGAGGTATTAAGGTAATGGAAGGGCAAAATAATGGAGGAAAATCGAAACAAGCCAAATAAGTGCTTTGAGAAAAAAGTATGCTACCAAGAGAGGAGGAACGATAACTAGTGCCAAGCAAAGGCGTGGCAATAGGACAACATGTTGTTGCTAGATGGTGCGCACTGTGGTAATGTCCAAAGAAGGGGGTGAGTTTTGATGGATGTAACCAAAGCTAGAGGTGTGGTACGATTGGTTTAGCCGAAAGGTGATGGTGTATTGCGGTTGTTGTGGCTGGATGGTGGTAGTGTTGTGTTGTTGTTGTTTCTACTGCATTCAAGGGAAGAAAATGAAGGGGGGTTCTTATGTTTTGGTTTACCAAAGATAGATTGTGGGTTGTGGTGGAGTTTTCAAAAGGGGAAGGTTATGGTGCAATGGTTGTGGCTAAATGATAGGGGTAGTGCTTCAACTATTATTGCCATAACACAGGAGAAAAAATAAAGGGGGACTCTACGGTGATTTGGGTCAGTATATGAGGGTGGGAATTGCTTTTTTGGATAATTCTATGGATGAGAGAAAGGCAAAGGGGACCAAAGGTAGTATAGGTGCTTTAGTTAGTCTCACCAATGGTGGGCTTTTTAGGCTATTTTATCAACGCAAAGGAGGAGAAGAAGTTATATTAGTGGTGATGTTTTGATTGAATAATGGAGGGAGAAGGAGAAAGGGTGGCTTGGTGCATGTGTTGTGTCTGTGTGTGTGTGTGTATACATGCTCAAGGGGAGAGGGTGAGAATTGCACCCAGTAAGGCTATGCCAATTAACACATGGAAGGCATGGGAGGAATAGGTGTCATGGGTTGTACCTGAGGTGTTCAAATAAGTTGTCATAGTTTAATACAACCCATAATATGTTAACCCATGCAACCCATGGTCTAACTCATGATGGGTTGGAGTAAATATTTAATAATTTTTAACCCAAACCATCATAAACCATAAGTTAGACGGGTTAACCATGGGTTATCGTGGGTCAATGAATAAAAAAACTTATCACCACCTCTAACTAGAAGTGGCAATTTGGTTGGATGGTTTGTGTTTGGGTCAGGTAGTAGTAGGTTAGAATATTCTCTACTCGAGTTATTTGTAGATCATTTTTTCTTTGCGGGTCATTTATGGGTTGGGTCGGGTTTAGTTATTCGAGTTTAGGTGATTTTGAGTTATTTTATTTGTTGAGGCAATTTTAAGTTCAAGTCATTTCAAATTATTTTATTGGTCAAGTCAATTTTGGTTCATTTTAGATCTTGGTCTTATCTAGTTAATTTATCAGTTTGGATCATTTTAGGTTAACTTGATGGATCAGATTAGGTTTGGAACTCACTAGCTTATTTTTTGGTGTTTTTTGGATAAGAGGAAGTGAGGTTGGGTCATAGTGGAAATAGGAATTATTGGGTATAAGTGGGGCAGGCCTAGATGGAGTCAGGTCAAACTAGGCCGAAGTTGGGTCAGACCAGGCCTAGGTCAAAAAATCTTAGGTGGGGCCAAATGAAATCAATTTAGGATAACATACGGTTTAGAGGAGTCAGACCGAGTCAATTAGGTCTTAGTTGGTCGGGCCTTAGTGGACTTGGGTCAAGGTGAGCCAAAGTTGGGCCAGACTATGTTAGGGTCAAACAAAGTCGGGGTGGGACTGAATGATGTCACTTTAGGGTAGGAAAGGGTTTTATAAGGTTAGGCAAAGTTGACTGGGTCTAGGGGAGCATAAAGCATAAACAAAAATGATCCATCTAGGGTTCAGTTAAAATGGGATTGTGGTGGTATTTATTTTAGTATAGTGTATGTGTAATATCCACCAAACCATGGTAATACATAGCAACTCGTGGGCTAGCCCATGCTAACCCATCTTAATTTATGACCCACCATGGGTTAATCCACAGGAACTTTTACAAAATACTAATATATCCCATCTAACCCATATTTATATTTTCATGGGTTGGGTTATATAAACCATTACTAAAACACCCCTTACCATAGCAGGTGTACGGTTTAGATAAGAGGGCTTTGCACATAAGAGGAAGGAAGCAAGGATGGGAGATGGTTTTCAAATGGTAGGTGGGGAAAGAATAAGGGAAAGAAGAAAAGGTTAAGGTTTTGATTTAGGTTATATATTTTAGATTAAGATAATGAGATACATTAATTATTAAAAATTTTGTTTTAAGTTTAAGTTGAGAAAAATATTATTAATTTGAAATGAAGTTTAGGGTTAGACTAAGATTTAATATCAAAGAATTAGGGTAGGATAGAAACATAAATGTTTAGATGTTAGAATTTAGTTAAGATACTAATTATTTGGGATTAGATTTTTACTAATATTTGAGGTATTACATCACTAGCCCCTTAAAAGATACTTTATCTCTAAAGCCAAAATTCAAGGTTAGGAAAGTAGAGAATAAAGATGTAAGGAAGGTAATCTCAGCAGTTAACTCTACCTGGGTTGCAACTATGTTAATGGGAACTAACCCCTTAAAGGAGAGAGAACTCGATGCCTAACACACCTCTTATGAATAGCTCAGGATGCAACTCACACATATCATTCTTGGTCTCCCAGGCTACTTCTTCTACTACATGACGGCTCCAAAGAATCTTCACTAGTGGGACTAAGCTTGTCCAGGTCTATCGAATCTTGGTGTTAAAAATCCACAAAGGCCTCTCCTCATTGGATAAAGAGTCTTCATGCTCAACTACGTCTTGTCTGATCACGTGGGACTAATATGAGATGTACTTCCTCAGTTGGGAGATGTGAAAGATGTTATAAACTCGGGTCAACTTTGGTAGAATTGCTAAGTGATATGCAACCTTGCCATCCTTATCAATGGTCTTGTAAGGACTAATGCACCTCCAACACCAAATCTTTGTACTCCTTTGGTGGGTGAAGCCCTCAACAAAATCCTTATCACTATGGCACCTTTGATCAGTGTAGCTTTTTTGGTGACTCTGAGCTACTCTCATCCTACCAATAGCATAGTCTCACTGATGTCACTCCAACACAAGGGTGTCCGACACTTACGTCCATATAGTACCTCAAAGGATGGCATCCTTATGCTAGCATGATAACTATTGTTGTATAAGAACATAACTAAGTGTAGACACTCCTTCCAATTACCCAAATGTCCAAAACATAATATTGTAACATGTCCTTGACTGTTTTAATAGGCCTCTCTGTATGTCCGTCTATAGCTAGCTGGAAGGGGGTACTCATCTTTAATCTCATGTCCATAGCCTCCTATAACTTCCCCTAGAATTGCAAAAAGAATCTCGAATCCTGATAATAGATTATGTTGGTAGGTCTACCATGCCTACTCATCACAAACCTAATACAAGAATCAACTAGCTGATCCATACTCCAAGTCAACTTTATATGCTCAAACACTACTGATTTAGTCAACCTGTCACTGATCACTCTAATTGTGTTGCTCCCGCTATGAATCCTTGGTAGCCCAATCACAAAAATCTATCGAGATGGAGTCCTACTTCTATTCCGGAATTACTAAGAGCTAAACTAAACCTACAATTCTCAAGTTCTCGATCTTGAATTTCTAGCAAGTTCAACATCTTGACACAAACTCTACAACCTCTCACTTCATGTGAAGCCACCATTAGATCTTCTTGATGTCTTTATACAACTTATCCTCTCCTAGGTGGATGAAATGTGGAGTATAATGACCATTTTCTAAAATTTAGCACTTTAGATCAGCACAACTTTAAGGTACACTTTAATGACCTCTATATCTATTACTACCATCCTTATATATCTGAAAGCCCTTAGCTCGACTATCCTGAATCTTCTACCGAATCTTCTTGAGCTCAACCTTCCTAGGTTATCCCACTCAAATCTCATTGAAAACCATTAATGTAATCGTTAGGGCACACATTCAGACCTCTAGGTCATTATGCTAGATCACCTCTATCCCTATATGAACAAGCGTCTCCAACAACCAACTAGCTACCACACAAACACTCAATGAGTGTAACATATTTCTACTCAAGACATCTGCAAAGATGTTGGCCTTACCCTTATCATAATTCTTCACCAAATCTAGCTAGATCCTCTACCTCATATCCAACTCATTCTAAGTGAATATGTACATGAGGCCCTTATGATAAGTGAAGACTTTGCACTAAGTTCCATATAGATAATGCCTCCAAATCTTTAGCCCGAACATGATTCCTGCCAACTCCAAGTCATGCATCGAGTAGTTCTACTCGTGCAGCTTCAATTAATGAGAGACGTACGCCGCTACCTTACCATGTTACATTAATACACAACCAAGCTCATGCTTTGACATGTCATTGTAAACCTCAAATCCATCTGGTCTAGATGGCATAGTCAAAATCAGTGATGTAGTTATTTTTCTACAATTTAACAGAAAATATTAAAGGGTTATGATTATATTAGATAATGTGATAGATCTATAAATTATCTTATTTTTTTATAACATATTGTATAATAAGATTTCATACATGTGAGTAGGGTTAGACTTGAAAATTTTGGCAAGACCCAAATGATTTGGCTAAATAATCAAGAACTCAAAAATTAAAATTCAATCTCAACCCAAAATTCAAAAGAACCCAAACCAGTTCGAAATCAATCCAAATTTAGCTAATGAGATAAGAACACTCATCCAAAATAACTAAAACTAAAATAACCTAATCCAAAAATAACCCAACATGAGCCATATAATGAATTTTTTGGACATCATATTTCAAAAGATCTAATCCCTATGTTGATCTTATTAGCATCATTTAGAATTTTATTTACCTTCTTCTTTTTAACTTCATAAACTATAAGACACATATCCTTGGAAAAATAACAAATAATCCATTAATAGTTATAAGAGATGGCCTAAAATATTTCATTAAACCCAAAATGTTCCATCATATTAAATAGATATTCATGCATGAGTATCATATGAGCACATATTTCCATCACCTTTCATGATCATATCTAAATATAAGAGCAACACTAACACTAGTGGACTTAGAAAGAGATAATGCCCTTTGTTTTTTTATATGGTAGGCTAGTACATCACTCCAAATGCCTCATAAAATGACTAGTTACACCCCCAGGATGAATTGATAAATGTTTATGACAATACTTGCATTTACCCTCTTTGGTCCCACGTTTTAAAGTAACCACTTCAAACTATTCTCAAACATATGAAGTTTTCTAGAGAACCTTGTTCTTAATTGCACACTCGTTATCATCATCTTTATTTTCATTATTCACCACCTACTCCTCATTAATCTACTCATCAACCTCTTCATCAAGCTCATTGGAAGGCTCCAAATCATGATCACTAATGTAAGTATCTTTGGGAACTTCAAATGTATTAGGGTCATCTACCATTTTTGGACTTTTTGTTGATGTAGATGGTGATGATATAGGGGATGCAGATGCTTATTTAGAATAAAAATCAGAAGTTACCAAATTTAACATAATTAAAATTCTGAACTAAAAACAACAAAAAGAAACACTAGTTAGTAGTAGGTAGGAGCAAAAATAACACATAAAACTATGAATAACTAATAAACACCACCATTGTTTTTTTAATCAAAATAGAACATCATATAAATCAAATAATACATGAAAAAAATTAAAGTTCAAAATTCCAAGTATTTATGAAAAATAAAAACAAAATGTCACATTTATGATGTATTAATGTGTACAAATAAAAATAACTTGATAACAAATAAAATTGAGGAAAAAATGTAAAATGCAAACCTCTAAAATCATAATATAGAAATCATTTTTTTAACAAAAATAAATAAAGATCACATGTTTGACTTTCAAGTATAACATGATAACAAAATTATTCATGATAACATTAAATAAGAAAGAAAAATAAAATATTCAAAGCCATTAGATAAAAAAGTGAACATAGGTATCATGTTCGAAAATAACTTGATAACTAGGTATCAAGTTGGAAAATATTTAAAGTCATTAGATAAAAAAATGAATAAGTAAAATAAAATAATTATACTATTTCTCAATTTAAAAATACAAATTTTTTTTAAAATATATATATATATATAATGTAGTAGGAAGAGTGCTACTAGTTACTTACCAAGTATTTTAATGATATTTTCAACTACAAGATCTTGAAAACATCTCCAACCTAGCATATAATACATCATAAATAATAAAACTCTAAAAAACATAAAGAAACATCATAATAATTACCCTCACCCCAATTAACCTTAATCTAAACAAGCCATAACTTAAGTCATTTCAAATTATCAATAATTTTCCTCAAAATTGATAAAACCTATTGAAAGATAATATGATGAAAAAAATAAACTACAACTTTAGTTTACTCAAATATAGAATTTATGTATTGATCTTTCTTCTATTAATTTTATCTCCTAACATCTTGACTAGCCCCGCCCCACACAAGTTTAGTTTGATAATAAAATATTATCTATATTCTCCCTTTGAATAATGTCCTCCTAATTTAACCCTCTATTCATCCACTATCTACTTTTATCATTTCATAATCTTATAAAATTCTTTCTCAAAATATTTTTTATACACAATCAGAACAATCAAGAAACTAAGGGCTCAAACAATATAAAGACAAATACCAAAATCCATGTTGTACAATAGGATAATATGATAAAGAAAGAAATTCACAAAGCCTAAACCTCCATTTTGCAATGGCCAACAACCATTATCATGCACAAATAAGATCAAAATTACATTACATCATCAAGACCATAATTTTCTACAATTCTACAATACTGAAAACACAAGAGCCACAATGAGCGCAAAATAAATTGTCAAATGTTAACATTACAAATGTGCAACCTCAATTTGGTTTTTAATTCAACACCACAAGCCGCATGCCATACTATGGTATAATGCCAATCATCATTCGTCATTACATATCTATGGATGAGTAAAATGAAGACTTATCAAACAAATTTGAAAATGAAAATCAATAATAAAATATACCTATACAATATATCACACAGACATAGTAGAGTTAGGAATAGACAGATTCAAAAGTAGGAGATTTGGGTGGCCTGTGGGCTATGGGCGGGTGTGTAGACCGAGGGTGACATGGTGAGGGGATATTAACGTTAACCACCAAGTGGATATTCGAGAGTCTCAAGGACCTCGGTTGTGAGACCTATGAGGCAAATCGAGGGGAGACTTGGTGAGGGGTGAGGGGACTAGTGGAGACTTGGCTAGAGGAAGGAGTTGGTGAGTTAGCCAATAGACAAGGCAACTATCAACGACAGTGGTGACTGGCAAAGGGCAAGTGGCAGGCGAATGGCAAGGGCCAAGGCCATAAAAGGTGAGGGCGAGGCGTCAGGCTACATTGGCCATGACCTATGGGCGGTGAGATTGGAGATGGAGGAGCCACTAAAGGTTGGAGCTAGAGGGAGGTATGGTATCTTGAGTCTAGACTCTGGAGTGGAAATGGAGACAAACAAAATGATGGTGAGAACTTGAAGAGTGGAGAAGCTGAAGACTCTTCAGATTCTTCACATCAGTGGTGACTAGAGAGAGTCGAGAGACCGAAGATCCAACCATCCGAGAGAGCCGAGCGTGGGAGACTCAAGTAGTGGTGGGATTTGGTTTAATATTTTTTTGGCTCATTTAATATTCTAGCTGATTTTTTAATCAAAATATTTATTTTTTTTTTAGTTTTTACACAATTTTTTTTAATCAAAATAAAACCAAAGCAAAATCAAGATTCAAATTTTGAGAGGGGGAATGGAGAAGGGAGAATTGAGAATTAGAGAAAAATGGGCGGAAAAATACACCACACACTAATACTTTATTTAGTATTTACTAAATTTTGTAATTTTTGTTATCCTTCAAACTTTTATTAATGAGACGAGAAGTTGAAAACTAGAATAATATGGAATAGATTAATTAATGAAATACTATTCATGTGATTCAAAATTTTAATTTCTAATCTTACTGTGTGTTTTATTGTTTTTTCAAATATTATATTATAAAAAAATAAAACACTGTGTTTTAGTTATAAAAAAATTAAAAAATAACTTATGAGAATAATTTTTGTAATATTAACCAACCGAAATACAAAGTCAAGTTATGACTTTTGAATCATAAGGTTATTTTTAATTTTAATTTAATTTTTTATGATCAAGAGTTATTACTAAATCAGAGTGCTTTATATATTCTCAAAGCTTATTTGATGAAAGAGAAAATAAGCCTATAAATGAGCCGAATTTGAGCCAAGTTTGAGCCAAGCCAGTTTATAAGCTAATGATTCGAGCCAACCTTAGCTTGAGTTTGGCTCATTTAATAAATGAGCCTAAGATCATGGTTTGAAATTGATTTGTTAATCTAATCAAGCGAGCAGAGCTAAGCCATTAACTAACCGAGTTGAGTTGGCTTGTGAACCAATTTGATTTGTTAACAGCCCTAGTGATACCACATTTGGTTTATATGACTCTATCAATCTCTTTACTTTATCAAGTAGCCACTCGTAGTTATCTTTCTTTTCCTGTATCATAAATGCCAAGGCAATGGTAAGATTAGTACCACTAAACATACAACCAACAACCTATAAGAAATAAATGTTGTACTTATTAGTTTATATGTGCAATCCAAACAAATGACATATGAAATGCATGCAACAAAATAATAGAATCCAGGTGCACAAATATAATATCACTAAACATATCAAAGTCTAACAATGGACAATGCCATGAACTGTATTTGTTGGTTTCCATAAAGTGTAATAACTATTGCATAATTGTAAACCCCATTAGACTTTGTACCTTGAACTTATGTCTAGCATTGTGGATTGTCTTAAGTGTTGTAGTATTATCTCCATCACCCATTTTCAACTTGTAGATAATCTCTCTTCGTTTGATATTTATTTGTGTTAGCTCATGCAACAAGCTACATTCTTTTGAAGATTATCGACAAGTAAATAAATACGCTTGCAAATACCTACCTAGTCTTTGATTATGCATTCAACATTCTACCATTAGTCTCAAACCACCACACCATAAATCCTAAATTTACAACCATACTTTTTGGTCACGGTGGATCAAACACTTTTTTAATTCACTAAAGGTTCTCTTCTACAAGCATATCCTCTTTCACAACGAATCCAAACCCTACATTTTTTCGATCTCTCAATAACTAAAACTATATTATGTGACATTCTAATTTCTTTAACCTAACAAATTAATGAATTGCAATTATTAAAAATCTCATTCGTGGAAAATAATTCACTTCAATCAGTATTAATTGAATATGTAATCCATAATTAATATTCACGACATGAAATTATAAGGTATAAAAAAATATAAAATTAAATAATAAAATTTATGGAAAAAGGAATTTTGGGTAACTTCTCATAGGGAGTTGATGGGTGAGTTGCCCGTCAGACTTACTTTTGGACCGGTGTTTTTCCTGTTAGAGTTGTTTTTAAACAAGTGAATTATCCCATCAGATATGAACTGTGATGGGTAACTTACTTGTCAGACCCAAAAACTATGGGGAGAAAATTGCATTACAGTCATTTCGTCAACTTCATTTTTGCTTAAAAAAACTCGTTAGAATTATAATCTTTCTCTATATTCATTGTATTTAATGTTAAAAAAATTAGATGTTGTGTAATTAATTGAGAAAAAGACAAAACACAGAAGAGATAAACAACGGATGGATGATTGGTCAAGTGAACAAATAAAGGTCTAAATTAGTTAAAAATGAAAAAAAAATTGAGTTTTCAGAAGTGTGAACTCATAAGTTTGGATGTGAATCTATATAACAATATTTAATATTATACAACACCTATTAATTTAAAGAATTAAATTTATTATTTACTTTTAATCATTAAGATTATAATTAGCAAAACCTTAAAATCAATTTTAAATATCTTCGGTAGTTAATGACAAAAGAGAAGCTCGTTATTTTAGTATGCATTATATAAGCTTGTTATTATTTACATTTTATCTGTGGAGCACATTTTATTTTACACTTTATAATTTGAGTATCTTTTATTACTTAATAGGTTCATCTTACTGTGTATACTAAATATATAAAATATCTTATACTCTTGCATTATATTCCAATTATATCCCTCACTAGGTATGCAACCCTAGTATGGAACCAAAATGAGAAACTAGGGTGGAAAAAAAAATTGAAATTGTTTTTAAAAAAAATCCAAAAGCGAGGACAAAATAAACTTTAAAAAGAAACAATATAAATAGATCAAATCTACTAAAATTAAAAGGAAAAAAAGAAAAATCTTAAAAGTACAACCTAAATTAGTTGATATAAGCCATGAATAAATTTTCATAAAAAAATTAATCGGACATTTTCAGTACCGATTCCAATACCAAAATATTTTTTAAATATTTTAGAAACCAAAAATACACTAGAGTATCCTTTCCGTACTTCACCATCCACCCTTCCACTCCCTTCATTAATAAAACATGACACTAACTAAGGTTATAAATAGCAAATTTTTAATTATAGTATGTTTTAATTGTAAATTAGTTTATTAATTATAAATAATTAATAGGAATAACATTAATAATAATGATAAACTAATAATTAATAATTAAGATATTAATTATTAATTATAAATAGAAAGTTAATAGAATAATATTCATTATATATATTAATAATTAATAAAAACATTTTTAATCATAGTTTTTAATAATTAAAAAAAAACAAAGAGTATTAATTTTAATGATAAACTAATAATGAATAATTAATGATACCAATTATAATTATAAATAGAAAATTCATAGAATAATATTCATTATATATATTGATAATTAATAAATATATTTTTAATCATAGTTATTATTAATTAATCAATATAAAGACTATTAATTTTAATGATAAAAAAATTTTTAATGCAAATAATCCCCTACAATTAGTACTAATTCAATATGTATTCTATATTTAATATTCAAAATATAAAATTATAAGGAATACATAAATATAAAATTGAATAATAAAATTTAACCAAAGAAGATTTTTGGGTAACATATGATGGGGAGTTGACGGTAGAGTTGCCCATCAAAATTAACTTTTGGCGGGCAAAATTGTCTATTAGAGTTACCTTTGGACATATATTTTTTTACGTTAGAGTTGTTTTTCAACAAGTGTATTAACCCATTAGATATGAATTATTATGAGTAACTTGCACATCAGCGCCAAAAACTATGGGGAGAAAATTGCATTAATATTATTCCGTCCACTTATTTTTGCAATAAAAAAAATTAGAAGTATAATCTTTCTCTATATTCATTGTATATTATGAAAGAATTGGATGTTGAGTGATTAGTTGAGGAAAAGACCAAAAAAGAGAGAAATAAAAGAAGGACGATTGGTCAAGTGCACAAATATGAGGTCTAAATTAGTTCAAAAATGAATAAAAAAGAGTTTTGAGAAGTGTGAACTCATAATTTTGGGTGTGAACCAATATAATAATATTTAATTTTATATAACACCTATCAATTTGAAGAATTAAATTTCTTATTTATTTTTAATTATAGGATTATAATTAGCAAAACCTTAAAATTAAGTTTAAATATCTTCGACTGTCAATGCCAAAAGAGAAGCTTGTTATTTTAGTAGGCATTGTGCAAGCTCGTTATTATTTACTTTTTATCTGTGGAGCACATTTTATTTTACACTTTATAATCTGAGTATCTTTTATTACTTAATAGGTTCATCATACTATTTTCAAAAAATACATAAAATATCTTATTCTATTGCATTATATTCCTATTGTATCCTTCATTAGGTATCCAAACCCAGTATTGAACCAAAATGGGAAACGATAATGGAGAAAAATACAAATTTTTTTTTTAAAAAAAATATAGAAAACGGGGAGTAAATAAACTGTAAAAAAAGTAATATATATAAATATATATATACAGATACATATACATATATATGTGTATGTATATGTATATATATATTTCAAAAAAATAGATCAAATCTACTAATATAAAAAACATAAAAAAAATCTTAAAATTATTACCTATATTAGTTGATATAAGCAACGAATAATTTTTTTTATAAAAAAATTAATCAGATCCTTTAGTACTAATTCCAATATAAAAACACAAATTTAAATATTTTTAGAGACGGAAATTCACCATCCATCCCTCCACTCCCGGCATTAACAAAATATGATACTAACTTAGAATATAAATAGCAAATTTTTAATTATATTATGTTTATTATTGTAAGTTATTTTATTAATTATAATTATTTAATAAGGATGAAATAAATTATAATGATAAACTAATAATGAATATATAGAGATATTAATTATAATTAAAAAAAAAAGCAAATCAATAGAATAATATTCATTATAACCATATATTATTAACTAATATAAATAGTAATTTTCATTTTTTTTTAAATTTTAGTAGATTAGATATATGTTTTTAAATATATATACTTTTTTACGCTTTTTTTCATCCCCATTTTCTAAATTTTTCATAAATGACATTTCCGCCTCTTTTCGGTCATCGTCCTTATTACAGTCCCTGTGCACGCAGGCAACAAATTTAAATGCTAGGAAATATCGACAATTACATGTTGAATATGTATTACACATTCTACCATTTGCCTTAAGCACTACAAATATTTTTCTTTTATGAAATTCCAATTTACATCAATACCTTTTTATTACAGTAGATCAAGCACTTTTTGGATTCATCGAAGTTTGCCTTCTATAGGCACATCCTCTTTCACAACGAATCCGAATCCAAACTTTTATTGATCTCTCAATACCTAAAACTATAATACGAGACTTTCTAATTTCATTAACCTAACCAATTAATAAATTGCATCCATTAAAAATCTCATTCGTATCAAATATTTCACTAGAATTAGTATTAATAGAATATGTATTCTATAATTAATATTCAAAATATGAAATTATAAGGAATACATAAATATAAAATTGAATTATAAAATTTAAGCAAAGACGATTTTTAGGTAACTTATGATGAGGAGATGATGGGGGAGTTGCCTGTCAGAGTTAACCAATGGCGCGAGAATTGTTTGTTAGTGTTACCTTTGGACGGATATTTTTTTCTGTCGGAGTTTTCTTTGAACAGGACAATTATCTCAACAAACATGATTTATGAGAGGTACCTTGCCCGTTAGGGCAAAAAGTTTGGGGAGAAAATTCCATTACAATTATTTTTCCAACTTCATTTTTGCTAAAAAAAATTGTTGGAATTATAACCATAACCTTTCTCTATATTCATTGTATTCAATGATGAAAAGATTGGATGTTGAGTAATTAATTGAGGAAAAGACCAAGAAACGAAAATAATAAAAGATGGTCAATTGGTAAACTACACAAATATGAGGTCTAAGTTAGTTAAAAATTTGGGGAAGTGTAAACTCATAATTTTCGGTGTGAATCGATATAGAAATATTTAATATTATATAATGACAATCAATTTGAAGAGTTAAATTTATTGCTTACTTTTAGTCACTAGGATTATAATTATATAAAACTTAATATTAAGTTTAAACATCTTCGACTATCGATGACCAAAGATAAGCTCGTTATTTTAGTTTGTATTGTGCAAGCTCGTTATTATTTACATTTTATCTATGGAGCACATTTTATTTTACAATTTATAATTCAAGTATCTTTTATTACATAATAGGTCCATCCAACTATTTTTACTAAGTATATAAAATATATTTTACTCTTGCATTATATTCCTATTATATCCGCCATTAGGTATGCAATTCCAATATTGAACCAAAATGGGAAACCAAGATGACGACAAATATGAACATTTTTTTTTAAATTTAGGGAGCGGGGACTAAACTGTAAAAAGAAAGTTATATATATATATATATATATTAACAAATTAAATATAATATATCAAATCTAATAAAATTAAAAGAAAAAATATGAAAAATTTTAAAATTGCACCCTACATTATTTGATATAAACAACGAATAATTTATTTATAAAAAGCATTAATCGGCTAGGTTCGGTACCAATTTCAATACCAAAAAACTATAAAATATTTTAGAAACCAAAAATACGATAGAGTATCCTGTCCGTGCTTCACCATCCATCCCTCCACTCCCTTCGCTAAAAATTATAATACAAAAAAATTTATAAATAGCAAATTTTTAATTGTGGTATGTTTATAATCGTAAATTAGTTTATAAATTATAATTAATTAATAAGAATGACATAATTTATAATGAGAAACTAATAATTAATATATAGAGATAATAATTATAATTATAAAAAGCAAATTAATAAAATAATATTCATTATAGCCATATATTAATAATTAATAAAAATATTTTTAATCATAGTTATTATTTATTTATAAAAACTAAATCTATTAATTTTAATAATAAATATAAAGTTTGGAAGAATAATACTAATCATAATAATAATTATATAATTATTACAAATATTGTTGAATATAAGAATCAATATATACTTGATAGGAATAATATTAGTTATATTTATTAATTATCATTAATAAAAAAATTTTAATCAAATTATAAACCAATAATCAACCTATATAATAATAATAATAATAATAATAATAATAATAATTAATAAAAATAATAATTATAGTGATAGAATAAAACTTTATAAAAATAATATTAATCATTATTATCAATAATTAATAAATAACATATTAGTAATAATAATTATCAGTAAATAATTAATTAAAAATATTTACTATAATTGTAAATTAATGATTACAAAGATAAAAATCTATATAAAAATTAAATAATTAATAAATATGCTTAAAGGAAATGTAATTATATAAACAACAGATTAATTAGAAGATAAATATAATAGAATTATATCTTATAAAAATACTATATGTCTATTACTAAGGATGGTACATTCATATGAAAGCTTTCCCGAATCTCGATGAAGTGTTACCATCAGATGTCCAAAGAGAAGAGTGCTTGTAAGTTGTAAGACATGTAGAAAGATGATATTAGCAGATAGGAAAGAAAGGCACTTGTCTCATGAGTGTGTCGTGGCAAAGGAACTTTTTTCATTACATGAGACGTGAATCCTAGGATGGAGCCTGATGCTCTTATCTTTGATTGTTTATGCCCTCATTTAAAAAGTAATATGAAAGCATCTTACAAACTTTGTTGCAAGAGTGTCTGATGCGCGGAAATGTCGGTTCCGTAACGTTTCGATCACGAAAATGTCTTGATCATATTTCTTTCTTTTAATTTTTTTTAATTTTAAAATTAAAATTAGAATTATTTAATTAATTTTTTTACTAAAAAAATTATTTACAATTAAAATTATCTAATATAGCTATTAATTTTTAAATTTTGAAAATTTTAGTAGATTTGATATATTTGTTTACGCTTTTTGCCATCCCAGTTTTTAAAGTTTTTCATAAGTAACATTTTCGCGTTTCTATCCATCATCGTCCTCATTCCTGTCCCTGTGCACGAACGCAACAAATTTAAATGCTAGCAAGTACCGACAATTACATGTTGAATATGTATTACACATTCTACCATTAGCCTTAACCACTGCAAATATCATTTCTTCTGCGAAATTCCAATTTATAACACTACTTTTTGGTCACGGTATATTTGCCACTTTTTGGATTCACCAAAGTTTGCCTTCTATAAGCACATCCACTTTCACAACGAATCTAAACCCTAACTTTAAATCTCTCAATGCCTAAAACTATAATATGAGACCTTCTAATCTCATTACCCTAATCAATTAATAAATTGTAGCTATTAAAAATCTCATCCATAGCAAATAGTTCACTAGAATTAGTATTAAGAGAATATGTATTCTATAATTAATATTCAAAATATGAAATTATTAGGAATACATAAATATAAATTTGAATAATAAAATTTAAGCAAAGATGATTTTTAGGTAACTTATGAAGTTATGATGGGGAGATGATGGGGGAGTTACCCATCAGAGTTAACCAGTCGTGGGTGAATTGTTTGTTAGAGTTACCTTTGGACAAATGTCTTTTTCTATCAGAGTTATCTTTAAACAGTTGAATTATCCCAATAAATATGGATTATGACTGGTAACTTGCCGGTTAGGGCCAAATAGTTTGGGGAGAAAACTACATTACCATTATTTTTCCTACTTCATTTTTGTTAAAAAAAAATTGTTAAAATTATGACCATAATCTTTCTCTATATTCATTGTATTCAATGATAAAAAAAATGGATGTTGAGTAATTAATTGAGGAAAAGCCCAAGAAACGAAAGAAATAAAAGATGGTTGATGGTCAACCGGAAAAATAAGAGGTCTAAGTTAGTTAAAAGTGAAAAAAATTTAGTTTTGGGAAGTGTGAACTCATAATTTTCGGTGTGAACTGATATAGTAATATTTAATATTATATAATGACAATCAATTTGAAGAGTTAAATTTATTGCTTACTTTTAGTCACTAGGATTATAATTATATAAAACTTAATATTAAGTTTAAACATCTTCGACTATCGATGACCAAAGATAAGCTCGTTATTTTAGTTTGTATTGTGCAAGCTCGTTATTATTTACATTTTATCTATGGAGCACATTTTATTTTACAATTTATAATTCAAGTATCTTTTATTACTTAATAGGTCCATCCAACTATTTTTACTAAGCATATAAAATATATTATACTCTTGCATTATAATCCTATTATATCCGCCATTAGGTATGCAATTCCAATATTGAACCAAAATGGGAAACCAAGATGACGACAAATATGAACATTTTTTTTTAAATTTAGGGAGCAGGGACTAAACTGTAAAAAGAAAATTATATATATATATATATATATATATATATATTAACAAATTAAATATAATATATTAAATCTAATAAAATTAAAAGAAAAAATATGAAAAATTTTAAAATTGCACCCTACATTATTTGACATAAACAACGAATAATTTATTTATAAAAAGCATTAATCGGCTAGGTTCGGTACCAATTTCAATACCAAAAAACTATAAAATATTTTAGAAACCAAAAATACGATAGAGTGTCCTGTCCGTGCTTCACCATCCATCCCTCCACTCCCTTCGCTAATAAATTATAATACAAAAAAATTTTTAAATAGAAAATTTTTAATTGTAGTATGTTTATAATCGTAAATTAGTTTATAAATGATAATTAATTAATAAAAATGACATAATTTATAATGAGAAACTAATAATTAATATATAGAGATAATAATTATAATTATAAAAAGCAAATTAATAAAATAATATTCATTATAGCCATATATTAATAATTAATAAAAATATTTTTAATCATAGTTATTATTTATTTATAAAAACTAAATCTATTAATTTTAATAATATATATAAAGTTTGGAAGAATAATACTAATCATAATAATAATTATATAATTATTACAAATATTGTTGAATATAAGAATCAATATATACTTGACAGGAATAATATTAGTTATATTTATTAATTATCATTACTAAAATAATTTTAATCAAATTATAAACCAATAATCAACATATATAATAATAATAATAATAATAATTAATAAAAATAATAATTAATAAAAATAATAATTATAGTGATAGAATAAAAATTTATAAAAATAATATTAATCATTATTATCAATAATTAATAAATAACATATTAGTAATAATAATTATCAGTAAATAATTAATTAAAAATATTTACTATAATTGTAAATTAATGATTACAAATATAAAAATTAAATAGTTAATAAATATGCTTAAAGGAAATGTAATTATATAAACAACAGATTAATTAGAAGATAAATATAATAGAATTATATCTTAAAAAAATACTATATGTCTATTATTGAGGATGGTACATTCATATGAAAGCTTTCCCGAATCTCGATGAAGTGTTACCATCAGATGTCCAAAGAGAAGAGTGCTTGTAAGTTGTAAGACATGTAGAAAGATGATATTAGCAGATAGGAAAGAAAGGCACTTGTCTCATGAGTGTGTCGTGGCTAAGGAACTTTTTTCATTACATGAGACGTGAATCCTAGGATGGAGCCTGATGCTCTTATCCTTGATTGTTTATGCCCTCATTTAAAAAGTAATATGAAAGCATCTTACAAACTTTGTTGCAACAGTGTCTGATGCGCGGAAATATCGGTTCCGTAACGTTTCGATCACAAAAATGTCTTGATCATATTTCTTTCTTTTAATTTTTTTTAATTTTAAAATTAAAATTAGAATTATTTAATTAATTTTTTTACTAAAAAATTATTTACAATTAAAATTATCTAATATAGCTATTAATTTTTAAATTTTTGAAAATTTTAGTAGATTTGATATATTTGTTTACGCTTTTTGCCATCCCAGTTTTTAAAATTTTTCATAATTAACGTTTTCGCGTTTCTATCCATCATCGTCCTCATTCCTGTCCCTGTGCACGAACGCAACAAATTTAAATGCTAGCAAGTACCGACAATTACATGTTGAATATGTATTACAGATTATACCATTAGCCTTAACCACTACAAATATCATTTCTTCTGCGAAATTCCAATTTATAACACTACTTTTTGGTCACGGTATATTTGCCACTTTTTGGATTCACCAAAGTTTGCCTTCTATAAGCACATCCACTTTCACAACGAATCTAAACCCTAACTTTAAATCTCTCAATGCCTAAAACTATAATATGAGACCTTCTAATCTCATTACCCTAATCAATTAATAAATTGTAGCTATTAAAAATCTCATCCATAGCAAATAGTTCACTAGAATTAGTATTAAGAGAATATGTATTCTATAATTAATATTCAAAATATGAAATTATTAGGAATACATAAATATAAATTTGAATAATAAAATTTAAGCAAAGATGATTTTTAGGTAACTTATGAAGTTATGATGGGGAGATGATGGGGGAGTTACCCACCAGAGTTAACCAGTCGTGGGTGAATTGTCTGTTAGAGTTACCTTTGGACAAATGTCTTTTTCTATCAGAGTTATCTTTAAACAGTTGAATTATCCCAATAAATATGGATTATGACTGGTAACTTGCCGGTTAGGGCCAAAGAGTTTGGGGAGAAAACTACATTACCATTATTTTTCCTACTTCATTTTTGTTAAAAAAAAATTGTTAAAATTATGACCATAATCTTTCTCTATATTCATTGTATTCAATGATAAAAAAAATGGTTGTTGAGTAATTAATTGAGGAAAAGCCCAAGAAATGAAAGAAATAAAAGATGGTTGATGGTCAACTGGAAAAATAAGAGGTCTAAGTTAGTTAAAAGTGAAAAACATTTTGTTTTGGGAAGTGTGAACTCATAATTTTCGGCGTGAACTGATATAGTAATATTTAATATTATATAATGACAATCAATTTGAAGAGTTAAATTTATTGCTTACTGTTAGTCACTATGATTATAATTATATAAAACTTAATATTAAGTTTAAACATCTTCGACTATCGATGTCCAAAGATAAGCTCGTTATTTTAGTTTGTATTGTGCAAGCTTGTTATTATTTACATTTTATCTATGGAGCACATTTTATTTTACAATTTATAATTCAAGTATCTTTTATTACTTAATAGGTCCATCCAACTACTTTTACTAAGTATATAAAATATATTATACTCTTGCATTATATTCCTATTATATCCGCCATTAGGTATGCAATTCCAATATTGAACCAAAATGGGAAACCAAGATGACGACAAATATGAACATTTTTTTTAAATTTAGGGAGCGGGGACTAAACTGTAAAAAGAAAATTATATATATATATATATATATATATATATTAACAAATTAAATATAATATATGAAATCTAATAAAATTAAAAGAAAAAATATGAAAAATTTTAAAATTGCACCCTACATTATTTGATATAAACAACGAATAATTTATTTATAAAAAGCATTAATCGGCTAGGTTCAGTACCAATTTCAATACCAAAAAACTATAAAATATTTTAGAAACCAAAAATACGATAGAGTGTCCTGTCCGTGCTTCACCATCCATCCCTCCACTCCCTTCGCTAATAAATTATAATACAAAAAAATTTATAAATAGCAAATTTTTAATTGTGGTATGTTTATAATCGTAAATTAGTTTATAAATTATAATTAATTAATAAGAATGACATAATTTATAATGAGAAACTAATAATTAATATATAGAGATAATAATTATAATTATAAAAAGCAAATTAATAAAATAATATTCATTATAGCCATATATTAATAATTAATAAAAATATTTTTAATCATAGTTATTATTTATTTATAAAAACTAAATCTATTAATTTTAATAATAAATATAAAGGTTGGAAGAATAATACTAATCATAATAATAATTATATAATTATTACAAATATTGTTGAATATAAGAATCAATATACACTTGACAGGAATAATATTAGTTATATTTATTAATTATCATTAATAAAAAAATTTTAATCAAATTATAAACCAATAATCAACATATATAATAATAATAATAATAATTAATAAAAATAATAATTATAGTGATAGAATAAAAATTTATAAAAATAATATTAATCATTATTATCAATAATTAATAAATAACATATTAGTAATAATAATTATCAGTAAATAATTAATTAAAAATATTTACTATAATTTTAAATTAATGATTACAAATATAAAAATCTATATAAAAATTAAATTATTAATAAATATGCTTAAAGGAAATGTAATTATATAAACAACAGATTAATTAG
Organism: Tamarix chinensis; assembly: GCA_030549775.1. NCBI lineage: Eukaryota > Viridiplantae > Streptophyta > Magnoliopsida > Caryophyllales > Tamaricaceae > Tamarix > Tamarix chinensis. The sequence goes on from CM060174.1 coordinate 64,614,814, forward strand.
AAGATAAATATAATAGAATTATATCTTATAAAAATACTATATGTCTATTACTGAGGATGGTACATTCATATGAAAGCTTTCCCGAATCTCGATGAAGTGTTACCATCAGATGTCCAAAGAGACGAGTGCTTGTAAGTTGTAAGACATGTAGAAAGATGATATTAGCAGATAGGAAAGAAAGGCACTTGTCTCATGAGTGTGTCGTGGCTAAGGAAATTTTTTCATTGCATGAGATGTGAATCCTAGGATGGAGCCTGATGCTCTTATCCTTGATTGTTTATGCCCTCATTTAAAAATTAATATGAAAGCATCTTACAAACTTTGTTGCAAGAGTGTCTGATGCGCGGAAATGTCGGTTCCGTAACGTTTCGATCACGAAAATGTCTTGATCATATTTCTTTCTTTTAATTTTTTTTAATTTTAAAATTAAAATTAGAATTATTTAATTAATTTTTTTACTAAAAAATTATTTACAATTAAAATTATCTAATATATCTATTAATTTTTAAATTTTTGAAAATTTTAGTAGATTTGATATATTTATTTACGCTTTTTGCCATCCCAGTTTTTAAAATTTTTCATAAGTAACGTTTTCGCGTTTCTATCCATCATCGTCCTCATTCCTGTCCCTGTGCACGAACGCAACAAATTTAAATGCTAGCAAGTACCGACAATTACATGTTGAATATGTATTACACATTCTACCATTAGCCTTAACCACTGCAAATATCATTTCTTCTGCGAAATTCCAATTTATAACACTACTTTTTGGTCACGGTATATTTGCCACTTTTTGGATTCACCAAAGTTTGCCTGCTCTAAGCACATCCTCTTTCACAACGAATCTAAACCCTAACTTTAAATCTCTCAATGCCTAAAACTATAATATGAGACCTTCAAATTTCATTACCCTAATCAATTAATAAATTGTAGCTATTAAAAATCTCATCCATAGCAAATAGTTCACTAGAATTAGTATTAAGAGAATATGTATTCTATAATTAATATTCAAAATATGAAATTATAAGGAATATATAAATATAAATTTGAATAATAAAATTTAAGCAAAGATGATTTTTAGGTAACTTATGAAGTTATGATCGGGAGATGATGGGGGAGTTACCCATCAGATTTAACCAGTCGTGGGTGAATTGTTATTTAGAGTTACCTTTGGACAAATGTCTTTTTCTATCAGAGTTATCTTTAAACAGTTGTATTATCCCAATAAATATGGATTATGACTGGTAACTTGCCCGTTAGGGCCAAATAGTTTGGGGAGAAAACTACATTACCATTATTTTTCCGACTTCATTTTTGTTAAAAAAAATTGTTCAAATTATGACCATAATCTTTCTCTATATTCATTGTATTCAATGATAAAAAAAAATGGATGTTGAGTAATTAATTGAGGAAAAGCCCAAGAAACGAAAGAAATAAAAGATGGTTGATGGTCAACTGCACAAATAAGAGGTCTAAGTTAGTTAAAAGTGAAAAAAATTGAGTTTTGGGAAGTGTGAACTCATAATTTTCGGTGTGAACTGATATAGTAATATTTAATATTATATAACACCAATCGATGTGAAGAGTTAAATTTATTACTTATTTTTAATTATTAGTATTATAATCAGAAAAACCTTAAAATTAAGTTTAAACATCTTTGAGTGTCAATGACCAAGGAGAAGCTCGTTATTTTAGTTTGCATTGTGCAAGCTCGTTATTATTTACATTTTAGCTATGGAGCACATTTTATTTTACACTTTATAATTAGAGTATCTTTTGTTATTTAATAGGTTCATCCAACTGTTTATAATAATAATAATTGTATTAATAAAACTTTAAACCAATAATCAACATACATAATAATAACAATAATTACAAATAATCATAATTATATTGATAGAATAAAAATTTATAAAAATAATATTAATTGTTATTATCAATAATTAATAAATGACATATTAGAAATAAAAATTACAAGTAACTAATTAATTAAAAATATTTATTATAATTGTAAATTAATGATTACAAATATAAAATTCTATATAAAAATTAAATGATTAATAAATATGCTTAAAGGAAAAATTATTATATAAATAACAGATTAATTAGAAGATAAATATTATAGAATTATATCATATAAAAATATTGTATGTCTGTTATTGAGGATGGTATATTCGTATGAATGCTTTTCCCGAATCTCGATGAAGTGTTATCATCGGATGTCCAAAGAGAAGATTGCTTGTAAGACATTTATAAAGATGATATTAGCAGACAGGTAAGAATTGCACTTATCTCATGAGTGTGTCATGGTTAAGGAACTTGTTTCATGGTTAAGGAACTTTTTTAATTAGATGTGACGTGAATCCTAGGATGGAGCCTGATGCTCTTATCCTTGTTTGTTTATGCCCTCATTTAAAATGTAATAAAAAAGCATCTTACAAACTTTGTTGCGACAATGTTTGATGCGTGAAAATGTCGCTTCGGTAATGTTTCGATCACGGAAATGTCTTGAAAATATTTCTTTCTTTTAAAATTTTTTATATTTTAAAATGGAAATTAGAATTGTTTAATTAGTTTTTTTACCCAAAAATTATTTACAATTAAAACTAACTAATATAGCTATTATTTTTCAAATTTTTTAAATTTTAGTAGATTTGATATATTTGTTCGCGCTTTTTGTCATCCTTGTTTTCAAAATTTTTCGTAAGTGATGTTTTCACGTTTCTTTATGTGATCGTCCTCATTCCAGTCCCTGTGCACATAGGCAACAAATTTAAATGCTAGCAAAAACCGATAAATACATGTTGAATATGTATTATACATTCTACCATTAGTTTTAAGCACTGCAAATATCTTTTCTTCTACTAAATTCCAATTTACAACAACAATTTTTGGTCTTGGTAGATCAGACACTTTTTGGATTTATCGAAGTATGTCTTCTATAAGCACATCCTCTTTCACAACGAATCCAAACCCTAACTTTTTTCAATCTCTTAATACCTAAAACTATATTACGAGACCTTCTAATTTCATTAACCTAACCAATTATTAAATTACAGCTATTAAAAATCTCATCCGTAGCAAATAGTTGCTAGAATTAGTATTAATAGAATATTTATTCTATATTTAATATTCAAAATATGAAATTATAAGGAATACATATATACATACATACATATATATATATATATATATATATATATATATATATATATATAATTGAATAACAAAATTTAAGCAAAGATGATTTTTAGGTAACTTATGAAGTTATAATGGGGAGATGATGAGGGAGTTGCCCATCAGAGTTAGCCAGTGGCACGTGAATTGTCTGTTAGAGTTAGCTTTGGACGGATGTTTTTTTTTCTATCAAAGTTATCTTTGAACAGGTGAATTATCCTAACAAATATGAATTATGATTGGTAACTTGCCCATTAGGGCCAAAAAGTTAGAATTATTTTGCTGACTACATTTTCACTAAAAAAATGTTAGAATTATAGCCATAATCTTTCTCTATATTCATTGTATTCAATGATGAACAATTGGATGGTGAGTAATTAATTGAGGAAAAGCCCAAGAAACCAAAGAAATAAAAGATGCTTGATTGGTCAACTGCACAAATAAGAGGTCTAAGTTAGTTAAAAGTGAAAAACAATTGTGAGTTTTGGATAGTGTAAACTCATAATTTTTTTTGTGTGAACTGATATAGTAATATCTAGTATTATATAACACCGATTGATTTGAAGAGTTAAATTTATTACTTATTTTCAATCATTAGGATTATAATCAGAAAAACCTTAAAATTAAGTTGAAACATCTTCGACTGTCAATGACCAAGGAGAAGCTCGTTATTTTAGTTTGCATTGTGCAGGCTTGTTATTATTTACATTTTATCTGTGGAGCACATTTTATTTTACACTTTATAATTTGAGTATCTTTTGTTATTTAATAGGTTCATCCAACTATTTTTACTAAATATATAAAATATATTATATTGTTGCATTATATTTCGATTTTATCTCTTGTTAGATATCCAAGTCCAGTATTGAACAAAAATGGGAAACAAGGATGAAGAAAAATATGAAAATTATATTTTTTTATAATTTGGATAGTGGGGACTAAACTCTAAAAAGAAAATTATATATATATATATATATATATATACGCCAAGGATCTCGGGATATACGCCAAGGACCTCGGGATACAAACGAACAACCTGAAGAAGATGAAGAAGAAAACAAGGGAGGATAGATAGATAGTTAGAGAAATAGTTTGAAATAAATAAGAAAGGGAAATGGAAGGATAGAATAGAAGTTTGGAGTTTTATTTGATAATTCTCAATTTAAGTACAGAGGATTCTTTTACAAGGGTGGATTTGCCTCTCCAAATGCCAACCCCCACAAATGAAGTCCTAAGGCCCCTTATATAGAAGAAGGGTTCAGGTACATATAAATTTTGAAAAGTGGATTCGGGAATCCACCGAAAGTAAACAATAAAAAGAGTACTGTCTACAGTACTGTAACACCCCAAAATTCACTACTTTTTTTTTAAAACGGAAGCAATTAAAATAGAAATACTTAAAACCTATGAATTATGGGAATGTTACCGCCACACTTAGTACCAGACCGGTTCTCTCCGACTGTTCCAGTACCAAGTGCTAAGGCTAAAGAAAAGATTTACGTTAAATTCAAATGAACAACTCATAAAAGAATTCGAAAGATCATACAATAAAATCAGAGTATGCATAAACGTTTATTAACACTTGTAACTTCCAAATAGAAATAAATTTAAACAACATAAAAGCCGATGGGTCAAATTCCGGATTGCCTACTCACTCAAGTCAGGCCTGCCACCCCAAAATAGTCTTTGATCTTAAACCTGCACAAGAGGTCTGCTCCCCACCATCAGTGGATCATCACAGGACCCATCAACCAAGGTAGTATCAGTACGGGTCCAGTACTGAGTAAGGTGACTTGATCGCTAAGGCCAATACATAAAAACACAAGCCATGCAGAAAAATAGAAGTACACAATCATAATTGCATATGATCAACCAGGTAAAAGTACAAAGGCCCGTATATAATTTGAATTAATTACCTGATTAATCCTTTATCAGAAGTCAATACACACCATGCTTTTTATCAAATCCATGTAAGTATAGGAACACCCCACTATTATTGCCGGTGGGCCGGTCACTTGCGGGAAAAAGTCCACACCACTATTGTTCACCGGTGGATCGGTCACTTGCGGGACATAGTCCACACAACTATTTCTGACCGGTGGATCGGTCTGGTTCCTGCTCACATGGTGTTCCACTGTAAGTAATTAGTACCTTTTAAATGTTTTGGCAACTATGATTTATTTTTATTGAGCTCGAGTCACCCCACTATTATTGCCGGTGGGCCGGTTACACATAGGACATCATGTCCTAACCACTATTTCAGACCAGTGGATCGGTCTGCACCCGGCTCAATAATCTTCCACTTTAAATGATTAGTATCTTAAGTGTCTTATTCAAAGGCCTTCACCAACATGCACGAATCACCACACATCACAAATCACAAAATTTCATAATTACACTTTAATTACCAAATACACGTGATAACCCCAAAAACCCTAATCAGCCACAATATACCTCAGTTAACCACAACAATCATAATTCAGTCTCCTCCATACCCTTATAACGTCCTACGTATTATTTTTCACCAAAAATATGCAAACACCCAAATAACTCTTCTACTTCCTCCCTTACATCCCAAATCAACTTTTCACACGTAAATTTCGCTTCCATGCAAACATTAATCTCCCCATGCAAACCTTGAAACCGTTTTCATGCAAACCCAAAAATTCCACGTGAAATCCTAAATTCAATCATGCAAACCCTACTACCGCCATTCAACCATCAATATCGCCATGTAAATCCTAATATTCATCCATACCAAATCCTAAATTCAAACCATAGAGATTCTTCCATACCAAACCCTAAATTCAAGCTATAAAGATTCTTCCACATAAAACATAAATTAGAATCTCCCAAGGAAAAGTATAAATTGAATTTCCCCCAAGCAAATCATAAATTAGATTCCCCCATATAATATCATAAATTACATTTTTCCAAAGAACATCATGAATTATATTCTCCCAAACAAATTATAAGTTAACTCTCCCAATCAAATCATAACTTCAATTCTCCCATATAATATTATAAATTACATTCTCCCAAATAATATCATAAACTAAATTCTCCCAAACAAACCATAATTTAATTCTCCCAATCAATCATAAATTAAATTCTCCCATATAATATTATAAATTACATTCTCCCAAATAACATCATAAACTAAATTGTCCCAAACAAATTATAAATTAACTCTCCCAATCGAATCATAACTTAAATTCTCCGCATAAAACCCTAAATTATATTCTTCCACATAAAACCACATAAATTGGATTATTCCTTATAAACCATAATATTAGGTCAACTCACTTCCCTTAGTCAACTTCTTTCCCTATCCTCCTTTTTCATCCATTCTCCCACACAAACCACATCAACATTCCCTCAAACCATATCAACATTCCCTCATGCATGTCTTACGGGGTCACAATACATATCATCATACGTAAATAATACAAATGTCATACAAAACATACTTCAACTCCACGTCATACCACATATAAAATATTTAATAAGAATAAACAATAGATACATAACATGGAAAACACATAATAGACATAAGCACATAAAAGCCTTAGCACTCCTTACCTAAAACGACACCGGTCTTGGAGCATGCTCCTATTCCACTTGAAGGATTTGACTAGGCTCACCTACTTGAGTTGGAGGGTATTGGTGGAACCGGTGGTGGTTCCCGGGGGTGGCCGGAAAAGTGGTCTAAGAGGGCCAAAAATTAGGAAAATGGGTAATGGAGAGGAAGAAAAATTAAAATAATTATATGGGGCTGTAGAGGATAATTAGTAGGATTTAACGGTGGGATTGGAAGGTGTTAGAAGTGGCGCATGTGGTGGTGGAAGGTGGTTCAACGTCTCGGGGTGAAATTTTCTATCGAAGCAACTAACCAACTTTGTGCAATTATGGAGGCTTGTACAAGATGAATCGAAGGTTTTGAATGGTTTAGTTAGATAGATGGAGTTGCAGGGAAGAGATTAGTAGCAAGAGGAGGTGTTGAAGTTGGCCGGGGAAGGAGATAATGGCGTCTGATGGGGCGGTGGCTGGGCGATTCTGACTTAGGGTTTCGAAAGGAGGAAGTATCGACCACACTCACAACCAGGCTATATATAGATTTTAGAAGGTTTATTAGGGTTTTGGAGGTCGCGTAGATGACATTCAATGCTATGGTTTTGGCGGCCGGTGATAGAAATCGACCGACCTAAGCTTGGGTCGGGTCGAACCTTCGCGAAGCCAGAGAGAGAGGATGAGCGGGAGTTAGGGGAAATTGATTATTCCAAGATAATGTGCGAGCTGAGCGGAAGAAAAAGAGAGGTGACTCGGCCGGCCAGACCTCTTGTAGCCGGTGCCGCCATTTTCGGCGGGGAGTTGCAGGTTCGTCGGGCTGGCAGGTGCGAGGGGTTTGGGGAGGAAGAAGGGGGCTGGACCGGGCGACTCAGGGAAGAAAGAAAAGAAAATAAAGGGAGGCAGACCGGGCGGTCGGGTGCGAGGGAGGCAGGAATTAAATGGAGTGACGCGTTTTGATGGGAGATCACGCTAAAACGCAGCGTGGAAGAGGAGGGGAGGAAGGACGCCCGTCGCGCGGCTGGGCCGGAAGAAGAAAGGAAGGGAACTGGGCCGCCGGGCTGGCCTAGTTCGGGGAGAAGAAGAAAAAGAAAAAGAAAAGAAGAAGGAAAAGAAAAAAGGAAAAGAAAAAAAAGAAAAGAAAAAGGAAAAATGAAAATAGTGGATTGGCTTAATTAAATTAATTAGAATATTTGTGATATTTAATAATAATAATATTTAAATAAAATATTATTTAAATCCCTTTTTAGGCTAAATTAGGACTTTTAAAAGATTTTCCACAAATTCCTTTTTAATTATCAAAACACCCTAATTTTATCCAATCAAATTATTTATAGAATTAATATTAATTTGAAACTATCTTATTCTTCTTATTTTAAATAAATTAATTTATTTAATTATTTTTTTTAGATAAAATGCTTAATTAGCTAAAATACCCAAATTGTTTTCTAATAAAAACACTTATAAATTTCTTCTTGATTTGCCCTAATTAATTCAATTTAAAAATAATTTATTTAAATAATTATTAGAATAAATATCCTTTAAATGTAGTTTATAAAATTAAAAATTTTTGGGGCATTTCAAGTACTGTCTACAAAAAAGTATACTGGTAAAAGTACAAATAGTAAAAGTTAATTCTAGGAAAACTACAGTAATCCACGTGATTGTCTTTGTCACATATTCGTTTGCTGTCTTTCCCTTTTTCACTTTTACTTTATTCTTTTACCATGGTAAAAACGTCAATTGCCAAAAGTAGCCTAAAGTAGATTCCTACTTCTTTTCAGGACGACACTTTTGACTTTGACACGAACTTTTGTCTAACAGAAATATTCTTTGTCTACCACGATCTGTTGACGCATAAAGATGCGTAGTCCTCCACTGATGAAACCTGTATTTGTACTGTCTACCGGATAGGAAGTAGTATCCCATAACAGTCATCCCATAATAATTAATATTTTTATTAATTATTAATATATGGCTATAATGAATATTATTTTATTAATTTGCTTTTTATAATTATAATTATTATCTCTATATATTAATTATTAGTTTCTAATTATAAATTATGTCATTCTTATTAATTAATTATAATTTATAAACTAATTTACGATTATAAACATACTATAATTAAAAATTTTCTATTTATAATTTTTTTTTGTATTATAATTTATTAGCGAAGGGAGTGGAGGGATGGATGGTGAAGCACAGACAGGACACTCTATCGTATTTTTGGTTTCTAAAATATTTTATAGTTTTTTGGTATTGAAATTGGTACTGAACCTAGCCGATTAATGCTTTTTATAAATAAATTATTCGTTGTTTATATCAAATAATGTAGGATGCAATTTTAAAATTTTTCATATTTTTTCTTTTAATTTTATTAGATTTGATCTATTATATTTAATTTGTTAATCTATATATAATTTTCTTTTTACAGTTTAGTCCCCGCTCCCTAAATTTAAAAAAAAATGTTCATATTTGTCGTCATCTTGGTTTCCCATTTTGGTTCAA